>CM068953.1:100625938-100662252 GCA_035128595.1 Eptatretus atami
AGAACCTGTTGAAGGGCGTTCCAATCCCGAGTGGGAGGAAGTGTGAAAAACTGGTGTAGCAATAGTTAGGAATCATGTACATTATGTTTATGGGAGCTGCATCAGCCTCCCAGCTGGCCCTCCACAGTTGACTTGCTTTGATCAGAAGTAAGGAGCTCAGCCGTAATTACATGGTGGTTTTCAGGACCTATGGTGCAGCGCAGATGTTCAACGAGAGGTGCTGGGTTGCAATAACGGTAGCAAAATGTGCTGAAGTATGCAATGACGCAACATCCCTTCAGATGAGTGGTGGCAGGAATCTTGGAGAGGATCTATAAAGCCCAACTCAGTCTTTTGACTTAAAGGTTCAGACGACGATTCTATGTGGCATCTTAAGTAAATGTCTTGATAGCGCTTCATATGTGCACTCTCCAACCAGACTGGGCGTGCAATAATCTGCAGTCGAGTACATATGGGCGAGAGTTGGCCATGCATAAGGTTGGCAGCGCCGGGCTCCCCAATGTTCTGGCTAGTTCGACGAGTTTACCCATGCTTTCCTTTCGTTCTCCTTGCATCTGGCAGTTTCTTTAAGGTCAGGTCAGTCAAATGTAATACAAGACATATATGAAATAACAGACATTTTTCAGGTTCTATCCTGCAGATGTCACATTCTACACATGCATTTGATGTGCGCTTGTCCAATATGGTAGGTGCAGAAAAAGCTGTTTTGTTGGTTTGATGGAGCTCATTTGTTGTCTCGTATCCTCCATATGCCCAGAATCTCGGTGATTGGGTATAACATTTATGCCAGCGCCCTGTGACTTCGAATGTGAGTCATAAGTATAGGCAGGTTGAAAGAGGTCACTGTCGCACATTCTGACATAGAGGTAAAGAGGTCGGAGCTAGGACAGTCTTGAGGGATGCATCGCTTTAGTGTTCAAACCGGTCGCTTTGCCATGAGGCTAACAAGTTTTTAGTTCAAGGAACAATAGCAAATCTGATTGTCTCATGGCATAGGAGACTTTCAACTTTGGAGAAGGAGTCTCAGTGCCTGGATGTCATAGGCCAATTACAGGTCCACAAAGGCAGTTGCCATCTTTTGTTTTTCTCTGGAAGCCAGTCAATGATAGTGTTAGGACAAGAACCTAATCACAGTACGGGCAGCCAGACCTAAAGCCCCCTGCTCATCAGGTAGGAAAGGCCTCCGAGAGTGGGGGTTACAGGGATGTAGGGCCCTCTCCATCAAGCTTTCCCATCCACTGATAGCAGGGCTCTCGGTGTAGTATTGCATGGGGCAGTCTGTTGGCTTACCAGTTTTTATATGGCAAAAACATTAGCCTCTTCCACACTTCAGGAATTTGCCTGTTTTCAGGATAGTAGTAAAAAGGGCCACCAACCAGGTACGCCTTCTCCGCGGTTTTTAAGGTATTCGGGGAAATTTCCATCGCCTCTGCGTTGCTGTTTTTTGGTTGCGGCATGTGGTGCCAATGTCTTTCTATCTGTATATGGGGCTGACCATGTGCTGCTCATAGGCTTTGGTGGAAATTTTTTTGAAGGTAATCCCTCTTACTACTGCCTAGTGATTTGGAGGTCGGCATCTTGAGGTCTTGAAGGCGGTAGATGCGTGCGGAATCATAGTGGCAACTCTTGGGAGCGCAGCAGTAAATGTTTTCTGCAGCACCCAATTTATTGAGCAATTGCCCAGCTTGCAGGCTGCTTTGGGTGAAGTCTGTTGACTCCACCAACTCCTGTCCAGTTCTTCAGACGTTCTGTGCGCAGACATCAAACAGTGCATGGCATGACGTATCAGGTTCCCAGTTTTGATTGGGCTCCTTTAGGAAGCCTTTCAGACTCCGCATCCAGCAAGATGTGTATGGCCTTGCAAGAAGCCACGCGATATATAATTTGGTAGCAGCAGAGAGGAGGAGGGTGACAAATTCACATTTTAGCTGAAAAAGGTGGTTATCAATCGATCTTGGATTCAGCTGCTTGGTGAAAGTGGCCCGTTCTGCTTTCAGAATGAGTTTTGGTACGGATGCCACCAACGCGATTCGATTCCAATGTGTAGGATAGTGGGAAGCGAATGTTCGTTTTTGGGAAAGGGAGCAAAACTCGTTCGAGACAGTCATTAATAGCCCCTAGCCATCCTTTGGGTACACAGCGGTTGGAATCGGCCGTCGATGCGGCATTTAGGTTGCTGTTCTCCAGCCATGTACATTCTCCTGTATCCACATTCGTGTGCATGATAATTAAAAATACCTGATGTAAAACCGTGGGTGTGGTATTTGTGGTAGTTCAGGTGGGTGGGCAATGTTAGCGGGGTGGATTCTACATGTTTGCCAACAGTGACACCGCTTAATACTTCACTGTTGCATATAGCGTATTTTTCTGTAGTTTTGATGTTTTGAAGGACTTGTCTAATGTGGGAGGACCATGTTTTAGGCTGCATTCACGGAGGCATGAGGTTGTAGCCTGAAATCTTTTTCTTTGCCAGCTTTTGTTGACCTCGCCATGAGTTCTGGAGTATGGTACATCGATAATTGTGTCCTCTATAATCTTGACGAGGGATCTCCCCAACAAAATTTTAAAGGAAGTTGTTTCCCAACCTTAACCAGTAAGTATGAAGATATAAGACCACTGGGTTGTTTTGGTCCACAGATTTTTGAGTGCTGTGAAAAGGGCTTTTTTTTCAGGCTCAGGCCATACGCAACCTAGGCCTCATTGGTGTGGTTTGACCTCAGAGTGCGGCAGTGGATTTAGCATGATGACAATTAGTCCTGATATCTCAGAGTATACGCTGTCGAATATTATTTAACAGGAGCACCACGTGCGATTTTCATCTTAACTCCCATTTCATGTGCAGTAACTAGTGCTAAACTTACCAATATAACTTTCTTAAACTACTGTATTTTGGTTTTGTTTGAAATGATGATGTTACACAGTGAATTAGTGAATTTGAGAAGAGGATAAGCAATTGTGTTGGTACCAAATACGAATTAATGTGCAAAATACTAAACTTTCTTCATTGCAATTCCAGGCTACAACTTCGAATTCATAGATGGCATGGCGATTGTGTATACGATCCAGAGAAATCATCATAACAACACAACTTCTCCAAATGTGACAATGGGCGTATGATATACATATTCGTGCTTTTTCAAGGAAGATTCACAGCAGTAGTTTGGATTTTTGAGAGTTGGTATACATTCCTGAATAAACAATCACATGTGTGTGCACCCTCTGTTTGTAATTGGACCTTATGCTTCTGAAATGTCAAAGTTTGAACGCGTTCGCTAGTTGGTCTCAATACCCCATGTAAGAAATGTTAGGGTGGTGTTGGCTTAATGGTTAGGGTGGTGGGCTTGGGATCCTGGAATTGCAAATTCCCACTTGGATGTTGAATTAATTACCAGGTGGGAGTTGACTCTGGCTGTCATCTTACCGAGGTACAGCAACTGAGTGCCAGTTGTTGTATCCTGTGTTGAGTGGCAACTCATCAGGATTGTGGTCATAGCCAAGTGAGACTGTTAGGCTTGCACCAATGCTCTGAATAGTATGCGTCCAATGGAATGGAATGTTAAGAAAGGCCTCTCATGAAAAAGAGAGAACATCAACATTTCCAAAATGGTCAAACAATAGAATTTCAATTTAAAATATAATATTTATTTAATAGCTGAAGAGCCTGGTGTTTGCTCAGGAGAATATTCAGTGGGAATACTATATTATTTTTTTTTTTTCTGGATGGACAATTGTGGATTAAAGTTGAAAAAGCGACAGACGGAGATCATACAGAGAGGGGGAGGATTTGCGGTTGAGGTTTGGAGAGGACAACAAGGAGGGAGGATCAAGGAAGACACAGTTTCTGTTATAGCTTGCATTAATAATATGACCTCAACATATTATATTCCAATACATATTATCGATTGAGGCGTGTGTAAGCAACATACTCGCTCAGGCCTGAACACCGAGGTCAATAAAAGTGTTTACAGCAATAAATCTTTTTAATTCCAGCACCAGTAGCAAGTCCAATAATAATTCAAATTTGTTGTTAACAAATTACTACACCTCACATATTATCTTCACAAACATATACTTAGTCACTCCATGGAAAACCCAGGCAGTATGTAGCAATACTCGCTTGAGCATGAACATGGAGATGTTATATTAATGCTCTGTAAGCAATCTTTTAATAGCAGGCAATGTGCAAACCCATAGATAATAAATTTGTGTTGTGACAAACAATCGGCTCACAACTCAACATTGCAATCTTCACCAATAATACAAATCCTCGTCATTCGAGAAAAAAGATGCAGACAGGGATTAAGACATGAACCGATCGAGGCTGAAGGCAATTATCTGTTTTAATTTTTTTGGGGGGTTTTATTCAACAATTCTTTTTCATCCAGCTAGCAGCTTGGCTTACCCTGGAAACAAGAATGCCATGAAAGTTTGGTTGCACTGTTTTCTGCAGGGTGAATGCATCAAGGAACCACCATGCCAACCACAAATTTTTCTTTATATATTTAGATTATCAATGACTTCAATTCTACTTCACATTGTAATAACTAAGAAACTTACCAGAAACCAAAATTGAAATGAAGTGGAAGAAGCCATTTCTGAACACCAGATCTGCAGAGCATTTTGCATTAACAGAAATGATTGTTTTTCTTTCACAGCTACAATTATTCTCACCTTTTCATGGGTCACCTGGGAAGTTTTGGCCCAAGTACTGTTGGCCTAATGTTCGTTGAGTGTGAGCAGGAATTTAATTAGCCAGGAGGCCACGATAGCACATATACGATTTGCAATGGACACCATGTATCTTTAACGCCCACCAACTAATGGTGGCGACAGGAGGCCCAGTTTAACGTCCAATCCAAAGGACGCACACACATTGATATCTTGCCCTGCAGGCAAAAACACCAAGAAGACAGTTTGTAGCTGTGTCAAGAATTAGACCAAAGAAACGGAATGATTTTTTATAGCTGTGTCAAATGTCTCAGAGCAAGTGTGCATTCTTCTGCAATAGATTGCCAGACCATTACAAGAAATTGATTGTTGAAAATATTATTATTGCGTGTAGTAATGTATTAGTAGACTACCACCAGTAATCATCATTGTAGTACATTTTTTGTCATCATTGTTCATAATGAATTGGTCATTCTCATTGGATTCTCCCTGATTGTCCCATCTTGTTCATTTCGACAAACTGTGTCCACCAGATTTTCTTTACTTTTCAGCATTTTAATTTTTTAAATAGGTAATATAATAAATTTGATTTGAAAGCTTTTTACAGTGAGCTTTGTTCCTCATGCAAGTGCTTGAGTGACAGAAGAAATTTCCTCTGTTTATCGAACAATGCAAGTGTATCTTTATGTGTCTTCAGCATGGCTCAGCTTATTAGCTACTTCCGCTGGTATATGTTGGGGACTTTATCAGTGGCTGATGAATATGGCAAAAGTGCCCATGGTCAGTTCCTACTGAGATAGCAAATTGGGAACTTGCATTGCCTTTCAGGAAAACTCTGCAAATTCACTTTCGTTCAGAAGAACTTGATGACCTGGTAAGTAAGTGGTTATTTTTCTTTTTAAGTTTTATTTCTTTCACCTTCATAACTGCTAAGGTGTTTCTACATCATTGTTCTCTTTGTGAAAACACCCTCATCGACAGTTGAGATTGTATCAGTGATGCTGAGAAAAGAAATTGCATTTGGAACAGATAGTTAAATTCCTTTAATCCTTGTCACCATTTCTTTACTAATGAATGTTAAGAGGTACATTGTATTCTGTGCATCATTTATGCTGGTATACAAATGATTCAATGTGAAAAATTGTTTATTTATATAGGAATATGTAATGTTTTTAACAAGTGTGAATGTGTAAATATATAATGTTACATAAACAAGAAAAAAGGTGAGAAATTTGATCAAGCATTTTCAAGGAAAGATATGATGAAAATGAGTGCTTGATGTGTAGAATAAATTCTTTCAACTTGGAGAAATTAAATAATTAATATTTGAAAAGTTATTGGCAACAAAGAAAGGGAATGATGTGATACAAACTTTTATTTTTAAGCATTTGTGGCTGGCAGACAGGAGTGAAATGCTTCCAATTCATAGAGTTAAAATGCCATCAAACTGAACAGTTGATTGAATGTGACAACATGACATCTTTCAACAGTCGATTAATGGCAAATACAAGGCAAAATCATCATGGTCATGCTGCACGAAAAAGATATAATACTTTATACTTGGCGTTGAATGTCTTGCACATAATATTACTGAAAAGATTTGGCTGGAAGCATTGTGTGATGAGTTCTTCATTAATAAAAACTCCCAAATATTCCCACATCTACAGAGGTGCCTTGGGATTTGCACTGAGCACGGTATGGACCAGTCTCAAACATTTCTTACAAACTTGAAACATACTCAGTCAAACAGAGAGTTATGCAATTAACCACACAGGTAGCAAATCCAATGAAGCAAAGTAACAAGCAAAAATGTAAGAAACTATAATCATCATTATTTTTTTCATCTCACACAAAACAAAATGACAACTTGACATATTTGAAATGAGTTTAAATTCAAACAACTGCGTCTTCTTTTTGATATTAGGAGCCGGCTTCCAAACAAACCACGTTTTTTCTCTCTAAACACTTATAAAGCCATTGTACATGGTACATTGCTTGGGAGCCAGGGTGTGTGCGCGTTTTCTGTCTACGCTGTCGCTGATGATTCGCAAATAAGTGACGAACCGGAAAAAACCCATCCTCGTGCACTTTTCACCTCCCTGTCCTTTCACCTGGGACTGTCCTCGGCCCCTATACCAGAAAGGACCCCCCCCCCCCACTCTCCCTCCCATCAATTCACCTTCACCCCCATCCCCTTTCCAACCTACACAGGACAAAGCTGCCACAAAATTAATCTGTACATACCTCGTGGACCTCAATTTAAGCTATCGATTACTGACCTACACCTTTACCCTACTATGTATATTCTTCCCTTCACACAAAACAATGCATAAGCATTTAACAACTCCAAGCACTTACATATGCATAAGTGACATGAACAAAATAACAAGCAGATAAAGCACATTCACTGAGCACTAAGCACATCAGGCAGTTCACCGCACGTAACAGTGCATTCCTAGTCACATATGCCTGCGTTGGCATTAATGGTAGGGTGGTGGGCTTTGGGTCCTAGGTCCTGAGTTCAAATCCCGCTCAGCTGTTGAATAATACCAGGTGGGGTTAACTCGGCCTGTCATTCCTTCGAGGTCGGCAAAATGAGTGCCAGCATGCTGCGTAGTACTGTGTCGGAGTGGTGACTCGTCTCAGGATTGTGCAGAATAGCCAGAGGAATGCTTAGCAGCACCAACGCTCTGCACAGAGTATGGTCCCAATCTCCTCTCCTCCTCCGAGTCACATAAGCAAATACTACCTTACATTAAACACACAAATAAAACACTTTAAAATGGAGTGAGACTGCACCCTTATTAAAAACGTGCATTCCCTTTCGGTCCATCCTAATCCCCGAGCAGTGTTACAGGCCACCATGTTAGTGGTAAAGTCCCCTAGCCAGTGACATGGCATCAGCACTCAGACAGATGGTATGGAAGACTAGCATGCAGGTAGGTGGTATATGGACAGCACCATATAAACAGTTGAGATGGTTTGGATTTGTTTGCGTGGTGTTAGATGCCACCAGATGGTCTTCCAAGGATCTTGGCAGGGAGTATGTTGCTTAAGGGATACAATCCCATTTTATCTTATCAATTTGGTGCGCAACTGATGAGGCAAAGCAGAAGCCACCATACTCTACCTACTTTGTATGCAGTCCGGGTTGTAGTAATTTATGCAGGAATCACGAAACAAAATGGGTTCCACCCTCGCCATGCAATCTCCATCCATCCATCAATTCGGTACTTACATATGCAGAGCATTGGTGCCTGCTTAAGCAGTCTCCTTGGCTATTGGGCACAATCCTGGAAAGGTCGCCACTCTAACAAGGATACCAGATAGCTGGTTACTCATTTTGCGACCTCGGAAGTATGACAGGCAGAGTCAACCACCTGGTATTAATTCAACAGACAAAGGGGATTTGAATCAGGATCCTGGGATCCCAGCCCACCACCCTAACCATGAAGCCAACCCAGGCATATGCACATCTCAATACGTACAAACTCTTACGGATCCAGGGTCGAGTTTCATCACAAGCGGAAGTGCTCAAGTTCCCCTAACATCTGGTCCTGAGGCCACCGAGCACAGATAACTCCGTACACCAGCAGGTTGCTAATCAACCATGAGCCACGATTGTACCATCAATCCTGGCAGGGTCCGCACTACTTTGCATGGTACCATTTCCAGTGCATTGGCAGCATCAATGGAATCATGCCCTGATGGGTACTTGAGTTAACTGACTGTATCAGTGCCAGCTGAGTGGAACTGCCAAGTACGCAATCGATTAAGCAGAGCAATTGGTGGGGTAAAAACTTCCTGTCTTACTCGACGCGTGGCCACACTAGACCAATAGAAAAGACGCTACTAGCTGGGTACATTTATAAACAACAGGCTTATTTATAACAAGTGAAGTGAGGAAATGAATATTTACAAAAGAACAAGAGACACAGGCAGAACTTGTTGATACAAACAAACTTACAACTTACACATTTCTTAACTTATACTATGCAAAACAGGCACAATCAGAAACATACCACAAGAAAGTTAGAGAGCAAAGAGAAGATGAGGAAAGTTTGAAGTGTGGGACCTCTTTGTACCTGGTCAGCGACAGCCCAAAGCTTCCCAGTTTGCTTAGGAGGGGGGAGGATAGGAAAACTGGGAGTGTCTGAGGTGCGTGATTGGAGCAGGTGCGATGAGATGTGTGGTGACTGGCAGATGAGGCTGCAAAGTGGAAGATGTGTGGTCAGGGAGTTTTGGAAATAAGAAAAGAACGTATGAGAAGATGGACCACCATAAGTGAAAGACGTCTGTATGTGAAGTGTTAACGAGCTAAGGTGGCACTCAGTCCAGTGTCTCCTGCCTCACCAGTGGACTCTGTCTATTTCCTCAATCAAGCTCACTTGTTCCGTCAAGCTCCAAGAACAATAAGAAGAGAGAGAGTAGGTGGGCCAGGTCAGAGAGGGCTCTTTTTATTATCCCCCAGCAGGCGGCACTTGAGTGTGGAACAGGCGAAGCAATGGGTGTCTGAGTGCCCTTATTGGTGCACGATGCTTACCTTGGCTTTTGCCCCACCCAGGCCGAGGTTTTTCACAGAAATGCCCCCCATTTTGCTTCTGTACATAGGACACAACGGAGCTCCGAAAAATAACATGGGGTGAGGTTCTCAATCGCGGTGCCTCGGCCATGAGCGCACACTCCTCAATCCCCGCAGGGCGCAAAAGGCTGTGGTGGTCGCAATGGTGGTGGTGTGTGGTGCGTGCTGTAGCATTAGCAGTGGTAGTGTAGCATAGCGGTTGTAGTGAGGTGAGTTTGATGGAGGCATTGTGCTGGATTGTGGCATTAATTGTGAATTATAAGCAAGTTTGAGCTGTGGAATTTTTAGGAAGGCATGGTGGTTGAAAATGTTGCAGCATTGGGGTTCGAGTACGGCGAAGTCTGAGTTGGTGTTAGTTGGGCAATAACACGAGATTGAAACAGGAAATGGTGTGTGTATGCTAATGAACTGCTTTGCTAAACATGCATGCCTTGCATGATAGAGGGATCGTGTATGAAATAAAGAAGTAAAGTATAAAAATGGAGAATAAAGACCTGCCTAAAAGCCCTTGCCAATGCATTACTTTCCCATAAACCACTAGACAATAAGAAGGGCTATCTAAAAACATACTAATAAATAACTGTCTCGGGACGATTACATTTGTGTGCCATTGCCTCGGGGAGCCCGGTTTGCAGAACTGCAGCAATATTATCATTATATATACAAAGCAAGTCACCTCTGTCTGTCCATCTCAGTATGCACTCCTTAGGCTAAACCACTGGGTAGAATTGTTGAAACTTGTTGGTTATTCTCAGTGTGTACCTGGAAAGACATTGGTGGTTAAAATACATTTCATAGCCCTTTTGTTTTGCTTAAGTGGCATTGCAAATCCTCTGTAAATTTGATTGTTGTAGCCATTCCTGATGAGAGTGGTATTACAAGTCATAAAGTTATAGAATACGTCGATTCCATGTATGAAAACCATTGACATCGGAAATTATCATGATCATTGGGATGTTTGTTTGTTTGACCAATATGCACTCCTGCATCACCAACAGTGAACTACCTTAAAATTCTGCTTGTACTCCATGTAAGAGGCCGAAAATGTCGTGAGAATGGATATATAAGTGAGAGTGCATGAAAGGGTTGAGGAAAGTGGGTGAGTTGAGTGAAGTATGTGAAGGTGAAACATAGACAGTGGATAATGAGAATAAGTGGAGTGGATGAAGGCTTTAAGGAAATGTGTAAAGAGGTGGAGTAATGGAGAAGTTGCTGAGTAAATAGATAAAAGGTATAAGTGTTGCAATGGGCCATCTAATAGGTTTTTTCCAGAATTTTTTCATCCACAGTATTAGGTTATCCAATAATTGTTTATTAATTATTATACATGTCAATGACAATCATATTATATCACAACTCAAAATACAAAATCTACATAATAATATATGCACTCTTTAAAAAATGTAAAGAAAGATCGTTCAGCACCCGATTTTGTTCTAAACAGATGCGTGTGAAGAAGCCTTTGGATGATATGAAGAGCTCTTGCAGAAGTGTGTAATGAACAAGAATAAAAGTCTTCAACGAGTAAAATTAAAATGAGATTGCGATTTATATTTAAGTATATAAATATAAATGAATAGTAGGTAGGGAGATGGAAAAGTGCAAGTAAGTAAATAAATAATTTGATGTGGCATGGCATGTAGGTAGTGCGATGTTATTGTATAAAACATATAAATAATTTAAGGTGGTATATAGACAGTGGTGGCTCAAGGAGATATGTAAAGCGTGCGTAAGTAAATATATATTTCATAGTTGTGTGTTTGTATGTGAGTGTGGTGCATTTTAAAAGACAGCTGGATGAAGATGAGACCACAGCACAGGAAGACAATTCCAAATTGTGACAATAAGGATAAACAAGATAATACGTCTAGCTGCGACTGGTTGGGTGAGCAGGTATGGGTTCTTAAGGAATGTGCGTTCACTGGGTGGCTGTGGAGGCAGTTGGGGAGAGGGCACAAGAGCAAAGCAGGCAGATATGAGAACACAAATGTTTACCAGAGTTGTCTATCTTCCTCCAGTGGCTTATTAGATTACACATGCATCACCATGACAAAATTGTAACCATAAGCAAAACCAATGTGAGACAATAACATAACGTAAGAAGAGAACAAATGATCTGCATAAGAGTATTTTCTGTTTGCCATCATGATGTGTTCTGAAAATATAGTTCAACCTCAACATCTTCTTCATTGCTGATTATACAACTCAATACATGCATTGTTCTAAAAAAATTAAAAAGGCCGAAAAATCACCAACAAGAACAGCAAGACATCCACATTGTGTGCAATTAATGTTATCCCGAGGAAGGCTTAATACATGCAATAACGAAGGATTCACAGGTCTGCCTGCATAGAGCTCGTCAAGGGAAATAGTGTATGTTACATTGCCTTTTGTTTTGGAATTGATAGACAGGACAAAGAACTTGGGATTAATTCAATCACGGCAACCGATGTAAATGACACAATCCCTCTCGTGGTAACAATGCATAAGATTTATTGTGTACAGAATGAAATTTGTGCAGCATGGCAGCTATGCATTCCTGGACACACAAACCTGGTGGTTACTGAGTTGTTTCTGGACCATAAACAAATATATGATCCCATTTGTTGATAAGATTTTGAAGCATGATGATGTTGATTATTCATTGCAACTTTTCCAGGGAATCATGTCTCATAGCTCTCATGGTCCAAGAGACCTTCTCACTACGATTCGATCATCAAGATTAGCCAAATAAGATATCCGTGCAATTTGATTAATAATTTGCTTCACCCAAGTTAAAACTTTCACCATGGACATACACAGAAGAAATAACTGAATGATAATTTTTTCAATAAAAACGTTTCACAATCACAATTTCGTCTCATAAATTTCAATGATTCATACAACCTAAAAGCACGTGAATGTTATTTCTCCATACAAGCACAAATTATTTTGTTATGCAGGCATGCACATCTTTCACATTGTTGCAAGAAGATTTTGAAAAAATTATCATTCAGTGATTTCTTTTTTTGTTATATTAAGGTCTTTGAAATATCAGGTCTTATTCCCATTCTTTATCCTTTACCGACTCTGTGCGCAAATTTCGCATTTATTATTTGGATCTTGTGTTGATAAATTAGTGTGGTGTTGATGTGGTGCAGGGGCAAGACAGGCTGAATGGCCTCCACCTGTGTCTGATTTCCTTGTATTTCTTACAAACCCAGACTCCAATATGGCAAATCATTATAAAGAAGTTTGCTTTACTCCAAGTATTTGTGAAAAAAAGTTTTGACATTAAAAAAAAAACATCCAAGTCTGTACAGACCAAAATATGCACACAGAGAAATATTAAGAGATTCTCTATTTTATTAACTTTAATGATTAAAACAAACATGTTCTTTGCAGCTCTGAGTCACTAGTAGTAGACTGAGCAGATGAAAGGTGGTTAAACCAGCAATGTTAAAAAGATACTAATTTCCAGTAAAACTTTAATAGCAGCACTGAGAACAGTGATGACGGAATGATTATTTATGCAAGGAAAAACTTTGCTGAGACTGTCATTCACATCATCACCCTCTCAGACACTGAGCCCTCAAACAGCTGCACATGGATGACTCTTGCTCGCTCCATTGCACTGATCCAATTTTATCTCCAATATTCACAACCTCCAACTCAGCTTCAGAATCCTCCAACCACCTCTCTCTGTTTCTTGAATGAAGTAAATCTTAAAAAGTAAAAATAACATGCCTACATTCTACAAACAAATCCAATAAACAGGTTTGAACTCTTAATATCTCGACACCTCTCCCCCACATAAGTCCGAATGACACTGCATAGTTTTCAGTGTTGATTACTTTTGAGAATAAGAACTTGACAAAAGAAACCATTTGCTGTCACAACATTTCGTTGTTTCCAATAACCAATCCAACCACAATGATAAAAATTAGACACTGAAATGTTGAATAGTACTTTTGTGTTGGCTTAAACAAAAAGAAAATGTTCCTTCAATATTTTATCTGCATTACAAATGTTATACTATTGATATATCTCTTGCAGCAAGTAATGGCCCTTTTAAAACATTTATTGATGACCTCTGGGAATACGTTTTCAATTGTTCCTTAAAAATAACAAGGAAGGAACTGCCACATTGCACCGGATTTGAGGACCTGAAGGAAGTGAAAACAACATTTACTGATGTTACAGAACTTCGTTTCACCTACAACACTTACATGGCAGTATATATCTATTGCACATGCTTTGCATGACTTAAGCACCTGTGTAGTGGTCATGGACCTTTTGAAAATGGTTCTGTGCTACAATTAGCAGCTTAAAGCCCTGCAGTATTACTTTCAATCGGAAAAAAAAATATTCAGCTATACTTCTTATGGCCACAATTAATTCCACTTTCTTGGAGTGGCTATAGAAGATAGATTGGCTCAAGTCTTTCACGAAGTGGCTAACAAGGCCTGACTTTGATTGATGCCGATTTCGGCAAGAGTTTGTAATTTGCTCAGGGGTGCCAGTGATAATTTGCCTATTTTTCGTGAAAGACACCATGCGGATCTTTCACACACACCAACTAATGATGCGAGCGAAAGTTGTGCTGTATCCTATGTGCAAACATAATAAATGCAAACGTTTATTTATTTGATGAAGTGAATTGTGGTTGTGTCTGCAAGCAGGTAAATAAATCAAGTAAATCAAGAACGAGTGAAATGAAAGTCTTTGGAAAACAGTTTACAGGAATAGTAACTTATGTGAACGCAGTGAGCTTCAAACTTAACGCGTGCACATGAGAGAATAGGAAACAACAACAAAAACAACAACAACACAATACCCTTGACGATTTCGAATCCGTGTCTTGGCTGTGACCTTTTGCTTCCGGTTGTTTTTAAACGCTATGCAGTGTATAAACACGATTGGGTTTTATTTCTATCTTGTGAATATTACTTAACGCGTGCACATGAGAGAATAGGACAACACAACAACAACAACAACAACACAATACCATGGCAATTTGGAATCCGTGTCATTGCCTATGACCCTTTTGCTTCCGTTTTTTTTGCTTCTGTTTTTTTTTGTTTCCGGTTTTTGTCATGGGGAATGATGCATGCCGCGGAGATAAAGGCATCGTCGGAGACATGAAAGACCCCAATAATATTCAAACATGGTGTATATTCCTCCACTGATTTTAATAAAGATATCTCCCGCATCATCAAAAAATAATTTTTTAATCGTGATTTACATTATTTGATCGCTGATCCCGAATCCAGGCCGAAGTAACCGGAAATTGCGTATACAGTTATGAACAAGTTATAGGTAAGTCAGAAGCGAATGTAAGAAGAATTCTACGTTCAATCTAGTATTTATTTTTTTAGATGCGATCCTGTTCTTGGCGGTTGTAGTTGTCGTTGTGAAGGTAATGTTGAGGTAATTTTTTTTTTTTAGATGAGATCCTGTTCTAGGCGGTGTAGTTGTCGTTGTGAGGTAATGTTAGGATTTTTTTTTTCAGATGAGATCCTGTTCTAGGTGGTGTAGTTGTTGTTGTGAAGTAATGTTAGGGTAATAGGTAAAGTCAGAATCGAATGTAAGAAGAATTCTACGTCGCTTCTAGGCTTTGCCTATTCCATATTATTGTCAAACAAATGTCAAAGTTATAAATAAAACTCTTTTTACACTCTAATGGGTTGCTAGGTAATGCTAAGAGATGGAGTTTATAATTCTAAGTCGAAGAATAACGTTGAGGAGTGGAACATTGTAAACTGAAGTAAAAAAACAAACTGATTGTTTGTGATAGACTTGCGATTCCCATGTTCCATATTGTTAACAACAATGCAAATTCGAGTTATCTGCATGGGCAAAAAGTCTGTGCAGGTCTGTCTGAGACTCTTGGTTGTAATGGTAGCCCATGTAATGCAACACGTGGCGTTGGATTGCTCGACCAAGTAATTAACCGCCACATAGTTGCTGGCATGGATCCCCGTCTACCACGTGCTTAACTCACCAGCATGGTAAACTGACTCTGGGCGCAAAGATCCAGCCTGACTTAAGGTTTGGTGGGGTCCATTGTCTCTCAGGATCCCCCACCCTCTTGAAATTATCCAGAGGCAACGTCCGTACCAAAAATAATGATATATAGTTTTCATGTTGGTCTGTTAGTGTGGCTAAGTGCCTGCATTTTGCAGCAAGATCGCTGATATTCACCTCAAATTTTGACACGAACAGACATAAACATCATGATGCAAATGATAATCGTCAGCCGTGAAATAAATATTGATTTCATAAGCTTCATTCTCGAAAAGGTCTCACAGGTTATGTGCTTCCAAAAACTGTAATCAAGCAGTGAAAGCCTCCTTAAATTAGGTTCAACTGGTTAGGATAATTGTCCATCCTTCTCCTCTCAGGAGCCAATGGTAGAAGGTTAGTCGTGTTATTGCAGTGAAGTACATGTGAGGTTCTGGAAAAAAGGAATAGAGCAATATCTACTGTCCTCCTTCGCTTTGCACTTGTGGTGGTAAATCTTCGATTTATCAACAGCTGAGCTGGGGAATATGGTAGCCCTGATATGGAAGCATTTCTGCAAACCAGCAGGGTCAAATGCAAATCCTCACCAGATTATTGAGCCTTCTGGAGCCCTTGTTTGACAGTCTGTATTGTACGTTTGACTTGTGTATTCCATTGGCACATGTGGGGCTTGGATGTCATAATGTGAAATCCCAATTCTTCAATTAATCTGTTTAATTCTGCACTTGCAAATGGCATGTTGTCAGCTATCAGCTCCAAAGGAATGTTGGGTCTTGCAAACATTGGTTGAGGGCATCAATGACGTTCTTTGCAGGAAGTCAAAGGACATTAAAGAACATTTGGGCATTTTGAGAAGTAGCTCAATACAATATGGTGCCAAACCATGTGACTTATTAATTATTCTTGGACAGCCTGGTATCACCAAGGATTGGGACATGCATGTGAAGTTTCCCCGTATCTATCCAGCCATTCTGGAGAAGAGGATTCTTATAGTGTTTAGGGTAAATCCAAATAGCTGCCAAACAATGTGAACCTATGACATCACCTATGACATCATAAAAAAAGAAAAGAGCAATCAGGATTGTACCCCATCGCCAGGACTTCTTTTGAGTGGTAGTTTTTATAGGTTTTAGGGTAAATCCAATTTGGCTGCCAAACATGTGACCTATGATATCATATATATGAACCTTTTGTTCCTCATGGACAGGCGTTCATACGTGTAAAGTTTTGCCTCAATTTGTTCAGCCACTTGAGAGAAGAAGATTTTGAATTTTTTTTAAAACAATATGGCTGCGAATCACGTGACCGATGATGTAATGAAAAAATTTCTTGTGGACCATTTTATCCCAGATGACCCTCAAAAATTTTCATGCTCATCGGATGTGGCGGTTCTACTTATGCAATTATGACATCATAATGAGGGCATCTATTGATGTCATAAAAAAATCAACTCATTTGCATGAGGTGTACTTGCTATGTGCCAAGTTTCAATTTTTTCCTTTTTGCAGTTTCAGAGATACAGAGGTTCACTTCCTAGAACCCACATATGAAAGCAACAACCAACAACAACACATACACACACACACACACACACACACACACACACACGGATACTTTCAGACTTGGTAGGTCTATATTTCACCTCCTGAAACCCATCCACATATGGAGATAGCAGGCAACACAGGCAACTTGCACGTACACACATCTCGTGTTTTTAACACACAACTGTTCCTAACAATTCTATCACACAAACAAAAACAAACACACGCACATAAATTAAATAAACAAATAAAATGAAAATTAAAAACACACACATACACACACAAACACTCACATAAACACACATGCCCAAACGAAAAAACAAACACACCCACACACATCTCGTTTTTTCATTTCAGTTTCTAACAATTCTATCTCACACACACACACACACACACACACACACACACACACACACACACACACACACACTATAATTTGGGTGTATAGCAACTACCAACCATATTTGGGTGGTGTATAGGCAATACTAACACACACAATTGTCATGTGACAGGTGGAAAAATTTAGCTCTCAATTTTGAAAACACATTAATACGGCAAACGGCTCGGAAATCGGGGGTTATCAAATGTATTTTGCTTTTGAAACACACAAAGAGAAAGCACACCAAGTCAAAATAACCAATTGCTTGAGAAACAGTCATGAGGACAAAAGAAACGGTGATGGTTGTACGCTGCTGAGGTTAAAAATTAAAACCTCTAAGATATGGGATAAAAATTTCCCACCACGCGCCCATGACAAAGCATGCAGCATACACACACACCGTGAAGAGTCCTAAATTACATATCCAAATATATCCATTATTATGTACCTCTACCTTGTAGCAACCGCTGAAATATATAAAACTGCACGTCCCAATCGGGACAGGAACTGGAACGCCGCCAATGTAGGTGCTTGGCAGGCAGCTTAAGCACTCAAGCAAGCACTCCAATTCAATGTTGCGCAAGTGATGGGCGGCGTGGTGGGAAATTTTCATCCCATATCTTAGAGGTTTTAATTTTTAACCTCAGCAGCGTACAAGCAATCACGTTTTCTTTTGTCCTCATGACTGTTTCTCAAGCAATTGGTTATTTTGACTTGGTGTGCTTTCTCTTTGTGTGTTTCAAAGCAAAATACATTTGATAACACCCGATTTCCGAGCCGTTTGCCGTATTAATGTGTTTTCAAAATTAGAGAGCTAAATTTTTCCACCTGTCACATGACAATTGTGTGTTAGTATTGCCTATACACACACCCAAATTATAGTGGGTGTGTGTGTGTGTGTGTGTGTGTGTGTGTGTGTGTGTGTGTGTGTGTGTGTGTGAGATAGAATTGTTAGAAACTGAAAATGAAAAAACGAGATGTGTGTGGTTGTGTTTGTTTTTTCGTTTGGGCATGTGTGTTATGTGAGTGTTTGTGTGTGTATGTGTGTGTTTTTAATTTTCATTTTATTTGTTTATTTAATTTATGTGCGTGTGTTTGTTTTTGTTTGTGTGATAGAATTGTTAGGAACAGTTGTGTGTTAAAAACACGAGATGTGTGTACGTGCAAGTTGCCTGTGTTGCCTGCTATCTCCATATGTGGATGGGTTTCAGGAGGTGAAATATAGACCTACCAAGTCTGAAAGTATCCGTGTGTGTGTGTGTCGTGTTGTGTGTGTGTGTGTATGTGTTGTTGTTGGTTGTTGCTTTCATATGTGGGTTCTAGGAAGTGGAACCTCTGTATCTCTGAAACTGCAAAAAGGAAAAAATTGAAACTTGGCACATAGCAAGTACACCTCATGCAAAATGAGTTGATTTTTTTATGACATCATAGATGCCCTCATTATGATGTCATAATTGCATAAGTAGAACGCCACATCCGATGAGCATGAAAATTTTTGAGGGTCATCTTGGGATAAAATGGTCCACAGAAATTTTTTCATTACATCATCGGTCACGTGATTCGGCAGCCATATTGTTTTAAAAAAAAAATTCAAAAATCTTCTTCTCTCAAGTGGCTGAACAAATTGAGGCAAAACTTTACACTATGAACGCCTGTCCATGAGGAACAAAAGGTTCATATATATGATATCATAGGTCACATGTTTGGCAGCCAAATTGGATTTACCCTAAAACCTATAAAAATACACCACTCAAAAGAAGTCCTGGCGATGGGGTACAATCCCTGATTGCTCTTTTTCTTATTTTTATGATGTCATAGGTGATGTCATAGGTTCACATTGTTTGGCAGCTATTTGGGATTTACCCTAAACACTATAAGAATCCTCTTCTCCAGAATGGCTGGATAGATCACGGGGAAACTTCACATGCATGTTCCCCAATCCTTGGTGATACCAGGCTGTCCAAGAATAATTAATAAGTCACATGGTTTGGCACCCATATTGTATTGAGCTACTTCTCAAAATGCCCAAATGTTCTTAATGTCCTTTGACTTTCTGCAAAGAACGTCATTGATGCCCTCAAACCAATGTTTGCAAGACCCAACATTCCTTTGGAGCTGATAGCTGACAACATGCCATTTGCAAGTGCAGAATTAAACAGATTAATTGAAGAATTGGGATTTCACATTATGACATCAAGCCCCACATGTGCCCAATGGAATACACAAGTCAAACGTACAATACAGACTGTCAAACAAGGGCTCCAGAAGGCTCAATAATCTGGTGAGGATTTGCATTTGACCCTGCTGGTTTGCAGAAATGCTTCCATATCAGGGCTACCATATTCCCCAGCTCAGCTGTTGATAAATCGAAGATTTACCACCACAAGTGCAAAGCGAAGGAGGACAGTAGATATTGCTCTATTCCTTTTTTCCAGAACCTCACATGTACTTCACTGCAATAACACGACCTAACCTTCTACCATTGGCTCCTGAGAGGAGCAAGGATGGGACAATTATCCTAACCAGTTGAACCTAATTTAAGGAGGCTTTCCACTGGCTTGATTACAGTTTTTGGAAGCACATACACCTGTGAGACCTTTTCGAGAATGAAGCTTATGAAATCAATATTTATTTCACGGCTGACGGATTATCATTTGCATCATGATGTTTATGTCTGTTCGTGTCAAAATTTGAGGTGAATATCAGCGATCTTGCTGCAAAAATGCAGGCACTTAGCTCACACTAACAGACCAACATGAAAACTATATATCATTATTTTGGTACGGACGTTGCCTCTGGATAATTTCAAGAGGGTGGGGGATCCTGAGAGACAATGGACCCCACCTACAACCCTTAAGTCAGGCTGGATCTTTGCGCCCAGAGTCAGTTTACCATGCTGGTGAGTTAAGCACGTGGTAGACGGGGATCCATGCCAGCAACTATGTGGCGGTTAATTACTTGGTCGAGCAATCCAACGCCACGTGTTGCATTACATGGGCTACCATTACAACAAGAGTCTCAGACAGACCTGCACAGACTTTTTGCCCATGCAGATAACTCGAATTTGCATTGTTGTTAACAATATGGAACATGGGAATCGCAAGTCTATCACAAACAATCAGTTTGTTTTTTTACTTCAGTTTACAATGTTCCACTCCTCAACGTTATTCTTCGACTTAGAATTATAAACTCCATCTCTTAGCATTACCTAGCAACCCATTAGAGTGTAAAAAAGAGTTTTATTTTATAACTTTGACATTTGTTTGACAATAATATGGAATAGGCAAAGCCTAGAAGCGAACGTAGAATTCTTCTTACATTCGATTCTGACTTTACCTATTACCTCAACATTACCTTCACAACAACAACTACACCACCTAGAACAGGATCTCATTGAAAAAAATCCTCAACATTACCTTCAAACGACAACTACACCGCCTAGAACAGGATCTCATCTAAAAAAAAAAAAATTACCTCAACATTACCTTCACAACGACAACTACAACCGCCAAGACAGGATCGCATCTAAAAAAATAAATACTAGATTGAACGTAGAATTCTTCTTACATTCGCTTCTGACTTTACCTATAACTTGTTCAAACTGTATACGCAATTTCCGGTTTTTCGGCCTGGATTCGGGATCAGCGATCAAATAATGTAAATCACGATTAAAAATTATTTTTTGATGATGCGGGAGATATCTTTATTAAAATCAGTGGAGGAATATACACCATGTTTGATATTATTGGGGTCTTTCATGTCTCCGACGATGCCTTTATCTCCCGGCATGCATCATTCCCCATGACAAAAACCGGAAACAAAAAAAACAGAAGCAAAAAAAACGGAAGCAAAAGGGTCATAGGCAATGACACGGATTCCAAATTGCCATGGTATTGTGTTGTTGTTGTTGTTGTTGTGTTGTTCCTATTCTCTCATGTGCACGCGTTAAGTAATATTCACAAGATAGAAATAAAACCCAATCGTGTTTATACACTGCAAGCGTTTAAAAACAACCGGAAGCAAAAGGTCACAGCCAACGACACGGATTCGAAATCGTCAAGGGTATTGTGTTGTTGTTGTTTTTGTTGTTGTTTCCTATTCTCTCATGTGCACGCGTTAAGTTGAAGCTCACTGCGTTCACTATAAAGTTACTATTCCTGTAAACTGTTTTCCAAAGACTTTCATTTCACTCGTTCTTGATTTACTTGATTTATTTACCTGCTTGCAGAGCACAACCACAATTCACTTCATCAAATAAATAAACGTTGCATTTATTATGTTTGCACATAGGATACAGCACAACTTCTGCTCGCATCATTAGTTGGTGTGTGTGAAAGATCCCATGGTGTCTTTCACGAAAAATAGGCAAATTATCACTGGCACCCTGAGCAAATTACAAACTCTTGCCGAAATCGGCATCAATCAAAGTCAGGCCTTGTTAGCCACTTCGTGAAAGACTTGAGCCAATCTATCTTCTATAGCCACTCCAAGAAAGTGGAATTAATTGTGGCCATTAAAGAAGTATAGCTGAATATTTTTTTTTCCGATTGAAAAGTAATACCTGCCAGGGCTTTAAGCTGCTAATTGTAGCACAGGAACCATTTTCAAAAGGTCCATGACCACTCACACAGGTGCTTAAGTCATGCAAAGCATGTGCAATAGCATATACTGCCATGTAAGTGTTGTAGGTGAAACGAAGTTCTGTAACATCAGTAAATGTTGTTTTCACTTCCTTCAGGTCCTCAAATCCGGTGCAATGTGGCAGTTCCTTCCTTGTTATTTTTAAGGAACAATTGAAAACGTATTCCCAGAGGTCATCAATAAATGTTTTAAAAGGGCCATTACTTGCTGCAAGAGATATATCAATAGTATAAACATTTGTAATGCAGATAAAATATTGAAGGAACATTTTCTTTTGTTTTAAGCCAACACAAAAGTACTATTCAACATTTCAGTGTCTAATTTTTATCATTGTGGTTGGATTGGTTATTGGAAACAACGAAATGTTGTGACAGCAAATGGTTTCTTTTGTCAAGTTCTTATTCTCAAAAAAGTAACAACCTGAAAACTATGCAGTGTCATTCGGACTTATGTGGGGGAGAGGTGTCGAGATATTAAGAGTTCAAACCTGTTTATTGATTTTGTTTGTAGAATGTAGGCATGTATATTTTACTTTTTAAGATTTACTTCATTCAAAGAAAACAGAGAGAGGTGGTTGGAGGATTCTGAAGCTGAGTTGGAGGTTGTGAATATTGGAGATAAAATTGGATCAGTGCAATGGAGCGAGCAAGAGTCATCCATGTGCAGCTGTTTGAGGGCTCAGTGTCTGAGAGGGTGATGATGTGAATGACAGTCTCAGCAAAGTTTTTCCTTGCATAAATAATCATTTCCGTCATCACTGTTCTCACGTGCTGCTATTAAAGTTTTACTGGAAATTAGTATCTTTTTTAACATTGCTGGTTTAACCACCTTTCATCTGCTCAGTCTACTACTAGTGACTCAGAGCTGCAAAGAACATGGTTTGTTTTAATCATTAAAGTTAATAAAATAGAGAATCTCTTACATATTTCTCTGTTGCATATTTTGGTCTGTACAGACTTGGATTTTTTTTTTTAATGTCCAAACTTTTTTTTCAAATACTTGGAGTAAAGCAAACTTCTTTATAATGATTTGCCATATTGGAGTCTGGGGTTTGTAAGAAATACAAGGAAATCAGACACAGGTGAGGCCATTCAGCCCGTCTTGCCTGCACCACATCAACACCACACTAATTTATCAACACAAGATCCAAATAATAAAATGCGAAATTTGCGCACAGAGTCGGTAAAGGATAAAGAATGGGAATAAAGACCTGATATTTCAAAGACCTTATATAACAAAAAAAGAAATCACTGAATGATAATTTTTTTCAAAATCTTCTTGCAACAAATGTGAAAGATGTGCATGCCTGCATAACCAAATAATTTGTGCTTGTATGGAGAAAATAACATTCACGTGCTTTAAGGTTGTATGAATCATTGAAATTTATGAGACAGAAATTGTGATTGTGAAACGTTTTTATTGAAAAAAATTATCATTCAGTTATTTCTTCTGTGTATGTCCATGGTGAAAGTTTTAACTTGGGTGAAGCAAATTATTAATCACAATTGCACGGACTATCTTATTTGGCTAATCTTGATGATCGAATCGTAGTGAGAAGGTCTCTTGGACCATGAGAGCTATGAGACATGATTCCCTGGAAAAGTTGCAATGAATAATCAACATCATCATGCTTCAAAATCTTATTCCAACAAATGGGATCATATATTTGTTTATGGTCCAGAAACAACTCAGTAACCACCAGGTTTGTGTGTCCAGGAATGCATAGCTGCCATGCTGCACAAATTTCATTCTGTACACAATAAATCTTATGCATTGTTACCACGAGAGGGATTGTGTCATTTACATCGGTTGCCGTGATTGAATTAATCCCAAGTTCTTTGTCCTGTCTATCAATTCCCAAAACAAAAGGCAATGTAACATACACTATTTCCCTTGACGAGCTCTATGCAGGCAGACCTGTGAATCCTTCGTTATTGCATGTTATTAAGCCTTCCTCGGGGATACATTAATTGCACACAATGTGGATGTCTTGCTGTTCTTGTTGGTGATTTTTCGGCCTTTTTAATTTTTTTTAGAACAATGCATGTATTGATTGTATAATCAGCAATGAAGAAGATGTTGAGGTTGAACTATATTTTCAGAACACATCATATGGCAAACAGAAAATACTCTTATGCAGATCATTTGTTCTCCTTCTTACGTTATGTTATTGTCTCACATTGGTTGTTGCTATGGTTACAATTTTGTCATGGTGATGCATGTGTAATCTAATAAGCCACTGGAGGAAGATAGACAACTCTGGTAAACATTTGTGTCCTCATATCTGCCTGCTTGCTCTTGGTGCCCTCTCCCCAAACTGCCCTCCACAAGCCACCCCAGGTGACGGCACATTCCTTAAGAAACCCATACCTGCTCACCCAACCAAGTCGAGCCTGATGCACACCTACTTTCATTTGTTTATCCCCTTATTGTCACAATTTTGGAATTGTCTTCCTGTGCCTGTGGTCTCATCTTCATCACAGCTGTCTTTTAAAATGCACCACACATCACCAATACAAACACACAACTATGAAATATATATTTACTTACGCACGCTTTACATATCTCCTTGAGCCACCACTGTCTATATACCACCTTAAATTATTTATATGTTTTATACAACTTAACATCCGCACTACCTACATGCCATGCCACATCAAATTATTTATTTACTTACTTGCACTTTTCCATCTCCACTACCTACATATTCATTTATATTTATATACTTAAATATAAAATCGCACATCTCATTTTAATGTTTACTCGTTGAAGACTTTTATTCTTGTTCATTTACACACTTCTGCAAGAGCTCTTCAATATCATCCCAAAGGCTTCTTCACACGGCATCTGTTAGAACAAAATCGGGTGCTGAACGATCCTTTCACATTTTTTAAAGAGTGCATATATTATTATGTAGATTTTGTATTTGAGTTGTGATATAATATGATTGTCATTGACATGTATAATAATTAATAAACAATTATTGGATAACCTAATACTTGTGGATGAAAAAATTCTGGAAAAAACCTATTAGATGGCCCATTGCAAACTTACTACCTTTTATCTATTTACTCAGCAACCCTTCTCCCATTACCCTCCACCTCTTTACACATTTCCCTTAAAGCCTTCATCCACTCCCACTTATTCTCATTATCCCACTGTCTTATTTTCACCTTCACATACTTCCACTCAACTCACCCACTTTCCTCAACCCTTTCATGCACTCTCACTTATATATCCATTCTCACGACATTTTCGGCCTCTTCACATTGGAGTACAAGCAGAATTTTGAAGGTAATTCACTGTGGTGATGCAGGAGTGCATATTGGTCAAACAAACAAACATCTCCAATGATCATGATAATTTCCGATGTCAATGGTTTTCATACATGGAATCGACGTATTCTATAACTTTATGACTTGTAATACCCACTCTCATCAGGAATGGCTACACAATACAAATTTACAGAGGATTTGCAATGCCACTTAAGCCAAAACAAAAGGGGCTATGAATGTATTTTAACCACCAATGTCTTTCCAGGTACACACTGAGAATAACCAACAAGTTTCAACACATTCTACCCAGTGGTTTAGCCTAAGGAGTGCATATGAGATGGACAGACAGAGGTGACTTGCTTTGTATATATGATGATAATATTGCTGCAGTTCTGCAAAACCGGCGCTCCCCCGAGGCAATGGCACACAACATGTAATCGTCCCGAGACAGTTATTTCATTAGTATTCGTTTTAGATAGCCCTTCCTTATTGTCTAGTGGGTTTATGGGAAAGAATGCATTGCAAGGGCTTTTAGGCAGGTCTTTATTCCCATTCTTTATACTTTACTTCTTTTATTTCATACACGATCCCTCTATCATGCAGGCATGCATGTTTAGCAACAGGCAGTTCATTAGCATACACACACCATTTCCTGTTCAATCCTCGTGTTATTGCCCAACTAACACCCAACTCAGACCTTCGCCGTACTCGAACCCCAATGCTGCAACATTTTAACAACCACCATGCCTTCCTAAAAATTCCACAGCTCAAACTCGCTTATAATCACAATTAATGCCACAATCTCAACCACAACTGCCTCCATCACAAACTCACCTCACTACAACCGCTATGCTACACTACCACTGCTAATGCTCAACCACCACCACCACCACCACCACCATTAACGACCACCACAGCCTTTTGCGCCCTGCGGGGATGAGGAGGTGCGCTCATGGCCGGGGCACGCGATTGAGAACCTCACCCCATGTTATTTTCGGAGCTCCGTTGTGTGCCTATGTACAGAGCAAATGGGGGCATTTCTGGTGAAAAACCCTCGCCTGGGTGGGGCAAAAGCCAAGGTAAGCATCCGTGCACCAATAAGGGCACTGCAGAACACCCATTGCTTCGCCTGTTCCACACTCAAGTGCCGCCCCTGCTGGGGGATTATAAAAGAGCCCTCTCTGACCTGGCCCACCCTATCTCTCTCTCTTCTTATTGTTCTTGGAGCTTGACGGAACAAGTGGAGCTTGATTGAGGGAATAGAACAGAGTCCACCTGTGAGCAGGAGACACTGGACTGAGTGCCACCTTAGCTCGTTAAACACTTACACATACAGACGTCTTTACACTTATGGTGGTCCATCTTCTCATACGTTCTTTTCTTTATTTCCAAAACTCCCCTGACCCACACATCTTCCACTTTGCACCTCATCTGCCAGTCACCACACATCTCATCGCACCTGCTCCAATCACGCACCTCAGACACTCCCAGTTTTCCTATCCTCCTCCCCCCTCCTAAGCAACTGGGAAGCTTGGGCCTGTCCAGCTGACCAGGTACAAAAGAGGTCACCAACACTTCAAACTTTTCCTCATCTCTCTTTGCTCTCTAACTTTCCTTGTGGTATGTTTCTGATTGTGCCTGTTTTGCATAGTATAAGTTAAGAATGTGTAAGTTGTAAGTTTGTTGTATCAACATAGTTCTGCCCTGTGTCTCTTGTTCTTTTGTAAATATTTGCATTTCCCTCACTTCACTTGTTATAAATAAGCCTGCTTGTTATAAATGTACCCAGCTAGTAGCGTCTTTTCCTATTGGTCTAGTGTGGCCCACGCGTCGAGTAAGACAGGAAGTTTTACCCCACCAATTTGCTCTGCTTAATCGATGCGTACTTGGCAGTTCCACTCAGCTGCACCTGATACAGTCAGTTAACTCAAGTACCCATCAAGGGCATGATATCCCCATTGATGCTGCCAATCCACTGGAAATGGTACCATGCAAAGTAGTGCGGACCCTGCCAGGATTGATGGTACCAATCGGTGCTCATGGTTGATTAGCAACCTGCTGGTGTACGGAGTTATCTGTGCTCGGTGGCCTCAGGACCAGATGTTCAGGAGGAACTTGAGCACTTCCCCTTGTGATGAAACTCGAACCCTGGATCCGTAAGAGTTTGTACGTATTGAGATGTGCATATGCCTGGTGTTGGCTTCATGGTTAGGGTGGTGGGCTTGGGATCCCAGGATCCTGAGTTCAAATCCCCCTTTGCTGTTGAATTAATACCAGGTGGGGTTGACTCTGCCTGTCATACTTCCGAGGTCGGCAAAATGAGTACCAGCTTACTGGTATCCTGTGTTAGAGTGGCGACCTTTCCAGGATTGTGCCCAATAGCCAAGGAGACTGCTTAAGCAGCACCAATGCTCTGCATATTGTACGGTCCGAATTGATGGATGGATGGAGATATGCATGGCGAGGGGTGGGAACCCATTTTGTTTCGTGATTCCTGCATAAATTACTACACCGGACTGCATACAAAGTAGGTAGAGTATGTGGCTTCTGCTTTGCCTCATCAGTATGCGCACCAAATTGATAAGATAAAATGGGATTGTTATCCCTTAAGCACACATACTCCCTGCCAAGATCCCTCTGTGAAGACCATCTGGTGGCATCTAACACCACGCAAACAAATCCAACCATCTTCACTGTTTATATGGTGCTGTCCATATACCACCTACCTGCATGCTAGTCTTCCATACCATCTGTCTGAGTGCTGGATGCCCATGTCACTGGCAAGGGGACTTTACCAACTAACATGGTGTGCCTGTAACACTGCTCGGGGATTAGGATGGACCGAAAGGGAATGCACGTTTTTAATAATGGGTGCAGTCTCACTCCCATTTAAAGTGTTTTATTTGTGTGTTTAATGTACAGGTAGTATTTGCTTATGTGACTCGGAGGAGGAGAGGAGATTGGGACCATACTCTGTGCAGAGCGTTGGTGCTGCTTAAGCAATCTCCTTGGCTATTCTGCACAATCCTGGACGAGTCACCACTCCGACACAGTATACCAGCGTCCAGCATGCTGGCACTCATTTTGCCGACCTCGGAAGGATGACAGGCCGAGTTAACCCCACCTGGTATTAATTCAACAGCTGAGCGGGATTTGAACTCAGGACCCTAGGGACCCAAAGCCCACCACCCTAACCATTAAGCCAACACCAGGCATATGTGACTAGGAATGCACTGTTACGTGCGGTGAACTGCCTGATGTGCTTAGTGCTCAGTGAATGTGCTTTATCTGCTTAGTTATTTTGTTCATGTCACTTATGCATATGTAAGTGCTTGGAGTTGTTAAATGCTTATGCATTGTTTTGTGTGAAGGGATAGAATATACAATAGTAGGGTAAAGGTGTAGGTCAGTAATCGATAGCTTAAATTGAGGTCCACGAGGTCATGTACAGATTAATTTTGTGGCAGCTTTGTCCTGTGTAGGTTTGGAAAGGGGATGGGGGTGAAGGTGAATTGGATGGGAGGGAGGTGGGGGGGGGGGGTCCTTTCTGGGTATGGGCCGAGACAGTCCCAGGTGAAAGGACAGGGAAGTGAAAAGTGCACGAGGATGGGTTTTCCGGGTTCGTCACTTATTTGCGAATCATCAGCGACAGCGTAGACAGAAAATGCGCACACCCTGGCTCCCAAGCATGTACCATGTACAATGGCTTTATAAGTGGTTTTAGAGAGAAAAAACGTGGTTTGTTGAAGCCGGCTCCTAATATCAAAAAAGAAGACGCAGTTGTTTTGAATTTTAACTCATTTCAAATATGTCCAAGTTGTCATTTTGTTTGTGGTGAGATGAAAAAATAATTGATGATTATAGTTTCTTACATTTTTGCTTGTTACTTTGCTTCATTGGATTTGCTACCTTGTGGTTAATTGCATCAACTCTCTGTTTGACTGAGTAATGTTTCAAGTTTGTAAGAAAATGTTTGAGACCTGGTACATCACCGTGCCTCAGTGCAAATCCCAAGGCACCTCTGTAGATGTGGGAATATTTGGGAGTTTTTATTAATGAAGAACTCATCCACACAATGCTTCCCAGCCAAATCTTTTCAGTAATATTATGTGCCAAAGACAGTTCACCCAAAGTAATTATATCTTTTTCGTGCAGCATGACCATGATGATTTTTGCCTTTGTATTTGCCATTATTCGACCTGTTGAAAGATGTCATGTTGTCACATTCAATCAACTGTTCAGTTGATGGCATTTTAACTCTATGAATTGGATGCATTTCACCTCCTGTCTGCCAGCACAAATGCTTAAAAATAAAAGTTGTATCGACATCATTCCCTTTCTTTGTTGCCAATAACTTTTCAAATATTAATTATTTAATTTCTCCAATTTGAAAGTAATTTATTCTACACATCAAGCACTCATTTTCATCATATCTTTCCTTGAAAATGCTTGATCAAATTTCTTCACCTTTTCTTTTGTTTATGTAACATTATATATTTAACATTCACACTTGTTACAAACATTACATATTCCTATATAATAAACAATTTGTTCCACATTGAATCATTTGTATACCAGCATAAATGATGCACAGAATACAATGTACCTCTTAACATTCATTAGTAAAGAAATGGTGACAAGGATTAAAGGAATTTAACTATCTGTTCCAAATGCAATTTCTTTTCTCAGCATCACTGATACAATCTCAACTCTCGATGAGGTGGTTTTCACAAAGATGAACAATGATGTAGAAACACCTTGAGCAGTTATGAAGGTGAAAGAAATAAAAACTATAAAAAGAAAAAATAACCACCTATACTTACCCAGGTCATCAAGTTCTTCTGAACGAAAGTGAATTTGCAGAGTTTCCTGAAAGGCAATGCAAGTTCCCAACTTTGCTATCTCAGTGAGGAACTGACCCATGGCACTTTTGCCATATTCATCAGCCACTGATAAAGTCCCAACATATACCCAGCGGAAGTAGCTAATAAGCTGAGCCATGGCTGAAGACCAATAAAGATCACTTGGCATTGTTCGAATAAACAGAGGAAATTTCTTCTTGTCACTCAAGCACTTGCATGAGGAACCAAAGCTCACCTGTAAAATGCTTTCAAAATCAAATTTATTATATTACCTATTTAAAAAATTAAAATGCTGAAAAGTAAGAAAATCTGGTGGACACAGTTTGTCGAAATGAACAAAGATGGGACAATCAGGGGAATCCAATGAGAATGACCAATTCATTATGAACAATGATGACAAAAAAATGTACTACAATGATGATTACTGGTGGTAGTCTACTAATACCATTACTACTAGCAATAATAATATTTTCAACAAATCAATTTCTTGTTAATGGTCTGGCAATCTATTGCAGAAGAATGCACACTTGCCTCTGAGACATTTGACACAGCTATAAAAAATCATTCCGTTTCTTTGGGTCTAATTCTTGATACAGCTACAAACTGTCTTCTTGGTGTTTTGCATGCAGGGCAAGATATCAATGTGTGTGCCGTCCTTTGGATGGACGTTAAACTGGGCCTCCTGTCTGCCACCATTAGTTGGTGGGCGTTAAAGATACCATGGTGTCCATTGCAAATCGTATATGTGCTATCGTGGCCTCCCTGGCTAAATTCGAAATTCCTGCTCCAACCAACTCAACCGAACATTAGTTTGGCCAATCAGTTTGTTAAAGTCTTGGGCCAAAACTTCCCCAGGTGACCCCATGAAAAGGTGAGAATAATTGTAGCTGTGAAAGAAAAAACAATCATTTCCTGTTAATGCAAAATGCTCTGCAGATCTGGTGTTCAGAATGGCTTCTTCCACTTCATTTCAATTTTGGTTTCTGGTAAGTTTCTTAGTTATTACAATGTGAAGTAGAATTGAAGTCATTGATAATCTAATATATAAAGAAGAAAGTTTGTTTGGTTGCATGTGTGGTTCCTTGATGCATTCGCACCCTGCAGGAAAACAGTGCAACCAAACTTTTCATGGCATCTTCTTTTATCCAGAGGAATGTCAAGTGCTATGCTTGGATGAAAAAGAATTGTTGAATAAAACCCCCCAAAAAAATTAAAAACAGATAATTGGCCTTCAGGCCTCGATCGGTTCATGTTCTAATGCCCTGTCTGCATCTTTTTTCTCAGAAGTGAGCGAGGAATTTGTATTATTGTGAAGATTGCATGTTGAGTTTGTAGCGATTGTTTGTCAACAACACAAATTTAATTATTATGGTGTTTGCACATGTGCCTGCTATTAAAAAGATTGCTTTACAGAGCATTAATATAACATCTCCATGTTCATGCCTCAAGCGAGTATGTTGCTTACATACTGCCTGGGTTTTCCCCTGGAGTGACTAAGTTATATGTTTTGTGAAGATCATATGTTGAGGTTGTAGTAATTTGTTGTTACCAACACAAATTTAATTATTATTGGACTTGCACATGTGCTTGGAATTAAAAAGATTGCTTTAAACAGCTTTATTACCTCGGTGTTCAGGCCTTGAGCGAGTATGTTGCTTACACACTGCCTCAATCGAGTAATATGTATTGTGAATATAATATGTTGAGGTCATATTATGTATGCAAGCTAATAACAGAAACTGTGTCTTCCCTTGGATCCGTCCCTCCTTGTGTCCTCTCCAACCTCTAACCGCAAATCCTCCCCATCTCTGTATGATCCGTCTGTCGCTTTTTTCAAACTTTAATCCACCAAATTGTCATCCAGAAAAAAAAAAAATATATATATATGTATTGCACTGAATATCCCTGAGCAACACCAGGATCTTCAGCTATTAATAAATATTTAAGTTTATTGAAATTCTATTGTTTGACATTTTGGAAATGTGATGTTCTCTCTTTTCATGAGAGCCTTTCTTACATTCCATTCCATTGGGACCATACTATGTGCAGAGCATTGGTGCAGCCTAAGCAGTCTCCTTGGCTATTGACCACAATCCTGGATGAGTTGCCACTCCAACACAGGATACCAACAAGCTGGCACTCAGTTTGCTGACCTCGGAAGGATGACAGGCAGAGTCAACCCCACCTGGTATTAATTCAACATCCAAGTGGGATTTGAATTCAGGATCCCAAGCCCACCACCCTAACCATTAAGCCAACACCACCCTAACCATTTCTTACATGGGGTATTGAGACCAACTGAAGGAACTCGTTCATTAACTTTGACATTTCAGAAGCATAAGGTCCAATTACAACAGAGGGTGCACACACATTGTGAATTGTTTTATCAGGATTATACCAACTCTCCAAAAATCTCAAACTACTCTGTGCAATTCTTGCCCTTGAAAAGCACGAATCATGTATATCATAGCCCATTGTCACATTTGGGAGAATTGTGTTGTTATGATTGATTTCTTGGATCGTATACACCATCGCCATTGCCCATCTTGATATTCGAAGTTGTAGCCTGGAATTCAATGAAGAAGTTATTTATATTTCACGATATATTCGTATTTGTGACAACACAATTGCTTATTCTCTCTTCTCAAATTCAATATTCATGTGTAACATCATCATTTTCAAACAAAACCAAAATACAGTAGTTTAATGAAAGTTAATTGGTAAGTTTATTGCACTAGTTACTGCATGAAATGGGAGTAAGATGAAAATCTGCACGTGGTGCTCCTGTTAAATAATATTCGACAGCGTTATACTCTGAAGATATCAGGACTAATGTCATCAACTGGCTAAATCCACTGCCGCACTCTGGGCAAACCACACCAATGAGGCCTGAGGTTGCGTAGTGGCCTGAGGCCTGAAAAAAAGGCCCTTTTCAGCACCAAAAACTGTGGACCAAAACAAGACCAGTGGGTTCTTTACTCTAAATCTTTCAACTTACTGGTTAAGGGTTGACATTTCCTAAGTGTGAGATCCTCGTCAAGATTATAAAGGACTACAATATCGATGTAGCCATACTCCAGGAAACTCATGGCGAGGTCGACAAAAAGGCTGCAAAGAAAAAGATTTCAGGCGACAACCTCATGGCCTCCGTGAATGCAGCAAAACATGGCCTCGCCACATTAGACAAGTCCTTCAAAACATCAAAACTACAGAAAACAATACGCTATATGCAACAGTGAAGTTAAGCGGTGTCACTGTTGCAAACATGTAGAATCCACCCATGCAAACATGGCCACCACCTGAACTACCCCAATATAACCACACCACGGTTTACATCAGGTATTTTAATTATCATCACACTGAATGTGGATACAGGGAAAATGACATGGCTGGAGAACAGCTAACCAAATGCGCATCGACGGCCGATCTCAACCTGCTGTGTGACCCAAAGGATGGCAGAGGGCTATTAATGACTGTCTCGAGACGAGTTTTTGCTCCCTTCCCAAAAAACGAACATCGCCCCACTATCCTACACATTGGAATCGAGATCGCGCTGGTGCATCCGTAGCCAAAACCATTCTGGAAAGCAGAACGGGCCACTTTCACCAAAGCAGCTGAATCCAAGATCGATGATATACCACCTGTTTCAGCTAAATATGTGGAATTTGTGCACCTCCTCCTCTCTGCTGCTACCAATACTATACGGCGTGGCTTCTGCAAGGCCAACACATCTCGCTGGATAGCGGAGTCTGAAAGGCTCCTAAAGGAGCCCAACAAAACTGGGAACCTGGACGTCATGCATGCACTGATTGAATGTCTGGCCACAGAACGTCTGAAGAACCTGAAGGAGTTGGTGGAGTCAACAGACTTCACCCAAAGCAGCTGCAAGGCATGGGCATTGCTCAATAAATTGGGTGCTGCAGAAAACATTACTGCTGCCTTCCCAAGAGTTGCCACTGATTCCGCAGCATCTCACCGCCTCCAGACCTCAAAGATGCCGACCTCCAAATCACTAAGGCAGTAGGTAAAGAGGGATTACCTTCAAAATTTCCACCAAAGCCTATTGAGCAGCTACATGTCAGCCCCATATACAAAGAAAGACATTGTGCCACACTGCCGGCAACCAAAAACAGCAACGCAGCAAGGGGCGATGGAATTTTCCCCGAATACCTTAAAAACCCGGGAGAAAAGGGCGTACCTGGTTGGTGGCCCTTTTTACTACTATCCCTGAAACAGGGCAAATTCCTGAAGTGTGGAAGAAGGCTAATGTTTTTGCCATCATAAAAACTGGTAAGCCAACAGACTTGCCTTGCAACTACCACCCGAGAGCCCTGCTATCAGTGATGGGAAAGCTGATGGAGAGGGCCCTACTATCCCATGTAACCCCCACTCTGGAGGCCTTCCTACCTGATGAGCAGGGGGGCTTTAGGTCTGGCTGCCGTACCTGTGATTAGGTTCTTGTCCTAACCACTATCATTGAAGCTGGCTTCCAGAGAAAACAAAAGATGGCAACTGCCTTGGTGGACCTGTAATTGGCCTATGACAGTCTGGCACTGAGGACTCCTTCTCAAAGTGTTGAAAGTCTTCCATTGCCAGAGGACAATCAGATTGCTATTGGTATTCCTTGGAGACTGAAAATCTATGTTAGCCTCAATGGCAAAAGCAGCCGTGTTTGAACACTAAACGATGGCATCCCTCAAGGAGCTGTCCTAGCTCCCGACCTCTTTGACCTCTATGTCAGCAATGTGCCGACAATGACCTCTTTCAAACCTGCCTATACTGATGACATCACATTCGAAGCACAGGGCGCTGGCATAAAATTGGTTATGACCCAACTCACCGAGATCTGGGCATACTGGAGGAATACGAACACAAATGGAAGCTCCATCCAAACCCCAACAAAACAGCTTTCTGCACCGACCATATTGACAAGCGCACATCAAATGCAGAGGTAGATGTGACATTCTGCAGGATGAAACCTGAAAATGTCTGTTATTTCATATATCTTGGTATTACATTTGACTGGACCCTGACCTATAAAGAACACCTGCCAAGATGCAAGGAGAACGAAAGGGCATGGGTAAACCTCGTCCGGGAACTAGCCAGAACATTGTGGGGAGCCGGCGCTGCCACCTTATGCATGGCAACTCTCGCCCATATGTACTCGACTGCAGATTATTGCACCCCAGTCTGGTTGGAGAGTGCCCATATGAAGGCCATCGACATTTACTTAAATGCCACAATGAGAATCGTGTCTGGAACCTTTAAGTCAAAAAGACTGAGTGGCTTTATATCCTCTCCAAGATTGCCCCACCACTCATCTGAAGGGATGTGCTGTCATTGCCATACTTCAGCCACATTTTGGCTACCGTAATTGCAACCCAGCACCTTCTCGTTGAACATCTGCGCTGCCACCTCAAGTCCTGAAAACCACCATGTAATTACGCTGAGCTCCTTACTCTGCATCAAAGCAAAGTCAACTTGTGGAGGGCCAGCTGGGAGGCTGATGCAGCTCCCAATAAACATAATGTACATGATCCAACTATTGCTACACCCAGTTTCACACTCCCACATCGGGATTGGACAGCCCTCAACAGGTTCTACAGTGGACAGGGCCATTGCAGAAGTACCCTCCACCGATGAAGGATGAGGTTGGGTGCGCTCGGTGACCACGGAGGAATCCAGATGATGGAGCACATCACGATGCACTGTCCCTTGCGGTAGCTATCGGGAGGACTTTCAGCTCTCCATCAACTCACCCCTGAGGCAGCCACATGGTTGCAGAACCTAGACATTCAACTTTATTGGCATCACATATTGGCTATATGCAAGAAGAAGACTGCATGAAAAATTTGTGAAATTTGTCATGTGGGTGTGAGTGTGTGCATTTTATGCACTAGGAATGCTTGTTCCCTGCGTGCATGCATTATATGGACTAGAAACACCCATTTCCTTCAGGAGCAGCCTGGGGCTAGCGTGCGCGTTCGCCCAATTCTGTTATCGTGTGTGCGGGGCCAACTCCGATCTATGTCAGACATTGAGGGGAACGATCGGATATAGTAATTAGATGGAGGTTTGGAATGAAAAATGATATAGATATAAGCGTCAGATGGAGAAATGGAGGGAAAAGAGGATGCCGATATAATTAGTCCAGAAATGGGTTGAAAAGTACACGCCGCCTGTATCCTGCACAACGTGGCGTGGTTGTCATTTTTCTATTGTCGGCCTCTGATGATGTAGCTATTGGCACCAAGCAACTAGCCACGCTCTTGCCAATAATGGGTCATTTGCTTCTGTGTTGTGAAAAGCAACATCCATGCCGCCTCTTTAAGAGATATTCATTCGTATGCCTTTTCAATGCAA
>CM068953.1:100662685-100679224 GCA_035128595.1 Eptatretus atami
ATATATATATATATATATATATATAATATATAATATATATATTATATAATAATATATATATATATATATATATATATACATACATATTGTTACGGTTGTGGAAATTCGCATTACACCATAAAGGGCCCGCAGGTGAGATATTCTGTAAGTACATGTGTAGTTAGCCCAAACCCGTTGTATAGAGGGAATTTATGTGATTCATCCGGGCTGCGACACTTTGAGTTAGCCATTTTTTCTGTTCTATCTTTATTTGAACCCACCACGTCTCAACCGCCATCACACAACAACCACCCGCCAGCCATCATCACCAACTGCAACCACGCTCCAACCCTCGGACAACAACAACAACGAACACAGCCACGACCTTTACCTTCACAACTCGCTCCCACATCATCGCATCACCGCCATTCCCAAACGGCACCATAACCATCAAACCACCACCGAAAACCCTCCACCACCTTTACCTCTCTCCTTCTACGGCCATTCCCGCACCACCTGTGAACACTGAGCGTCGGGCTGTCTCGGGCCCGTTCGGCGATTGGTGCCGAACGCACCGAGCCACGAGCGCAAATAGCGGCCTTTCCGAGGGAAAAATCGGATCAAGAACGCTACATGCCCACTTTTGCTCCATCCAATTAGCGAGCGCGGGCGGCTTGGCCCCGCCTCCAGGCGCGTGTGTGTGAAATCGATATATGCAAATTCTAGGATCAGGGAGATTCACGCCCCCTTTCCTCCGACCAATGGGCGAGCGTGGCTCCGCCCCCGAGGTCATCCTGATCCGAATATTTGCATATTAGCTGCTCCTGCCAGCCTATAAGAAGGCGAGCGCAAGACGAATGAAGTAAGTGGAGTCGGGTGGCGAAGTCATCGGTGTGGCAAAGAGTTGGGTTCTGGAGTCGGCTGAGAAGAGTTGCGGGAAGAGGCAAAGGAGCTCGGTCCGAGGCGAGAAGGACGGCGGTCAGTGACGAGGTCGCGGTGTGGGATCGCTCGTCGCGGGACCCAAGCCAGCCAGCCATTCTCCTCCCCAGGGCATCAACAATTCCCCCTTTCCCCGCGCTGAGATAGTGCAAAAAGGGGCCCCGTTCCCACCCCACTCCAAACGTCGTGCCAGGAGCACGGATTCGGGCACAGCCGCGCGGCCACATCTGCGGCTCGTCCGCCAACCGGTCACGAGGACGCGGGTAGGACCCCCCCGGTCTCGCGGGCCTGGCCGCTCTCTTAGGTCCCGTGCACATTTGGCCTACAGGCATGTCTGCCTCCTTGTCTTTGAGGGTGGCTTCTTTCCTTTGCTTTGTGTAAATGTGTGTTGCGCCGTCTGCAAAGTAGAACTGTATAAGTGTTGCCGTGTGTGCGCGTAGTCGGTAGTAACTCTGCGTCGTTGTTGCTTTTGTTTGGTTGCTATATGTGCATTTTGACTGTATGGCTGTATATGTGTGCTTTCCGTGTGTCGCGTAATAAATGTGCATTGTGTGAACTGTTTTCCCCGTTCGCTTCGTCTTTTCTTTATTGACCCTCCATCCTGCTTCACGTAAAGGGTTCGTAGTGGGTGCAAAATGCCCGGTAAATAATCTGAACCGTCGACGTCGACGATAACACGCTCGGTTATCCCGATAGTACGGAACGGGCCGCCCAAGCGGCTCGTGTCCGGAGTGACCTGCGGCGAGGTACGATCGCCGGTTTACCATCCGCGTGGTACTTAGTAGGTCGAGTTTGGCGAACAACCCTATCCCACGCGGGTGGCCGATTGGCACGATTGTGGTGAGGTCGAAAGGCCCACCCGTGACTGGCTCCGGGCGATAGTTCCCAGAGGGTCACGACTGAATTGTCCGTCTGGTGGGCGACGTGCCGCGGTTCGAGTTGCGTGGCCGTTCGCACGTCGGCTGGCGCGAATTCGCAACAATATATACAGTGTATATTCGACATTAGGTTTAGGTGGTTTGTGTTACTTACTGCACATGCTACATCACTTAATATCCATGCATATTAAAATTTTACGTTTTTATTTTCTGTGAAATATAATTCCCACAGGGAAGACCTCTCGACCTTTTTGGCAAGGACTGCAATGTCTCTCCTGGATTCCTTCTTTTCAGGTAAGAAACCTTTATACTTCTCACAATGCTCTCATTTATGTGTTTATACGGCTCACCATGCTCTCAAAACTAGAAATATTTATTACTATCAATGACTTCAACATTTACCCAACTGTGATTTGAATTTCCTCAAGGCATGTGCTACAACAATCTCCACAGCAGAACATGACCAATCTTAGCTCGAAGCTGGTCGTCATCGGTGTTATAATCTCCCATCTTGCGTTTTTTTGGATTTTCAGGCATTAACATTTCGACAGCGTTGTTGGCAGCCTGCATAGTTTTGGTGACGTTTTGCGTCTCACAATGCTGTCAGTTCAGCAAGCTAGGAGTTTTCAGAGGATTCGTAGATTTTATTGATTTCCACAAGGACATCTTGTTAGGCTATGGTTCGGAAGATGTGTACAGTATTGATTTGATGGTTCGATGAGAATGATCTTGTCTAAACTTTGTACACTTTTAGAGCTGACGAACATTTAATCAGATTTTGACACGTTATTTTATGTCACTTTATGCACGAAGCACATGTATTTTTTTATCTCAGTGAATTAACATCAAATGTGGCATGGTGTCTGCTGTGTGTTCATTTACATTTTCCATTTATTAGAGATTCCATGAAAATGGTTTTCAAAGTAAAACCATGAAAGATAATTCCTATGAACATTAAGTGAACGAGTTTTATTCACTTTTAAGAAAGAGCACAGCCTTTCAACAATTCCACTACACCAATTTGAACTAGATATTTGCAATCACAAAGCAATCGCCAAGGGTAAGGGCTTCCCCTGGTGCCCATGATCTATAATGACGATATGACCTTGACATTCAACATATAGGGATTGAGTGTAAATTAAGAAAATGTGTCCCCATCTACAATATGTCCATAAAACTCATTAGGCCAGGGTAGGGATGTTAACTTGTAGAGATCATGCCGATCATGCGTCTGGAAGTGTCAAAATGGCTGACAGTCAATTTTTGGGAAAATCGCATAAATTCTTCAAAAATCTTCTTCTCCAGACCCATCAGTCAGAATACTACCAAATTTGGGTTACAACATTAGGATAGGGTCTTGGTGTTACATTGCGGAGGCCATGCTGATCACATGACCGGAAGTGTGTCAAAATGGCAGTCACGTAAATTCCTTCAAATGTCTTCTTCTCCAGACCCACCAGTCAGAATGCTACCAAATGTGGGTTACAACATTACGCCAGGGTAGAGAAGTTAAATTCGAAGGTCATAATGATCACCTGACCAAAAGTGTCAAAATGGCAGACTTAGTAATTATTTTTGGGAAAATCATGTGAATGCCATTAAAAAATCTTCTCCACACTCACCTGTCAGAATGCTACCAAATTTGGGTTAAACATTAGGCCAGTGCCCAGATAAGCTCTAGGTCCAGTGGTCCTACTTTTGTTAATTAGGTCACAATCCGAAAGAGTAGGTCAAGACGCTAATTAAATAGCAGGTGCACACCTTCAGTGAAGGTACACTATTATGATGCAAGAACATCTTGGAAGGCCAAGCGGTCTTTGAGATTCCACATTGCAAAATTGAGCGATAACAAAAACTGCGTTATTTTTTCAGACCACTATTTGACCTTGATCTTTAACTTGGAGGGTTTGATGTACATTAAGCATAATGTGGATTGCTCTCACCAATCTAATGAGGGCAATTTCCTTCCCACGAGACAAACCTTTGTCGAGTTATGGTCAAACATGTTAAAATGTATAATTAGGTCATGCTTAGAAAATTACGTCAAGATAAAAAAAATTAGGTAAATCAACACTATTTATTCTCATTATTGATGCAAAATTAATTCCAAAAGTCCTTGGACATTGACACTAAAAAAGGGAGAAAAAGGTATATGGTGGCTAACTACTCCTATGGGTGTAAAACCTTGACCTTTAACTTGGAGTGATAGAATGTAAATTAAGCATAAATGTGCCTTACTGTAGGCTATCTAGAGAGGTAAATTTTGTTTTGATCAGCCAAACGTTATTCAAGTCATGGTGAAAAAGTTAAAATGTCTATACTTTGGTCATGACCTTAATTAACACAGTGTTCCAATTTTTGTTAGTCCACGACCCAAAATTTGAAATCACAATCACCTCTTGACACAAACGGTACAGGTACTTAGTTGGTGCCAGTACCTATGAAAAAATTGTTGGAGAAAATGCTTTCTACCCTCCCCCCCCCCCCCCATCAAAAATTTGAGGGCATTTTTCAAGTTTTGGCATGCCCCTGGGATTGGAAACCCCTGCCTTAACACTACATCAAGGTCAAAAAATTATGTCGACCCAGCATACTTTGTATTCCCATTATTGATGCAAAATTTCATTCTGAAGTCCCCCCCAGCTCTGAGATACAACCCCCACAGAAAATTAACCCCAAAATGGTGGTTTAGTAGTACTCCTAGGGCGTTGAAGAAACTCTGAGGTACCATTAAAAATGGTGGGCACTAATTGTATAATCAACCCTACACCAGCAATATGACTTCTCCGTTGCTATTGGGGGAGGCTCACAAATAGGAAAGAGTTGACTTGAGCTACAAGGAAATTCATGGTAACACAAATTTCCTCATGCTTCAACCCATCGCCGACATACGATCGAGATTTTATATTAAATCCACAGCTCATTTATGGCCAAAAGCAAAAGCATGAAAGTTTATTGTGTCATCCACCCTGTTTGGATACCCATTACACAGTTGACAATAATTTGTAAATTTAAGCCGTGAAGAAAGGCATTACTGTATCGATAATATATACATTTTTATATGTCTATATATAATTTAATCTGTTGGTGAATTAAGATTAAAATATATTTTCAGACCTACCTATACAAGGACATTCAATAAGTTATACTCACAATAGTCAAAGACAAATTAAAATAAAGGATATAAACAAGTATGTGTATTTTTCTAATTGTTACAAATTATATATCTTAAGTATTGAAAAAAATTAAAATATGAGCATGTCTTTGTCGAGGGACTGACTTCATCGACTCAAGGTATGTGCACTTGCCTCGACTGTCTCGTCTGGGTTGAATTAAGCCCTAACTATAAACTGTCCCACTGTTTCACATAGAGGCCATTACATTAAATGTGTGTGCCAACCCTCAGATGGACGTTAAACTGGATGTCCTATCCAGAAGGATTAGTTGGGGATGTTAAAGATCCCGTGCAGCCTTCCTGAACAGTTGGCAAGCTATTACTGGCATGTTGATGAAATTACGAATTACGACACCCCTCATCGAATATCCTGCACTCCGAATGGAAACCCATCCAGAATTGTTACCCTTGCTAAATAATTACCCTTGCAGAAGGATTTGAGAGGGTATTGCATTTGGGTCTGTTTGTTTGTTTGTCTGTGTTTGTCTTTTGTCTGTCCGCACAGAACTTTCTGTTTTTCTCCGCAACTGCTTATCGGATTGAGAAGAATTTTCACCATTGGTGCGAATACTCATGTGTAATGTCTCATTGATAATGATGACGTCATAGATCAAGTGATGTGGCAGCCATATTGGAAAAACGGAAAAAAAATTGGACCTCTACCTCTGAAACCACACCAAGGAAAAATTTGAAACTTGGCACAAAGCAAGTACTCCTCATGGGGAATGAGTGATTTTATGACGTCATAGGAGCCCTCGTTATTACGTCATAACTGCATATGTAGAACGCCACATCCAATCAGTATGAAAAATTTTGAGGGTCATCTAGGGAAAAAATGTTGCACAGAAAAAAATCATGATGTCATCGGTCACGTGATTCGGCAGCCATATTGTTTTTGTTTTTTTAAACCTTCAAAAATCTTCTTTTCTTAAATGGCTGAAAGGATCGAGGCAAAACTTTACACATATGACCGCCTATCCATGATAAACAAAAGAGTCACACATATGAAATCATAGGTCACATGGTTTGGCATCCATATTGGATTTACCTGAAAACCTATAAAAATCCACCACTCAAAGAAGTCCTGGAGAGGGTTTGCAATCTCTGATTGCTCTTTTTCTTGTTTGCTTATGTAGAGCCAATGTACTGTGTAGAGAGAGCACATGCAAAATAATAAAAGTAAAATAATAATGATGTGACCTGTCTTTGTCAACTGTGAGTAGTAAAGTCTTCAAACTTGTAAAAACCCTCTTAGGAAATAAATCATTGGTTCACATAGTGTATATTAAACTTGAAGGGCACTCGGTCAAGTGCATACCTCCGCCACGCAATGCCTGATCCCAAGAACATATGCAGCCAAATACATTTTTAATATATCATGCTATATATCGTTTTTGGCCCTATCTCTCAATGGTGAAGAATCTCTTTAAAGTTAAATAATTCTCGTCTGCGGATCAGGAATCGGATGGTCTCCAAAATCAAATCAATTCTTCCATGCACACACCCAACCTGTCCACCACGTTTTGTCTGAATCCGTCCACACCTTTTTGAGATATCGTGCTATATATCATTTTTGGCCAATCTCTCAATGGTGAAGAATCAATCATAGGTAATATTCTATTAGCTAGATCCGGATCCTGATCTTCCCAAAATCTAATCAGTTCATCCTTGTAACAGACCCAACCTGTCCACAACATTTCATCCAATTCCATCCAACACTTTTTGAGATATCCGCACACAGACAAACAAACAAACAGAAAAACAAGCAGACAGAAGGGGTTGAAAACATAACCTTCTTCACATTCGGGGTGGAGGCAATGAATGCTTGCTATATGAATTATACTGCAATGTGAAAAAAAAAATCATCTAAATATTTCATTTCATGACAACTTGTGCAAAATGAAAGAAAGGTAACTTACTTTGTACATACTGGAAGCTGAGGAGATTGTTGAATTGTTAAGTGATGTTCCAAAGCTGAAAGAATGGACAGGAAAATACCACCAAGTATAAAGTCTCCTCCTGATCTTACCGATGACAATCTCTCTGCAGTACAATACTCGCAATATTTTAGACATGTGGAAATAATCACCAACATAAATGAAGGAACATTTCTTCAGGCTCAGCTGTTGAGGTTCACCTTTGGTGCTCTTTCTTAATAGTTATTAATATTTCCATTAGCATTTACAAACAGGTGTTGAAATATATCGATTTGATAAAAAAAAATGCAAACATTAATAAAAGTGCATTGTTGTCATTGTTCTTGTAATATAAGCCAAAAGAGAATGGATACCGTATTTATATATATATATATATATATATATATATATATATATATATATATATATATATATATATATATATTTATGTATGTTGATTCCAGCTTACTTGGATGTTTTATTTAGAAATGAGTTAATTGCATAAATTATTTCTAATTCCCAAAATTAGGCATTCAATTTGTTGGCATAAAGACAAGAAGGTAATGTTGAACAAAACTATACTGATAAATAAATTATCGAATACGCCTTTCCAAAACGATTTAAAATAAGCATTACTTTTGAAAACTACACAGAAAAACATCAAGCCCGATAATATTTACAAAGGTTAAACATGAAAAATAAAAATTAGTAATTGTTTATATATACTAGTATAAATGCCTGTCAAAAATGACGGGTTGCAATCATTTTATTCAGAATATTCAAGGAGACTGAAAGATATGATGTTTCGTCGAAGAAAAAGCGTTATTTTAAAACACTACTACTTGTACAAAATGTGATCATGTTTTCTATATCATCTGGGACGTTTCATTTTGATTGTAAAGCCTCATGAGCATGCCAAAGTCTGAGCCTCGGCCTCTGGCAGGTGTGCTAACATCATATTTATTAGAAATCCTACAGACGTAAATGAACACATTTTACTCTGTCGGTGTTACACATCGTGTGCAGCGAATTTCACCTCCCTGTGCCTTGTATATATTTTTATTTGAAAACAGCGCTCTGTACACTGCCTATGAGGCTCAGTTTGTGAGTCACCATCTACAATTACAATAGAAGTCACATAATGAATTATTCTTTTCGAAAAAATGTCTCTTGAGTTCTTTTAATCCTGAAAAAATCGACCATAGTGAACACAGTCGTGTTAAAAGATTGCCCTGAAAACCCTCCTCAAATCACTTTATGAAGGGGCACAGACAAATACACACTGTGTTTTATATCGGTATATACATCGAAACGTGGAGTGTGATGAGCACCCCCCCGATCTTCATTGGCCATCGTCCTACACCAAAGCATCACCTCCAATCTGGAGGCTTCGCCCTGGCAACTCTGGCGACTCTGTCAAACACACAAAGATTACATGGTCAACATCAGTTAAACATCAAACGGAGCCACATATCCGGATTTTGGGCTATTTTGCCCTCATCAAGATGGCATACCGATAAATATCCTAACCAATTATGACCACATTCATCATTTAAACATCAGACACACCTCCTGACTGATGGTGCGCATACACCGCGGATTACGTCTCACATGGTAAAACTGCAATAATCTGCAAGAATAACCATCTGTCTGCCACCCAGATGATTGTTCCCGCTAATGCAAACTATTCAACCAGAAGGCAAGTGATGTGATTGGCGGTTAAATCAAAACATGTAAAGTGTAACGAGCACTCCCCCAATCTCATTGGACATGCTCCTACATAATGATGTGTGAGATATAATCCATGGCGATGCCAGCATAACAGTCAAGGGGTGCTTCTGATGGTTAAACGAACGAATGTGGTCATCATTGGTTAGATATTTATCGCATGCCATCCTGATGAGTGAAAAATAAGTCCAAATTCAGGACAGCATGCAGTTGAAGTCATGGGACTCACCTCTATGGATTGTTATGACCATGCATTCTGGCCTTCGGGGTTAGGATGTGTGTGTTTGTTTGACCATGTGCTTCAGCCTTTGGCTGTAGGCATGTGTATGGCACGGGACAGTCTTGCTGGACTGTGTACTTAAGCCATGGGGTCAAGATGCACGTCCCAAGCTCTTTCAATGTTTGTCTTTTTTAACCTTTTTTGTAATAAAAAAAAATAAAAGGCAGCTTAAAAAAGAGGCAAATAAGCCTGAAATCCAGATAGGCGGCTCCATTTGATGTTTTACTGATGTTGACTATGTAATGTTTGTCTGTTTGACAAAGTCCTGGGCCGAGGCATCCGGATTGGAGGTGACACTTTGGTATAGGACTATGTGCAATGAAGATCAGGGAGTGCTCGTCATACTCCACATGTTTTGTTTACCCACCGATCGCATCAAGTGCCTTCTGTTTGAATGGTTTGCATTAGCAGGAACATCATTTGGGTGGCAGCCAGATGGTTGTCTTTGTGGATTATGCAGATTACCGTGAGAGATAATTAATCTGTGTGGATGCTCACCATCACATTCAGGAGGTATGTTATATATATATATAATATATATATATATATATATATATAGATATATATATATAATATTATATATATATATATATATATTTATTTTATTATTATATATATGTATACTATAATATAGATTGTATATATATATACCATATATATATAAATATATATATAGCCGAACGCACCGAGCCACGAGCGCAAATAGCGGCCTTTCCGAGGGAAAAATCGGATCAAGAACGCTACATGCCCACTTTTGCTCCATCCAATTAGCGAGCGCGGGGCGGCTTGGCCCCGCCTCCAGGCGCGTGTGTGTGAAATCCGTATATGCAATTCTAGGATCAGGGGAGATTCACGCCCCCTTTCCTCCGACCAATGGGCGAGCGTGGCTCCGCCCCCGAGGTCATCCTGATCCGAATATTTGCATATTAGCTGCTCCTGCCAGCCTATAAGAAGGCGAGCGCAAGACGAATGAATAAGTGGAGTCGGTGGCGAAGTCATCGGTGTGGCAAAGAGTTGGGTTCTGGAGTCGGCTGGAAAAGTTGCGGGAAGAGGCAAAGGAGCTCGGGTCCGAGGCGAGAAGGACGCGGTCAGTGACGAGGTCGCGGTGTGGGATCGCTCGTCGCGGGACCCAAGCCAGCCAGCCATTCTCCTCCCCCAGGGCATCAACAATTCCCCCTTTCCCCGCGCTGAGATAGTGCAAAAAGGGCCCGTTCCCACCCCACTCCAAACGTCGTGCCAAGGAGCACGGATTCGGGCACAGCCGCGCGGCCACATCTGCGGCTCGTCCGCCAGACGCGTCACGAGGACGCGGGTAGGACCCCCCCCCGGTCTCGCGGGCCTGGCCGCTCCTCTAGGTCCCGTGCACATTTGGCCTACAGGCATGTCTGCCTCCTTGTCTTTGAGGGTGGCTTCTTTCCTTTGCTTTTGTGTAAATGTGTGTTGGCGCCTCACCACAATCGTGCCAATCGGCCACCCGCGTGGGATAGGGTTGTTCGCCAAACTCGACCTACCTAAGTACCCACGCGGATGGTAACCGGGCGATCGTACCTCGCCGCAGGTCACTCCGGACACGAGCCGCTTGGGCGGCCGTTCCGTACTATCGGGATAACCGAGCGTGTTATCGTCGACGTCGACGGTTCAGATTATTTACCGGGCATTTTGCACCCACTACGAACCCTTTACGTGAAGCAGGATGGAGGGTCAATAAAGAAAAGACGAAGCGAACGGGAAAACAGTTCACACAATGCACATTTATTACGCGACACACGGAAAGCACACATATACAGCCATACAGTCAAAATGCACATATAGCAACCAAACAAAAGCAACAACGACGCAGAGTTACTACCGACTACGCGCACACACGGCAACACTTATACAGTTCTACTTTGCAGACGGCGCAACACACATTTACACAAAGCAAAGGAAAGAAGCCACCCTCAAAGACAAGGAGGCAGACATGCCTGTAGGCCAAATGTGCACGGGACCTAGAGGAGCGGCCAGGCCCGCGAGACCGGGGGGGTCCTACCCGCGTCCTCGTGACCGGTTGGCGGACGAGCCGCAGATGTGGCCGCGCGGCTGTGCCCGAATCCGTGCTCCTGGCACGACGTTTGGAGTGGGGTGGGAACGGGGCCCCTTTTTGCACTATCTCAGCGCGGGGAAAGGGGGAATTGTTGATGCCCTGGGGGAGGAGAATGGCTGGCTGGCTTGGGTCCCGCGACGAGCGATCCCACACCGCGACCTCGTCACTGACCGCCGTCCTTCTCGCCTCGGACCGAGCTCCTTTGCCTCTTCCCGCAACTCTTCTCAGCCGACTCCAGAACCCAACTCTTTGCCACACCGATGACTTCGCCACCCGACTCCACTTACTTCATTCGTCTTGCGCTCGCCTTCTTATAGGCTGGCAGGAGCAGCTAATATGCAAATATTCGGATCAGGATGACCTCGGGGGCGGAGCCACGCTCGCCCATTGGTCGGAGGAAAGGGGGCGTGAATCTCCCCTGATCCTAGAATTTGCATATATCGATTTCACACACACGCGCCTGGAGCGGGGCCAAGCCGCCCGCGCTCGCTAATTGGATGGAGCAAAAGTGGGCATGTAGCGTTCTTGACCGATTTTTCCCTCGGAAAGGCCGCTATTTGCGCTCGTGGCTCGGTGCGTTCGGCACCAATCGCCGAACGGGCCCGAGACAGCCCGACGCTCAGTGTTCACAGGTGGTGCGGGAATGGCCGTAGAAGGAGAGAGGTAAAGGTGGTGGAGGGTTTTCGGTGGTGGTTTGATGGTTATGGTGCCGTTTGGAATGGCGGTGATGCGATGATGTGGGAGCGAGTTGTGAAGGTAAAGGTCGTGGCTGTGTTGCGTTGTTGTTGTTGTCCGAGGGTTGGAGCGTGGTTGCAGTTGGTGATGATGGCTGGCGGGTGGTTGTTGTGTGATGGCGGTTGAGACGTGGTGGGTTCAAATAAAGATAGAACAGAAAAAATGGCTAACTCAAAGTGTCGCAGCCCGGATGAATCACATAAATTCCCTCTATACAACGGGTTTGGGCTAACTACACATGTACTTACAGAGATATCTCACCTGCGGGCCCTTTATGGTGTAATGCGAATTTCCACAACCGTAACAATATGTATGTATATATATATATATATATATATATATTATTATATAATTAATATTATATATATATATATATATATATATATATATATTGTTGCGGTTCAAAGAACCACATGCATCCAAGCAATGGCATCCAACATATCGTGATCCCGAGACAGTTATTCCATTAACATACGTTTAGATAGTCCTTCCCTTTGTCTAGCGGGACAACGGGACGTGCATTGCGGGGATCTCATAGCGATGTCTGTTTACAACAATAACTCCATTCTATTCTTCTTTTCTGCTTATTCCTGAGGTAAATCTGAATTCGCGTCCTCACAGAGGCCAACACGTGCAGCACATGCCACGGCCGAGGAGGGGAATATAAAGACGCAACGACACCCCGAGCATCGACAGTGCAGCTGTGAGGAAACAGCGATATCTTCGAAGGAACCTCCGTCGTAAACTCGAGATGATCGTCTGACGTTTCCAATGATCTGGGATGAGATTGCTGGTTGCATTGAAAAGGCATACGAATGAATATCTCTTAAAGAGGCGGCATGGATGTTGCTTTTCACAACACAGAAGCAAATGACCCATTATTGGCAAGAGCGTGGCTAGTTGCTTGGTGCCAATAGCACATCATCAGAGGCCGACAATAGAAAAATGACAAAACACGCCACGTTGTGCAGGATACAGGCGGCGTGTACTTTTCAACCCATTTCTGGACTAATTAATACGGCATCCTCTTTTCCTCCATTTCTCCATCTGACGCTTATATCTATATCATTTTTCATTCCAAACCTCCATCTAATTACTATATCGATCGTTCCCCTCAATGTCTGACATAGATCGGAGTTGGCCCCGCACACACGATAACAGAATTGGGCGAACGCGCACGCTAGCCCCAGGCTGCTCCTGAAGGAAATGGGTGTTTCTAGTCCATATAATGCATGCACGCAGGGAACAAGCATTCCTAGTGCATAAAATGCACACATCACACCCACATGACAAATTTCACAAATTTTTCATGCAGTCTTCTTCTTGCATATAGCCAATATGTGATGCCAATAAAGTTGAATGTCTAGGTTCTGCAACCATGTGGCTGCCTCAGGGTGAGTTGATGGGAGACTGAAAGTCCTCCCGATAGCTACCGCAAGGGACAGTGCATCGTGATGTGCTCCATCATCTGGATTCCTCCGTGGTCACCGAGCGCACCCAACCTCATCCTTCATCGGTGGAGGGTACTTCTGCAATGGCCCTGTCCACTGTAGACCCTGTTGAGGGCTGTCCAATCCCGATGTGGAGTGTGAAACTGGGTGTAGCAATAGTTGGATCATGTACATTATGTTTATTGGGAGCTGCATCAGCCTCCCAGCTGGCCCTCCACAAGTTGACTTTGCTTTGATGCAGAGTAAGGAGCTCAGCGTAATTACATGGTGGTTTTCAGGACTTGAGGTGGCAGCGCAGATGTTCAACGAGAAGGTGCTGGGTTGCAATTACGGTAGCCAAAAGTGGGCTGAAGTATGGCAATGACAGCACATCCCTTCAGATGAGTGGTGGGGCAATCTTGGAGAGGATATAAAGCCACTCAGTCTTTTTGACTTAAAGGTTCCAGACACGATTCTCATTGTGGCATTTAAGTAAATGTCGATGGCCTTCATATGGGCACTCTCCAACCAGACTGGGTGCAATAATCTGCAGTCGAGTACATATGGGCGAGAGTTGCCATGCATAAGGTGGCAGCGCCGGCTCCCCACAATGTTCTGGCTAGTTCCCGGACGAGGTTTACCCATGCCCTTTCGTTCTCCTTGCATCTTGGCAGGTGTTCTTTATAGGTCAGGTCCAGTCAAATGTAATACCAAGATATATGAAATAACAGACATTTTCAGGTTCATCCTGCAGAATGTCACACTACCTCTGCATTTGATGTGCGCTTGTCAATATGGTCGGTGCAGAAAGCTGTTTTGTTGGGGTTTGGATGGAGCTTCCATTTGTGTTCGTATTCCTCCAGTATGCCAGATCTCGGTGAGTTGGGTCATAACCAATTTTATGCCAGCGCCCTGTGCTTCGAATGTGATGTCATCAGTATAGGCAGGTTTGAAAGAGGTCATTGTCGGCACATTGCTGACATAGAGGTCAAAGAGGTCGGAGCTAGGACAGCTCCTTGAGGGATGCCATCGTTTAGTGTTCAAACACGGCTGCTTTTGCCATTGAGGCTAACATAGATTTTCAGTCTCCAAGGAATACAATAGCAATCTGATTGTCCTCTGGCAATGGAAGACTTCAACACTTTGAGAAGGAGTCCTCAGTGCCAGACTGTCATAGGCCAATTACAGGTCCACCAAGGCAGTTGCCATCTTTTGTTTTCTCTGGAAGCCAGCTTCAATGATAGTGGTTAGGACAAGAACTAATCACAGGTACGGCAGCCAGACCTAAAGCCCCCTGCTCATCAGGTAGGAAGGCCTCCAGATGGGGGTTACATGGGATAGTAGGCCCTCTCCATCAGCTTTCCCATCACGATAGCAGGGCTCTCGGGTGGTAGTTGCAAGGCAAGTCTGTTGGCTACCAGTTTTTATGATGGCAAAAACATTAGCCTTCTTCCACACTTCAGGAATTTGCCCTGTTTCAGGATAGTAGTAAAAAGGGCCACCAACCAGGTACGCCCTTTTCTCCCGGGGTTTTAAGGTATTCGGGGAAAATTCCATCGCCCCTTGCTGCGTTGCTGTTTTTGGTTGCGGCATGTGTGGCACAATGTCTTCTTTGTATATGGGCTGACATGTAGCTGCTCAATAGGCTTTGGTGGAAATTTGAAGGTAATCCCTCTTTACCTACTGCCTTAGTGATTTGGAGGTCGGCATCTTTGAGGTCTGGAGGCGGTGAGATGCTGCGGAATCAGTGGCAACTCTTGGGAAGGCAGCAGTAATGTTTTCTGCAGCACCAATTATTGAGCAATGCCCATGCCTTGCAGCTGCTTTGGGTGAAGTCTGTTGACTCCACCAACTCCTTCAGGTTCTTCAGACGTTCTGTGCCAGACATTCAATCAGTGCATGCATGACGTCCAGGTTCCCAGTTTTGTTGGGCTCCTTTAGGAGCCTTTCAGACTCCGCTATCCAGCGAGATGTGTTGGCCTTGCAGAAGCCGCCGGTATAGTATTGGTAGCAGCAGGAGAGGAGGTGCACAAATTCCACATATTTAGCTGAAACAGGTGGTATATCATCGATCTTGGATTCAGCTGCTTTGGTGAAAGTGGCCCGTTCTGCTTTCCAGAATGGTTTTGGCTACGGATGCACCAGCGCGATCTCGATTCCAATGTGTAGGATAGTGGGGCGATGTTCGTTTTTTGGGAAGGGAGCAAAAACTCGTCTCGAGACAGTCATTAATAGCCCTCTGCCATCCTTTGGGTCACACAGCAGTTGAGATCGGCTGTCGATGCGCATTTGGTTAGCTGTTCTCCAGCCATGTCATTTTCCCTGTATCCACATTCAGTGTGATGATAATTAAAATACCTGATGTAAACCGTTGTGTGGTTATATTGGGGTAGTTCAGGTGGTGGCCATGTTTGCATGGGTGGATTCTACATGTTTGCAACAGTGACACCGCTTAACTTCACTGTTGCATATAGCGTATTGTTTTCTGTAGTTTGATGTTTTGAAGGACTTGTCTAATGTGGCGAGGCCATGTTTTGCTGCATTCACGGAGTCATGAGGTTGTCGCCTGAAATCTTTTTCTTTGCAGCCTTTTTGTCGACCTCGCCATGAGTTTCCTGGAGTATGGCTACATCGATATTGTAGTCCTTTATAATCTTGACGAGGATCTCACACTTAGAAATGTCAACCCTTAACCACTAAGTTGAAGATTTAGAGTAAAGAACCCACTGGTCTTGTTTTGGTCCACAGTTTTTGGTGCTGAAAAGGGCCTTTTTTAGCACTATGCAACTCCAGGCCTCATTGGTGTGGTTTGCCCAGAGTGCGGCAGTGGATTTAGCCAGTTGATGACAATAGTCCTGATATTCTCAGAGTATAACGCTGTCGAATATTATTTAACAGGAGCACCACGTGCAGATTTTCATCTTACTCCCATTTCATGCAGTAACTAGTGCAATAAACTTACCAATTAACTTTCATTAAACTACTGTATTTTGGTTGTTTTGAAAATGATGATGTTACACATGAATATTGAATTTGAGAAGAGAGAATAAGCAATTGTGTGTTGTCATCAAATACGAATATATCGTGAAATATAATAAACTTCTTCATTGAATTCCAGGCTACAACTTCGAATATCAAGATGGGCAATGGCGAGGTGTATACGATCCAAGAAATCAATCATAACAACACAATTCTCCCAAAGTGGACAATGGGCTATGATATACATGATTCGTGCTTTTCAAGGGCAAGAATTGCACAGAGTAGTTTGAGATTTTTGGAGAGTTGGTATAATCCTGATAAAACAATTCACAATGTGTGTGCACCCTCTGTTGTAATTGGACCTTATGCTTCTGAAATGTCAAAGTTAATGAACGAGTTCCTTCATTTATCTCGCCC
>CM068953.1:100760830-100775830 GCA_035128595.1 Eptatretus atami
CCACGGGCAAGGTGTTCGAAATAGAGCAAAATGGTTTCAAGACTTTAGGTGGGGAATGACCTCAAGATAAACCAAAAAAAATATTGTCATCCTAGCTCTCAAAGTTTGGGCGGTCGTATGACTTTGATGTCAAAATTCGCAATTTTCTAAGTTCGTGAACTTGTGACCTTGACCTTGGGACGAAAATGAAAAATCGAGCTCCGTGGGGCTATGCAGGTGCCATTGGCTAACCAAATACCGAAACCCTGCCAGATTCGACAAACCCCCTCGGAGAAGATCGATTTTTATGTCAAATTCGCAATTTCTAAGTTCGTGACCTTGTGACATTGACCTTGGGACGAAAATGAAAAATCTAGCTCCGTGGGGCTATGCAGGCCATTGTGCTAACCAAATACTGAACCCCTGTCAGATTCGACAAACCCCCTAGGAGAAGATGCAAATTGAAATTGGCTACCCCTAAAAAACAATGTTTTTTGGGCGTGGCTCCGCTCATAATGGGCGCACCACGTCCATTCTCAGAACAACACAATAGATCATGATATAAACCTCGCACCAAATTTTATCAGGATCGGATCAAAATCCACGGAGCTATGCTCGGGACAGACAGACAGACAGACAAGCGGTAGGCGGACATGGGTAGTCGCCTACCCAATAGAAACTGACGCGATGGGCCCATTCGATGGGGAATGACCTGAGGATTAAGCACAAGAAATTTCATGATTGTAGCTTCAAGGGTTAATGTGCAGATTGTTTTTTCGTTAAAAATACCCCCACATTTAGAGGTTTTTCGGCCGTTGCTAGGCAACGGAGGGGTCATAGCAACGGTTCTTTCTCACACATAACTAGGACATACCATGAACCTACCATGCCAGTTTCATGTATATCTGACTCATAGTCTCTGAGATATAACGAACTTCGTTTTTTTATTGTTTTCGACCAGGGTTCATTCAAAGTCTATCTTCTCCGACAGTTTTTATAGGATCCGGCTGGAAATTTTTGACAATATGGCTGAATGTACTGCCCACAGTCGCTCGTGGCCCGATTTTTGATTTTCGAAAAAACAAATTTTTTTTAATGATTTTTTCAAAAATTTCAAAGTCCCGTTGCTAGGCAACGTGGTGTCCATAGCAACGGTTCTCATTTGCACAAACTAGGTCATGGTATGAACCTACCAACCAAGTTTCATCGAAATCGCCATTGTATTAACTGAAATCGCCATTTTAAATACTGATAATAAGGGTAGAACAAATCTCCCCAAAAAATTAAAAAATTAAAATTTTTTTTCGACTAGATCGACTACCAACAGACAGACAGACAAACATATCGACGAAAATACTGATAATAAGGGTAGACTAGATTGACTACCCAACAGACAGACAGACAGACAGAGAGACACACACCAATAACGAATATAGTGGTCACTTATTTTTTCGTGAACCAATAAAAACTGTGTGTGTGTGTGTTGTGTGTGTGTGTGTGTGTGTGTGTGTGTGTGTGTGTGTGTGTGTGTGTGTGTCCTCCACAACTCCTATGGCCTGAAACTTTGCATGCATACGAAGGGAACTCCAAGTGAGTGAATGAATGAAAATTGGGTGTTTGGGTTAATTTAAACATCCCTTTTAAAGATAATTAACAGCATTATTTTTCGTATGGGATTGTTGGGAAGGGATGGATGGAATGGATAGATGGTTGGAAAGGGATCGATGGATGGGATGGATGGAAGGATGGATGTGTAGGAGGCGTAGCACTACAAACAAACGAACACACAAACACCAGTCAGTGAATTATAGTGAGGATAAGGGAAGAAAGGGGAAGTGATTGTGAATTTAATGTTCCATCTATATTTACTTTTAACATTGTTCTTTACAAATGGGAGCAGGAACAACGCAGGAATGGTAGGCCAAATGGCCTTCTTCTGCACCAAAGTTCCGGTGGGGGGGGGGGGAGATGGACCTGGGTTGGAAGGGGATTGAGTTTTGGGTTTGGGGCAGTTGAGTATTTGAAGAAGAAAGGGGAGTGATGACAGAGAGGGGAAAGTTGGGATCAAGGGGTTTGAGGATTAGAAGAAAGGTAGAGGGGAACACAGTGTTTGGGTGTGGTGGGAGGGGGTTAAGGACATGGGATTGTGTGTGGATGTGGGTGGGGGTGTTATGGACCTGAAGTCACATTTTTGGGACTTTGAGGTCATTTTGGTCTTCGAGATCTTTTCGGTGTTTGGGTCTTTTTGGTATTCCGGGTCTTTTGTGTGTTAAGTGTTCTCAGGGTCTTAGAGGATCTTCAAATGTCTAAGGGGTCTCAGTCGTCTAAAGGGTCGAAAGGTACATTCCAATAATATGTAAGTAAGACATATAGTGACACGGCTATACAAATGGATTGACAGAGGGATGGAGGGAAGGATGGACGCATGCCGAGACTGAGTTTTAATATATCGATAGATTTGGTTTTGCTCCTGTAAGGCCTCTCCCTGGTCCAACTCCCCACAAGCGAAATCGGACTAAACATCTCATAGCGAGCATCGCCCATCAAGAACTGTTCTTGTGTACCATGGCTTCAGGAAGTTAGTTCCTGTCCGAATTTGCAAACAGATCAAAACCATCTTCAAAAATGAAGCCTCAATCATGAAGGTGATTTGTCAATTTCATACAATTTGTCTACATTCTAAATTCGTTACACAATTTCTAGTTTTAAAACCAGTCGTACTTTGAATCATTTTAATGGGAAGCCGACACTGAATTTTACTGCAGTAGCTGCGATGAAACTTATGAACGCAGACATGTACAGGTCAGGTCAGGTCAGGTCAGGTATGGGAGCATGCACCATAGCAGCGCGTCACTGTGCACTTTCTGCCGGTATTCCAGGGGCCTCTGTCTGGCCATCTCATAGGCAGATGCCTGGCCCATCCCAATCTCCTTGAGATGCTAATCAACCTGCTGCAACCACGAGGCGTGTGGACGGCCCATTGGCCTCCTCCACTCACGAGTCTTGCTCGCTGAGAGAATCTGGTGAGCAGGATCAGCATCAGGAAAATGAGCCACATGTCCATACAGCCGCAGCTGATGCTCACAGACTATGCAGGTAATAAATCTCATTTGAGTCTCTCTCAGTAACCGCTGGTTGGACACAAAGTCCGACCAGCAATATAATCATTGATTCTCTGAAGAGACCTGGTATCAAAGGAATTAACTCTCCATCTCAGATCCCTGGTCAGAGTCCAAATCTGACATCCGTAGAGGAAGACTGGAAACACCAAGGACCTGAAGACTCGGACTTTGATTCTCCTTCACAGGTACCGACAGCACCACACCCTCTGATCCAGTGAATCCAAAACTCTCCAGGCTCGACCCAGACGTCTATTTACCTCTGGCTCACAGCCAGGAGAGACAGGAATATCACTGTCAAGGTAAGTGAATCTCTCTGTGACCTCAACCTCCTCACCACAAACAGGTACAGACAAGATAGTAGCATCCAAGATGTCATTGAAAGCCTGGATTTTAGTTTTGACCAAGGAAACCAGTAATACCAGTGGCTCCGACTCCTCATTCAGAACCTCGACGGTCCCCAAATGGATATCCAGAATCTCCGCAAAGATAACTGCATCATCTGCAAAATGAAGGTCAGACATCTTGACATTCCCAAACGTTGCACCGCAGCTTGATCTCTCCGACATCCTCTCCAAAATCCAGTCCAAACAATCACTGAAAAGTGTGGGGGCCAGTACATACCAATAACAAACTCCAGTAAAAACTGGAAATACGTTGGAGATGGTATCACCACTCACTGTACTCTAAGTAGTTCAGACATCAGATTGATCAGTTTTGGTAGCACCAAACGAAGATCAAGAATCCTCCAGAGGACATCTCGATTCACTGAATCAAACCCTTTGCAGAGATCAACATAGGCTGCAAGCAGCCCCTGTCATACTCTCCTCTGTGTTCGGTGAGGCCCTGAAGGGCAAGGATGTGGTCAATCATTGACCTCTTTGGTGTAAAGCCTGACTGCTATTGGCACTGGTGCTCAAGCAGATGGTGGTAAACCCTATCAATAATTGTCCGAGCAAAGACCTTTCCTGGCATTGAGAGCAGCGTCACCCCTCTGAAGTTGTTGAAGTCCTGGCAATTATCCTCCCCTTTCCAGAGAGGCACAACAAGGCCCCTCTTCCAGTCAGTTGGGATGATATCTGTGTTCCAGGCAGAGCACAGAACTGCATGCAACGACATGAGTACAGCATTTCCATCAGCCTTGAGAAGTTCAGCATGGATACCACAGATCCCTGGAGCTTTACCACATTTAAACTGGTTCACCGCAGTCTGTGCTTCCACAAACGAAGGTGGACCACAATTGATTGGAGGGCGAGCAATAGGGATTGTAACACCACTGACAATTAACTCAACAGCTGGTGGATCAACCTGGTACAGTCACTCGAAGTAACCTGCCCAGTGGGCCTTCACTTCAGACTTCTCTGTCAAGAGCACACCACCCTCCACCCGAACTGCAGTACATCCAGTGATGGGCTTGGAGGAACGCAATATGCGAATTCCCCTGTAAGCAGGAAGAAAATCACCTGACCAAAGGTTATGCTCTACCCACTCACAGATTCCTCGCACATAGGCCTCATTGTCCACCCTCAGTGCACGTACAGTTTTAAGCCTCAACTCCCTGAACAGCTCAGCTTTGCCATTAAGCCTGTCCCTGTGACTCCAGTCAAAGGTATCCAGTGTCTCTTGAGAGACAAAATTGTTCTTCGACCTACGGTGAATTCCAAGATATCCACTGGCAACATCAAGGATGGTGGTCTTGAAGGCACTCCACAACTCTTCGCGATTCCCCAAAGCACCCAGACCCCCCCCCCCCCCAAATCCACACTCAGCCTCTTCGCAAACTCCTCAGCTACACTAATCCTTGAACTTGCCAACATCCAGCCAAGGTTGGGATGGTACCATTCTCCTAGATTTAAGCTGCAACTTCAGAGTTACTCCCACAAGCCTGTGGTCGGTATTGAGGAACTGAGCACTCTGGTAGAACCTGCAGTTATGCATCATCCTCCAGCAACCATCACTGAGCAAATGGCCAATCTCCTTTGCCACACCACCAGTGTTGGAATACCAAGTGCAGCGATGTGGGTGATGAAACCATGAACCAGCTCCTCAAAGTCCAATACTTCTTTCAAAATCAAGGAACTTGGTGCTCTTGTGGTTCGCAGTTCCAGACCCATGGGGACCAACACATGTCTCATAACTATCCCTATCAGCAATTAAATCTCGCCTGGGGCATTGATCATCCACAGTCTCGAGCGTGTGTGTACACAGATGGTATTGCTCATATATCGCACATGGAAATGTAATGTGGCAATGCAGCAGTACAGCTCTCAGCACTGCGGCTCAGTAGAAGCTATAAAAACTCAGCTTCCACTTGGGGGAAAATGATCGATTCAAAGAATGGTGCAATTGTTGAACACAAAGATATGGATTTTTTTTCGGGATGTTTGACAAAATAATAAATAACAAAAAAGGAGGTGGCTTCAGAAAAGGAAATGGGCAGGGATGATCAACTAATAATATTTTTTTTATTTGGCTTAATAGAAACATTTGTTTTGTACAAATTTATGTGTAATGTTGGTGATATCATATTTATTTGTAATTTTTGGTAATCTAAAAAGGTCTAGTGGTCTAAAGCTCGAAATGGTCAAGGGTCCAAGCTGCCTAATCTCTCTGAATTGTGTAAGGGGTCTAAATGGTGTTAAGGTGTCTAAGGGGTCGAAAATGACTTAATAGTCCAGGAGCAAGGACCTGAAAAAAATGAAATCGTTCAACACTCCCTACAGAAAAGGTTTGACTTGACAGAGTGGTAGAATAGACCCTATAGAACACCTCCAGGTAGTATGTGGTTTCAAATTTTGGTATCATTAAAATTCTACAGACCATTATACATACCAAGGGTACTTACCAAGAGGGTCACTGTGGGCTAGCAAAATTTAGGGGGAGGGGTAACGTAAACGTGAATATCTTTGTCTAGACTCAACCAATTTTCAATATTGAGGTATCATTGGCTTCCTATTATAATTCTCTATCAGAGTATGTACAGTTATTTGAAAATGGCCTTTGCCATGGCATCACCAAAGCTAAAATATCACACTAATTCAAACTTTCTGACATTTTAAAGTATGTTCTCATATGAAGGTGAACGGTGTTTCTCAATTACTACTGGTATGTATTTCTTACTTCTCAACAGCTACGAGTTATCAACAGTGCCATTATCCCTGGCCCATTATGATGGCAGCTTGAGAAGGACCAACAGAGCGTACTCATTGCTGAGTTAGAGAAGAAGGTAGATGTCCATCCAAAACTGCCACAAGTCACAACCAGCCAGATGTCTACGGCCCACATCTCGATGCAATGCGCTGGTACAGATGACAAAGTCCGCTGGTGCTGCAAACTTCAGTGAAATGGCATTCAAGTATTACAGCCTGGTACTGCCCTCCTACGTCGGAATGGTTGTCAGCGGGTTGATGTTGTCTTCGACCGGTACTCCAGCCTCTCAATCAAAGCTGGGGAGCGGAGAAACGAGGAACATCTGCAGCCTTAGAGTGACAATCCAAGGGCCAGCCACTCCTATTCCAAAGCAGTGGATCAAATACATTGGAAATGTAGAAAACAAAGTCAACTTGTGTGCCTTCTTGGCAGACACATGGTGCCACATGGGGTAGACACTCTGCTTGATGGTCAACACCTAGTCATCGGTGGTGGTTTCAAGAACCCGCAGAAGTCTGTGCTAGTCATCAGAGGGCACTGCGAAGAACTGGTTCCCCTCAAGTCAGATCATGAAGAGGCAGACACACGAATATTGCTACATGCAAACATGCCTCTCATTATCACAACAGGACTGTGATTCAATCACCTGACACAGATGTGGCTGTCCTCTGCACCACACACTACAGAAAACTCCAGTGTTGGGAGCTTGGTTTCGGACTGGAATCAAGGATAAAGCTCGGTATATTCCTATCCACAGCTTGGCACACAAACTAGACCTGAGCTGTGTAATGCTTTACTCGGCTTCCACGCACTCACTGGGTGCGATTCAAACAGTGCACTCTCAGGACTAGGCAAGAAAAAGGGTTTCAATGTCTTACTTGTCAGTAAAGAGCATCAGACCAGTCTGGACAGCTTGGAGAAGAACCCGAGCTCAGCAACAGCACTTCAGAAGCATGCGAAGCCTTCATATGTGCAATGTACTCAACAACCAAGGGGGCTGGGAGGAAATGAACAATGTGAGATACTGGCAGTTCTGTCAAAAGGACAAAGAAATGAAAATCTCCCCCCTACATTCGACAGCTTACCGCAACATATGAGCGAGGAAATTACCAGGCCTATGTATGGAAGAGAGCATTGGAGCCTCACAGAGCCTTCCACCAGCATCTGGACATGGCTGGAAAATTCAGGATGGTGCCCTGCAGCCTGTGCTCATGACCAAAGATCCAGCACCACGGGGTCTTCCGGAGCTGACTGTCTGTCACTGCAAGAAGTCTCTATGTCGCCGAGCCGACTGCACATGCAGAACCAACCTCATGCCATACACAGAAGCATGTGCATGTATGGCCGAAGAAACTTGTGAAAATCCAAGAACAATCTTTGAATCCAGTGGTGAAGAAGATGCTGACTAAAAGTTACAACAGATGACATCTTCATGCTTCAATGGCGAATGTGATTCCTTGTTGCCAGACACAAATATTACAAACCGCTCTGACGAATGTGCTTCCGTGCAACCATGCACAGCTCCCAGTGTCGACCATGATAACTATTATCATCCACTATGATGAATGAGTAGCTTCCGTGCTGCCAGAGACAACTATTATACTTGGCTTTCACTAATGTACTTCCGTGTTGCCAAAGACAACTATTATGCTCGGCTCTGATGTATGTGCTTCCGTGTTGCTATACACTAGTAAAAGATGAACGCTAAAAATAACAGTTGCAGTTTTCTTTATGCTTGCCTCTGTATGTATATGAATTTCTGCAGAACAATACTTTCTAAGCGTTTGATTTCAAAAATGTATACATACCAGTAGTAATTGAGAAACACCGTTCACCTTCATATGAGAACACAATTAAAAATGTCAGAAAGTTTGAATTAGTGTGATATTTTAGCTTTGGTGATGCCATGGCAAAGGCCATTTTCCAATAACTGTACATACTCTATATAGAGAATTATAATAGGAAGCCAATGATACCTCAATATTGAAAATTGGTTGAGTCTAGACAAAGATATTCACGTTTACGTTACCCCTCCCCTAAATTTTGCTAGCCCACAGTGACCTCTTGGTAAGTACCCTTGGTATGTATAATGGCCTGTAGAATTTTAATGATACCACAATTTGAAACCACATACTACCTGGAGGTGTTCTATAGGGTCTATTCTACCACCCTGTCAAGTCAAACCTTTCTGTAGGGGGTGTTGAACGAATTTCCTTATTTGGCCTCATATGAGAAATGGCTGCTGGACTATAAGGGGTGTAAAGGTCTAAAGGTGCTCGGGGTGTAATGGGTAGTATACAATGTCTAAAGGGTGAAGGGATCTCAGAGTGTTGAAAGGATATTAAACGTAAAAGGGGTATTAAGGGTCAGAAAGGTCTTGGGGGTCTTTAAGGTCTTTCGTCATCTTTGGGGTCAATTAGGTCCTTTGGATCCTCAGGTATTTTGGGTTGTCATGGTCCTCGGGGTATTTTGGGTGTTAGTGTCTTTTGTGGTCTTTGGGGTATTTTGGGTCTTGGGGGTCTTAAAGGGTCTTTAACGGTCAAAGGGGTTTCAGCAGTCAAATTAATTTCAACGGTCAAATTTATTTTGACTGTGGATGGCAGTATTGCATTGTTACCTGCCTGGTGAGATTTGTGAATATGCTGGAACGTTCTCAGATGAAATTTCCAGTATGGATGTGAATCACATTTGCTGGAAGGAACGGGGTCGTTCTGTGTTACTGGATAAACATGCGAGAGGGAGGTGAAGAGAGACGGGTGACATATGATGATCCGTGTGTTTTGATTGTTCCCGTGCTCAATTTAGCTCTATTGACTGAACGAGGTGTTAATGTCCAGAGTGGTTGTTAATGCATGGAGCTGATTATAATCAGGTTTATGAAAACCCATTAAGATTGTGCATCAGGAAATAATTCATTTGAGCTCTTCAATCATTCTGAATGGGCCAGCTTACAAGAGAGAATGATGCGACAGGATTCGATGGTTCGACAGCCCGGGAGGATGAGGTGAACACGTGTGAGTTGAGCTGGCAGGACAGGAACACTGGGCAGAAACAACTCAATGTGGGAATCTGAGTTGGAGATTGTATGTAATGGTGAACTTCCTCATTTGGCTTTGTGTCTGTTTATTTGAAATACAAGTTTCAAAAACGTTACGCTATTCATGTGGTAACTGGAACGTCATTCAGAAGTCACTGATCCCAACTAACAAAGATTCATTGCATTGCTAGCTGACCAGTATGATCGTTCATACTTGTGAAACGAAAATCTTGGGTTGCAATCGTTAGAGAATGAGCTGGGTTTGGCACCACGAAGAACATACGTACACTAAAGGGAAGGAAACCCCAAGGTGTACACCCCAACAATGTTGACTTCAAAAATAATTGGTGGTTGAATTTAATGAACAAATATGCAACTCCTCTTCAAATTTCAAGTCAATCGGATGAAAATTGAGGATTTCAGAAAATTGACAAAGTTGTTGACCTTTGGCTGATGTTGACCTTTTGATCTATATCGTCCAAAAACATTGACAGCCTCACTTTTGTCCTTCGGAATACTCTGGTAAGGTTTGACGAATATATCTGAAAGCTTTCCCGAGTTATCACACTCACAGAAAAACATCCAAACGAGATAGACCGACATATGATAAAAAATTTTTTATTTTTCGGCATAACTAACAGATAGACAGACAAACAAACGGACCAAAATGCAATACCCTCTCCTATGGCGAGGGTATCAAAGCTAATAAGCTGCTAAAAGAAGGCAAAAACTCAGCACTGAGGTTTTTCATCTTGCAGCCATGCTGGCCATAATTATAGACAACCAGGCCTGTGCAAAATTTTTATACATGACCCTAAGCATGCTGGGATATTATTTTCTAAATGAACACTTGGGCCACACTTGTGTGGATGCTGTTGCATGGTGTCATTTACCCAGGTGTTTCCATTTTTGTTTTTTGTCCATCACCTGTATATTCTGTTGGAAATCTTTCAGAACATTATGCACACTGCCAGTTACTTCACTTTCAAACAGAAATAAAACAAAAATGGTGGTTTCACTTCATGTTGTCCTCATGGAGAAGTTACAACCCTGTTGCTGACAGTGCCTGATTTATTTCAACAGCTAAAAGATAACAACACAGAAAAACAAAAAAATATTTCATTGATACAAGAAACAGCTCTCTGGCAAGTACATCTGTTGGAGCTCACATTACACCATCAAGGTTCAGTCCTTACTGTTTCAGAATGCGTGGGCAGATTCATCATCTCATTTGGCCAGCAATACCAAGAGACAATTCAGCAACATATGCCAGTTTGTATATTCTGGACACAGAGCAGGCAAATCAAGAAAGACTTAGTCGTCATGAAAACTCAATGATTGATGAACAAATGCTACTTGACTTACTAACAATAATAATGGAAGTCATTGCAGAAGCCAATTCATTTAAAATGATGAAGGAAACTGAAGAAGAAGAAATAAGAAAGGCAGAAAATGAACGCTGGCAAATAAAGCCAGTTACAATGGTATTTATTAACAACAATTCTTTGGATATGCGACAATGCAATGAACCTACCTCGACAGGCATTGCAGCAAAAGAGGAATAAATTGGTGGAAGTGAGCAGTGGTTCAGGATTTAGGCAGTTTCACTAGGATGGGGTTGCTGGTGAACTACATGCATCCTGCAGTTACCTTGGGGGGGGGGGGGAAGGGGAACAAAGCAGTGAGAGGGCAGAGGGTCCAAGACCAGAAATTATGCAGAAGACAGAGAGACCACCGGCGTGTCGGTGATGGTGAAGTGATAGACCCATAGACTCAGCTTCATCTTAAAAGTTTCCATTCGTCTTGAAAGCCTTGGTTTCCACAGCGACAAGCTGATTGAGATGCGAGGCAGTGGAGCTAGCTCAGAGGGGAGAGCAGTACTCCATCAAGCTGCAGATGAAAGCCTTGAAGGTGGATAAAAGTTCAGGTGTGTCAAGAAAGGACTTTGTATGACAGAGGATGCCCAGCTGGCTGTTGGCTTTGGAGACAAACTTTTAAATGTGGTTTGCTTAAGAAAGATCATGGCTGACAGTGATTGTTAAGAAGATTGTTAAGAAAGTAGATAGGAGGGTTTGCCAGATGACCCTTTCAGAGAGGAATCGTGAGAGTGTGAGATTTGTCAGAATTTGAGCATGCAGGCTTAATAGCAGTGCTGAGCTGTTCAGGGAGTTGAGGCATAAAACTGTACATGCGCCGAGGGTCGACAAGGAGTCCTATTTGTGAGGTATCCGTGAGGTGGGTAGAGCATCAGCTGTGATCAAGTGATTATTGTACTGCTTACAGGGGCATTCACGCATTGTGTTCCTCCAAGCCTGTCCCTTGGTGTACTGTATTTAGAGCAGAAGGTGGTGGGCTCCTGACAGAGGAGTCCAAAGTGAAGGCCTGCTGGGCCTGTTCCTTTGAGTGGCTGTACCAGGCTGATCCATCACCTGTTGAGTTGGATGTCAGGGGGGTTACTATCCCTAATGCTGACCCTCCCATCAACTGTGATCCACCTTTGTTTGTGGAAACACAGGCTGCGGTGAACCGGTTGAAATGGGGTAAAGCTCCTGGGGTCTGTGGCATCCATGTTGAACTTCTCAAGGCTGGTGGAAATGCTGTGCTCATGTCTTTAGATGCAGTTCTGTGCTCTGCCTGGAACACAGGAATCATCCCAACTGACTGGACGAGGGGCCTTGTTGGAAGGGTGATCGTCAGGACTGCAACAATTACTGAGGGGTGACGCTGCTCTCAGTGCTGGGCAAGGTCTTTGCTCAGATAATTCTTGAGAGGTTTCACCACCATCTGCTAGAGCACCAACTCCCAGAGCAGTCAGTATTTACACCAAAGTGGTCAATGATCCTTGCCCTTGGGATCCTCACCAAACGCAGACGAGAGCTTCTACAGGGGCTGCTTGGAGCCTATGTTGATCTCTGCAAAGCATTTGATTAAGGGAATCGGGATGCCATCTGGAGGATTCTTTGTCTTCGTGGGGTGCCACCAAAACGGATCAATCTGATGTCTGAACTATACTCTGGTACTGAGAGTGCTGCAAGATGTGGTGATACCATCTCTAAGTTATTTCCAGTTGTTACCAGAGTTTACCAGGGGGTATGTACTGGCCCCCACACTTTTCAGCACTTGTATGGACTGGATTCTGTGGAGGATGTCAGAGATATCAAGCTGTGGTACATCACTTGGGTTATGTCAAGATTTCTGACCTTGATTTTGTAGATGATGCAGTCATCTTTGCGGAGACTCTGGATATCCTTTTGGGGACCCACAATGTGCTGAATGAGGAGACGGAGCCACTGGGATTACAGGACTCCTGGGTCAAAACTAAGATCCAGGCTTTCAATGACATCTTGGATGCGTCTCTATTTGGCTATCTTCTTGTCTGAACATGTTTTTGGTGAGGATGTTGAGGTCATGGAGAGATTCATTTACTTTTGCAGTGATATTGATATCTTGGCATGTTGTCAGTCAGAGGTCAATAAACGTCTGGGTCAGGCCTGGGGAGTCATGGGTTCTTTGGATCATGGGGCGTGGCACTGTTGTTACCTGGGCAGGACGACAAAAGCTCAAGTCTTCAGGTCTTTGGTGCTTCCAATCTTGCTCTATGTATATGAGACTTGGACACTGACCAGGGATTTGAGACAGAGATCCTCACACAGTACACCCCCTTACCATGGAGGTCATAATTTAATTATGAAGAACATTTTGGTCGGAACACTTCTCTATTTGGCAATAGTCTTCCTGGTTCACCCCGCGTTGGGATGGGCTATGGAGCGCTGTTTTTCAGCTTCTTCTGAAGCACCCTCGCAGAGTGTAGAAGTAGGTCTGTAATGAAAATGAGCCTGTCCTTGGGGTGTCCCCAGTCTTATGTTCATATCTTTGTCTGCATTTATGTGTACCCTCATGGACTTCATTGTGTTACAGGACCCAGGTTGCCTATTGGCGTGGGAGTTTTGTTTTTCTTCTTGAGGTCGTTCATTAGGCAATTGATATGACAGTCACTCATGCTGTCTCAGTCCTTTTCAGAGTTGAGGCCATAGCATTTTTGGATGTTTGAGGGAGCCAGGCCTGCTGACATGCCTACTAAATTCTTGGACAGTTGTCGAAGGTCCAGGAACACCTGCGACCCAAGGAGGTGCTGCAGGCGGTGTACATTCTTCGTAGGTGCCCTCTCATGACACTACCACCAAAAAAGTTTGGCGGAATGTTTTGGCTCTATGTCCAAGGAATGCCCACAGAGACATCGCATGGCAAGCTGCCCATGAGCGTCTTCCTGTCAGGGTGTTTCATTTCCATAGGAAGTGTGTCTGTCCAGGATACAAACTTTTTACCATTTGAGCTTTTGTAATTGAATTTTAAACACTCTTTTTTGAGAATATGGAGAACACCAAGTCATAAAATGTGCATTATTATTTTTCTGTTAGTTGCTGTTTTCATTAAGTTTAGTTCAAGTCCAAAGAAGATGTGGGAGAGCTTTGCATTTGGAGATGCTTTCTAGTTTAACTTTCATTGCACCGACGTTTTTGAATTTGCTGTTCACATCTGACAAGTTAAATAAACACACAATGATGTGAATAAATATATAAACTAGAAGGGCACTTGGTAGAGCGCATACCTCCACCACGTAATGCCTTATCCATGACAATGTATCGGGCCCAATAACTTTTTGAAATATCATGCTATATAATCGTTTTTGAGCTGTATCTCTCAATGGTGAAGAATCACGCAAAAAAATTCTAGTCGTCGGATCCGGATCTTCACTAAAATCTAATCAGTTCGTCCTTGTCACACACCCAACATAACTACCAAATTTCATCTGGATCCGTCCAAATTTTTTGAGATATCCTGCACACAGACAGATAAACAAACAGAGAGGAGTAAAACTTCCTTCACCTTCGGTGCTGGCGGTAATAAACAAACAATTTAAATATTAAAATGACAAAACTGCATTTTTGTATTTTATTCTTTTTGGGCCAAAATACATTGCATATTGCGATTTTCATTCAATTTTGAAGAGAGCATTATAGCACTTTGGGACAAATAGAGATGCAAGTAAACCATAGCTGATTGCAAGAATAGCAAATATTTCAGTAGCCACAGAAAATTTTCCCTGTGTGGTGATGTAGGCAGGAATAAAGGCAACAGTTAGTAAAATACAGAAATACATGTAGAAAGTGATGAACTTTGGTTCACTAAGAGATGGCAAATAAGTTTGGGCATGGGATGCCAGAGAGCAGCAAATGATGAAAAGAATCACCAAGTAGGCCAAAGCACATATAGACCAGGCAATTGATGAATCCACACATTCCAAAATAACATTTCCTGGATGATCATTTGTGTTGTAATTTATATGGGAAAATCCGAGCAGAGCCCAAATAATATCAAAAGTTAATTGTGGTGTTACAAACAAATAAATCACAGTGTTTTCATTGATAAACTTTGGGATTTTCAGCATTGAACTCACTGAAAATAAATTAAGGAAAATTCAATATTTCTTAGTTCCCACTTCATAACTCATAAAATCTTCTGAAAATTTATTTCCATTGTCACACAATTACAATGCTGTCCAATTTTCAATAGTCTACCTGTATAATTATATGCTGGTCTGATTTTGTAATATTTAATAATCATATTGGTTGCCTTATGTTATGGTATTCGTATCTTAGCTCGATCCTTGTTTCACTCATATACAGTGCCTTCAGAAAGTATTCACACCCTTTG
>CM068953.1:100780830-100789534 GCA_035128595.1 Eptatretus atami
AAAAAATTTGAAGTCACCAGCTGGCTGAAATTCTTGAAGCACAGGTGAACATCCCAGACAGAGACCAAGGGGAGATGCAGTCGTCATTGATGGCTCAGCACTTATCAATGCCCTACTCCACGCACTTCAAAGATATTTGATGACTATGCTAAAGAAGACATCATCCCAAAGGTGGAATCCTATGGTGCCAGGTATGAGAGAGTGGACGTATTGTTTGATGTGTACAAGAAATCAAGTCTGAAGTCCGAGCAAGGTCGAAAAGGGGCAAGGAATCAGAAGAGTGACAGGAACCAGTAAGACCCAAGTAACTGGAGAAGCTTTCTTCGAGATGACAGCAACAAGACTGAGCCGTTTCACTTCTTTGCGGAAAAGATGTGTGAAGCACAGACGACAAGCACAGTCATTGTCACAAAAGGAGAAGATGCCATTAGCAACAAAAGGAAGTCACTGGATGCTGTGTCTCCATGTTGTCATGAAGAACTGACACTCAAATATTGTACATGCCAGGGATGCAACGACGGATGGTAGCAAGTCCATTATATTATATTAAGGCTAATGACACGGACATACTAGTCATAGCAATATCTGTACTGCCATCCTTACAGGAACTAGGTCTTGAGAACATGTGGATTGCCTTTGGCCAAGGAGCCAAGGTGCGATGGATTCCAGTCCATGAGGTAGTTTCTGCAATAAGGCCTGAGAAAGCTAGAGGGATCCCATACTTCCATGCGTTCACTGGATGTGACGTCGTGTCTGCCTTCCGCGGTAAAGGGAAGAAAACTGCATGGCAGACTTGGAACGTCTTTGATGATGTTTTCTGAAACATTCACCAATCTCAGCCAGTATCCAACATTGATTCGTGATCTTGACTTTGTTGAAGTATTTTTTTTTTTCTTCAAATTTTTCAAAATTTGATTTTCAAATGCCAATCATGCAGATTTGATTAGAATCCCCTGGAGAACAATTGTCCAAATTTGATGCTTGTATCATCATTTGCACGATTCTCTCAAAAATGCTCTTATCTGCCCCACTATGATGATTGAGAACGCTAAAAGAGGAGGAATTTCACAAGTTTGTTCAAAGAGATATACTGAGGTAAATAATAAATATCTTCCAGACTTCTCTCCGATAAGTCCACATCGTATTTATGTACTTTGATGCTTATAACTTGTATGGCTGGTATTGTCTGAATCTCAACACAATGGTAATTTTAAATGGGTGAAAGAATATGAGTAAAATCTATCTAGATGATATAATCTCCCAAGTCAAGAAGATTTCGATAAACAAGATGATGGACATTATTTTGAAGTTGATTTAAACTATCCTGAAAACTTCATAACAAACATAAATACCTTTCTTATGGAGGTGAAAAGAGATCCCCCAATCAAGAGTTATTCAGGGGTTATCAACAACATTTCTTTCTTCTTCAAATGAGTTTAAATACATTCCACACACTAAATTACCAACAACATTGTTTGATAAAGAGAAGTATGTTTTACATCAAAGAAATCTAAAGCAATTTACAACAGCAGGACTAAAAGTTTAAAAAGGTACATAGGGAACTAAAGTTGAGTCAAAGTCATTGGTCAGGTAAATATATTGATTGTAATACGAGGATGAGAACAAAGACTAATAATGATTTTGAGAAGGATTTTTTACAAGTTGATGAATAATTCTGTGTTGGTAAAACAATGGACAATATAAGGAATAGACAAAATGAAAGACTTGCTATGACTTGGGAGCAGGCGAAGAAGTTGATAAATATACCAAGCTTTAAAAGAGTAGAAATATTTACAGAAAAATTTTGTTCTGTTCATTTGAATAAAGAGAGTATAAAGATGGATAAACTGATTTATGTGGAACATCTGTTTGAGACCTTTCAAAGTTTTAATGTATGATTACTTTTATAATAATCTTGAGGAGATATAGTGAGAATATTGCTATTGTGATATGGATAGCTTCATACTAGAGATAACTACAGATGATGTTTATAAAGTTATGAAAGAAGATGAATTATTTATGACACAAGTAATTATGATCCTAATAGCACGCCCTTTTCGAATAAGAATAAAAAGGGTAATTGGTAAATTTAAAGATGAATTAGGTGAAAAGATACAAAGTGAATTTGTAGGTGTTAGATCAAAGGCATATGCTTATAAATAATTAACTAGAGGGTTAAATTAATTCAAATGTGAAAAGAAACTAAAGGTCGAAAAGAAGAGTGTATTAAAAGAGACCATGAACTTTCACATTACCTTGAATGTATATGGAAGAGAAAAGATGTTTATCGAGAGAAGAATCTTATTAGAATTATAAACATGAAATATTCTAGAGTGTTAGCAAGAAAGCTCAAACAGCATTTGATGATAAGATACATAGTGAGTGATGGAATAAATACTTTACCTTATGGGTTTAAAGTACAAGTTTTAATAAAAATGGGGTTGGGGGATTTAACGGGCTACGCCCGCCATTTTTACTGATGAATAAATTTAGTTATTCCTCATCAACAAACATTATAAGATCTCTATTTGACAACTCAATTTGGTTAAATAAATGATAATTGAAAGGAAGGTGAGCCCCAGCCCTCATGGCAGGGAAGTAATGTCAAAGGAAGGTGTTTGATGAAGTAATGTGCTCCAGTTTGAAAAGGAGAAATTATGAGTGAGTGCAGTGAGTGAATATTGCACTTTGAGAAATGGGACACTTACTGCATCAAACTCCCTTTTGACACTACTAATGATTAGAAGTACTGTAGGTCAAAATGGCCAAATTAGGAAATCCTTCAAATTCTTCTTCTCCAGACCTACCTGTCAAAAACTACAAATTTGGGTTACAACATTAGAACAGGGATCAGGATGTTAAATTGTGAAGGCATGTCGATCATGTGACGGAAGTGTGTCAAAATGGCCGACATTTTCGTTGACGGCCGAACGGCCGTCAACTTGTGGGGAAATTGCATTAAATTCCTGCAAAAATCTTCCTCACCAGCCCACCAGTCACAATTCTACCAAGTTTGGGTTAAAAAAACATTAGGCCAGGGCCCAGATAAGCTACAGATCGAGTGCTACTTTTTCACTTTGTTGAAAGGCTCTCCAGAATGATGTTTGTCTGCAAGCCATTGCGATATACGCAAAAGTACCCACACTGTCCCTCTTCACTGTACACTCGCTAAACACAATAAAAACTACATTGATCGTCGTGCAGTGCCAAGCTTGCATTTCTTTATAAAATAATTTTTAAATCATGGCGATGCAGTAGATAGTGGTGTAAATAACTTATTATCACAGCTGCTGTCATTTCTGAAAATAAAATTACAACTTGACATTGAAGACAATGTGAGGTAATAATGTAAATGAAGTACAGTAATATATAAACACACGTGTTCCATTGTCTTAGTTAAATCTGACAAATGTTAAAAATGTAACCTTCACCTCAGAGTAGGCATGCCGAGCATTGCTCCGAGACAGCCCCTCAGGGAGTATTTTAGAGGTTATTTGGGGAGAGTTTGCCAAAATCCAAGCTCATTGCAGATGCTGGAAGGAATGTAATAGCAGAATAAATGAACAGCAGGTGGGAACTCATCATTCAATCATTCATTCCTTCCAGCTCTTGTGTCACTCTGCGAGATTGGAGTACCGTGTGTTAATGAAAAACTGTGGAACTTACAGTGATTCCACTTTCCATCCATCCCTTCCCTCAATCTCTGTTTCCTCGATCCCCCACCTTTCCTTTCTCCTCTCCCTCATATAGTATTGCCATCAGAGATGCAATGGGGGGGGGGGGCTATTTGCTACTCTCTATCTATATAATACTATATAATATTGGCTACTTATAATAATAAAATATCTGTGTGTTCCCTTCATTATGCCTGGTGTTGGCTAAATGGTTAGGGTGGTGGATTGTGATCCTAGGGTTCTAGCGAGAGTCCTTCTAAAGTTCAAATCCCACTTGGCTGTTGAATTCCAGGTGGGTTGACTCAGCCTGTCATCCAACCTTCGGAGGTTGGCAAAATGAGTACCAGCACAGAATACATTTGAGTAACTGTGTTGGAGTATCCAGGATTGTGTCAAACAGCCCAGGAGACTGCTTTGGCAGCACCAATGCTCTGTGCAGAGTACAGTCCCAATGGATGTTTATTTTGTCCCCCCCCCTTCCTTACTCGTGTGGTGTTTGTGTGTTTGTGGTTATGTGTGTGTGTCTCAGTGTGTGTCGTGTGTGCTCTTCCATAACTCCGAAACCATGAAATATAGTGGCCCAAAACCTTGCATTCATACTAAGGGAACTCTAATGGAGTGCATGAAGAAACCAGGTATTGGGTAAATTTAAACACCCTTTTGAAAATAATAAACTCATCTCATCATGAAAAACCAAAAAACAGGCTATGGTTGGCCAAACCACTCTCTCTTGCAGGGGTCTTATGCAACCATTTGTTTCGGCTTTCTCAAAAATACCTTGCCTTGGAACCATGATATACTCTCAAGTCAGGACATGGATGGGAGTATGCGCCGGAGCAGCGTGTCGGTGTGTCCACTTATTACAGTACTCCTGGGGCCTCCGTCTGGCCATCCCCCAGGCAGATACCTGACCAATGCTCATCTCCTTGAGACGCTGATCAACCTTCTGCAACGAGGAGGCACGTGGTTGGCCCATTGGCTCCTCCACTCACGAGGCTCCCAAACTAAGAGAATCTCGTGAACAGGATCAGCATTTGGGAACGAGCCACATGTCCACACAGCCTCAGCTGAAGCTCACAGACTATGCAGGTAAGAAATATCATTTGAGTCTCTCTCAGTAACTGCTCGTTGGGCACAAATCTTACCACGCGATATCGAAGGATTCTCTAAGAGACTTGGTACCAGAGGAATAAGTCTCCATCTCAGATGCCTGGTTGGAGTCCAAGTCTCACATCCACAGGGCAAGACTGGAAGCACAAGGACCTGAACTCAGCTTTTGTCTGCCTGCACAGGTACAGCAGTGCCACACACCATGACTCCAGTGAATCATGACTCCCATGGCCCGACCAGACAACGAGTAACCTCTGGCTCACAGCTAGCAGAGACATGAATATCACTGCCAAGGTAAGTGAATCTCTCTGTGACTCAACATCCTCACCAAACAGGTACAGACAGGATAGCAGCATCCAGGATGTCACTGAAAGCTGATCATAGTTTTGACTGAGGAAACCTGTAATCCCAGCGTCTCCAAATCCTCATTCAGCACCTTGAGGGTACCAAAAGTACATCTCGGTCTCCGCAAAGATGACTGCATCACTGTGATATCAAGGTCAGAGATTTGACATTCCCAAACGATGCACACAGCTTGACGTCTCTGACATCCTCTCCAGAATCCAGTCCATATAAGCGCTGAAAAGTGTGGGACTAAGAAAAGTGTATCAACAACATCTCACAGCACTCTCGGCCCAAAGAGTATAGTTCAGACATCAGATTGATCAGTTTTGGTAGCACCCACGAAGACCATGAACCTCCAGAGGGCATCCAGATTCACTGAACGAGCACTTTGCAGAGATCAACATTGGCTGCAAGCAGTTTTTTTTTCACTTCAACACGTACTACACAGGCAGAGCAATGACTACCCCTAATTTGCATTGGAATGGAACGCTTTGCAGGAATTTAGCAATTACTACTTTGCATGTGAATGGCTTCAAACAGCTTGGTTGATAAACCCAGAAGCTATGCCACGAGTTGTGTGATGTATTAATCTCATTTCCAATGCTTTGTGCCTTCCTCAATCTCGTTTTTTCAAGTGCAACCTGAGTTTTTTTATCAACTTCTTGTTTTGTTTTACATCTTTGAAATCGCATCAGCACTTCAATTCCTTTGACAAAAGTAACCTTTTGTGTTTTTATTTCCACCTGTTTTTCATGTTTTGGCTAAGTACCAATTTGCAAAACAGTTCTGGTGAGTATATTTGTGATGTGATGTGAAAAACCAAAAGTTGAAAACGACCTGTACCAAATGTACTCAACATGGGTGCAAGGAACAAAGCCTTATTTTGTGCACTAAATACCATCGATGAAGAAAAAAAATTATTGTTCAAAATGCTTTTGTATCTGTGTTTTCTGGCAATTTCATGTCATTGGAATGCATGTTTTATATTATTTTTACCCCCCTCCCCCCCACTTCATCCAATCCTGAATTTCCCCCATCCTGAACCAAAAAAACCCCTAAACACACACAGAAATATTATTACCTATTATTTGAAGCATATATTAAAGAACATGCAAATAAATTTTTTTTTATTACAAAGATATTAGTGAATCAAGAATCATGGGGCAACGTGATGGGGTAATTTTTTTCAAAATAACACCCCCACCCCCCCCCCCCGATCCTGAATGAAAAAAATATAAGAACCACACAGAAACATTCAATCACCCTTCCTTGCAGTATATATGAAGAATTATGCATAAAAACTTTATATAACAAAGTAGGAATACACAAAACCCAAACTAGCCCCGGGTCTAAAAAGACCCACAAATGCATTTGAGGTAAAATTTCTAAATAAACTTCCCCTAATCCTGAACCAAGATAAAACTTAAAACACACCTACGGAATTGTATTACCCTTTATTGAAACATATATGAAAGATGCATATAATTTTTTTTCAAACAAAGTTAGAGTTAAAACAAACAATCATGCTGGGCAATGTGATTATGCTAATTTTTTTTCAAAATAACGGCCAGAAACTCCCCAACAACCCTGAATGAACCCCCCCCCCCATTCCGAAAAACAACAACACAGAAACATTCATCTCCTTCGTTGCAGCATTTTCTGAAAAATTATGTATAAAAATGATTTTAACATAGTTATCACATAACACAAAAAATATAGCCCCAGGTCTAAAAAGACCCACAAATGCTTTAAGGTGCCTTAGGGAATTGCGTTGTAGTGTCATTGTGGTAGTCCAATAGATGTACATTAGTCCTGGACAATGTTGGTACTTTAGTGGGAGGAGGGAGAGAGGGAAGGGGTGGAGTGGGAGGAGGAGGGGAAGAGTGGAAGTGGGAGGATGGAGGGGAAGGGTGGAAGTGGGAGGATGGAGGGAATTAAATGGTGGAAGTGTAAGGAACGGAATGAAAAGTGGAGAGGGACGAGAAATGTGGATTTGAAGTCTGGAGGAGGGAGTGGAGTGGATGGAAGTGGGAGACAGTGGTGGGAGGAGGGATCCGGGTACCTTTGCTAGTTCCTAATAAATACAAGATGTCATACAATAAATTTTCCCTGCATTTGATTATATACTCTCTATGAAATGAGCCCTTAAGTCAATGTAAAAAAATACGCATTTTGTAATATCCAAGCCAACAACCTTTTAGTCCATTGCCAGAGAAGTAACCTTGTTGTCCTCCAAAAGTGTATCGTGTTTTAATGGGTGGTTTCTTGTTCAAGGCATGCATAGACAAAATTAAGCTTGTTCCCGGATGGTAAAATGGAAAATCTGTTATTTTTTGCGCAAATACAAGATGGCCGTCATCGACCGGGCTGAAAAATATAACTTTTTAGGTAATGAACTTAAAATTACACATGAGACATCTTTTCCATATAATTTTTGGCACGAGGAATCGATATTTAACTTATTTTTGTGATTAGAAGTAAATTTGAGGTCAATGTTCGAGTTCCGGCAATTGTTGTCATGTGAGATACATTTTGAATGACAACAAGGTCACTATTCTGACAACTGGACGCTCACATACGACATTAATGCGAGTACTAATTCATTGTTTTGTTTGTTTACTAACTAATTCAACTTCTTTGTTGCTGGTCACCATCACTATGCCCGTTACATCACCCATCACCTTCTGGAGATGCGCTATCTGCTGCCACGAGCCAAGCCAGAGCTCATACAGGTGCTTTTGTGTGTCGTCACCAGGAAGGCATTTGGAATTGGTGTGAGCTCTGATCAGTTCGGTGAACAAATGCTATTAGAATTGGCAAGGGGGCTCAAGGGTATGACTCTTTCTCCAGAGATGGTAGCAGAGTGGATCAAATTCCTTCCTGTCACTGCCTACATCTCAGATACAATGGAGCACATCTACCTGACTCTCAAACACGGACAATGAAGCCAAGTGAGATAAAGGACACAAGAAGGGAGGTCACATCAAAAGGGGAGGGGAAGAAGAGGAGAGAACTTGATGCAGATGATAGGCAGAGATTTTACTTGAATTGTCCAAATGTGTCTCACTCCTCTTGAGAATCACTCACACATCTGTACAACATTGCCATGGTCGAATTGCTCCCCGAGAGCTGAAGTGAATGTTGAGGATTCCGTGGTTATAGGTCAGAAATGGTTGCAAGATTCCATGCATCCCTTCCAGGTGAGTTCCATGCAACCCTCTCATGCCCCATCAAGACAATGGGAGCTTACAGAAAGGAGTGAAAATTGGGGACAAGACGATCTTTGATCTAGAAACCATCTTCCTCAGGCTGCTGACTATTGGACAGCAAAGACAATGAGCTAGGACCTATCTTCCAGTTTGAGCTCTGCGCAGTACCCCTCACTGTTGATGAATATGGGTGCTTAAGGAAAGGCAACAAAGCACCACTGGCACACAAACTTCTGTTCAGGCACAACAGCCTCTGCAACCAGATGTTACATGTTTGACGCGAGCCAACTCTCTATCATATTGTCTGCCTTCAGGGGAACGGTGTAGTCTTAGTTAAGTCCATCAGACAAGGGCTGTCTACCATTG
>CM068953.1:100789559-100803709 GCA_035128595.1 Eptatretus atami
AGATATTTGATGACTATGCTAAAGAAGACATCATCCCAAAGGTGGAATCCTATGGTGCCAGGTATGAGAGAGTGGACGTATTGTTTGATGTGTACAAGAAATCAAGTCTGAAGTCCGAGGCAAGGTCGAAAAGGGGGCAAGGAATCAGTAAGAGTGACAGGAACCAGTAAGACCCAAGTAACTGGAGAAGCTTCTTCGAGATGACAGCAACAAGACTGAGCCGTTTCACTTCTTGCGGAAAAGATGTGTGAAGCACAGACGACAAGCACAGTCATTGTCACAAAGGAGAGATGCCATTAGCAACAAAAGGAAGTCACTGGATGCTGTGTCTCCATGTTGTCATGAAGAACTGACACTCAAATATTGTACATGCCAGGGATGCAACGACGGATGGTAGCAAGTCCATTATCATATATTAAGGCTAATGACACGGACGTACTAGTCATAGCAATATCTGTACTGCCATCCTTACAGGAACTAGGTCTTGAGAACATGTGGATTGCCTTTGGCCAAGGAGCCAAGGTGCGATGGATTCCAGTCCATGAGGTAGTTTCTGCAATAAGGCCTGAGAAAGCTAGAGGATCCCATACTCCATGCGTTCACTGGTATGTGACGTCGTGTCTGCTTCCGCGGTAAAGGGAAGAAAACTGCATGGCAGACTTGGAACGTCTTTGATGATGTTTCTGAAACATTCACCAATCTCAGCCAGTATCCAACATTGATCGTGATCTTGACTTTGTTGAAGTATTTTTTTTTTCTTCAAATTTTTCAAAATTTGGATTTTCAAATGGCCAATCAGCAGATTTGATTAGAATCCCCTGGAGAACAAATGTGCCAAATTTGATGCTTGTATCATCATTTGCACGATTCCTCTCAAAAATTGCTCTTATCTGCCCCACTATGATGATTGAGAACGCTAAAAGAGGAGGAATTTCACAAGTTTGTTCAAAGAGATATACTGAGGTAAATAATAAATATCTTCCAGACTTCTCTCCGGATAAGTCCACATCGTATTTATGTACTTTGATGCTTATAACTTGTATGGCTGGGTATTGTCTGAATCTCAACACAATGGTAATTTTAAATGGGTGAAAGAATATGAGTACAAATCTATCTTAGATGATATAATCTCCACAAGTCAAGAAGATTTCGATAAACAAGATGATGGACATTATTTTGAAGTTGATTTAAACTATCCTAGAAAACTTCATAACAAACATAAATACCTTTCTTATGGAGGTGAAAAAGAGATCCCCAATCAAGAGTTATTCAGGGGTTATCAACAACATTTCTTTCTTTCTTCAAATGAGTTTAAATACATTCCCACAACTAAATTACCAACAACATTGTTTGATAAAGAGAAGTATGTTTTACATCAAAGAAATCTAAAGCAATTTACAACAGCAGGACTAAAAGTTAAAAAGGTACATAGGGAACTAAAGTTGAGTCAAAGTCATTGGTCAGGTAAATATATTGATTGTAATACGAGGATGAGAACAAAGACTAATAATGATTTTGAGAAGGATTTTTACAAGTTGATGAATAATTCTGTGTTTGGTAAAACAATGGACAATATAAGGAATAGACAAAATGAAAGACTTGCTATGACTTGGGAGCAGGCGAAGAAGTTGATAAATATACCAAGCTTTAAAAGAGTAGAAATATTTACAGAAAAATTTTGTTCTGTTCATTTGAATAAAGAGAGTATAAAGATGGATAAACTGATTTATGTGGGAACATCTGTTTGAGACCTTTCAAAGTTTTTAATGTATGATTACTTTTATAATAATCTTAAGAGGAGATATAGTGAGAATATTGCTATATGTGGATATGGATAGCTTCATACTAGAGATAACTACAGATGATGTTTATAAAGTTATGAAAGAAGATGAAGATATTTATGACACAAGTAATTATGATCCTAATAGCACGCCCTTTTCGAATAAGAATAAAAAGGGTAATTGGTAAATTTAAAGATGAATTAGGTGAAAAGATACAAAGTGAATTTGTAGGTGTTAGATCAAAGGCATATGCTTATAAATAATTAACTAGAGGGTTAAATTAATTCAAATGTGAAAAGAAACTTAAAGGTCGAAAGAAGAGTGTATTAAAAGAGACCATGAACTTTCAACATTACCTTGAATGTATATGGAAGAGAAAAGATGTTTATCGAGAGAAGAATCTTATTAGAAATTATAAACATGAAATATTCTCAGAGTGTTAGCAAGAAAGCTCAAACAGCATTTGATGATAAAAGATACATAGTGAGTGATGGAATAAATACTTTACCTTATGGGTTTAAAGTACAAGTTTTAATAAAAATGGGGTTGGGGGATTTAACGGGCTACCGCCGCCATTTTTACTGATGAATAAATTTAGTTATTCCTCATCAACAAACATTTATAAGATCTCTATTTGACAACTCAATTTGGTTAAATAAATGATAATATGAAAGGAAGGTGAAGCCCCAGCCCTCATGGCAGGGAAGTAATGTCAAAGGGGAGGTGTTTGATGAAGTAATGTGCTCCAGTTTGAAAAGGAGAAATATGAGTGAGTGCAAGTGAGTGAATATTGCAACTTTGAGAAATGGGACACATTACTGCATCAAACCCTCCCTTTTGACACTACTAATGATTAGAAGTACTGTAGGTCAAAATGGCCAAATTAGGAAATCTCTTCAAAATTCTTCTTCTCCAGACCTACCTGTCAAAACACTACCAAATTTGGGTTACAACATTAGAACAGGATCAGGATGTTAAATTGTGAAGGCCATGTCGATCATGTGACCGGAAGTGTGTCAAAATGGCCGACATTTTCGTTGACGGCCGAACGGCCGTCAACTTGTGGGGAAATTGCATTAATTCCTGCAAAAATCTTCCTCACCAGCCCCACCAGTCACAATTCTACCAAGTTTGGGTTAAAAAAACATTAGGCCAGGGCCCAGATAAGCTACAGATCGAGTGCTACTTTTTCACTTTGTTGAAAGGCTCTCCAGAATGATGTTTGTCTGCAAGCCATTGCGATATACGACAAAAGTACCCACACTGTCCCTCTTCACTGTCACTCTGCTAAACACAATAAAAACTACATTGATCGTCGTGCAGTGCCAAGCTTGCATTTCTTTATAAAATAATGTTTTTAAATCATGGCGATGCAGTAGATAGTGGTGTAAATAACTTATTATCACAGCTGCTGTCATTTCTGAAAATAAAATTACAACTTGACATTGAAGACAATGTGAGGTAATAATGTAAATGAAGTACAGTAATATATAAACACGTGTTCCATTGTCTTAGTTAAATCTGACAAATGTTAAAAATGTAACCTTCACCTCAGAGTAGGCATGCCGAGCATTGCTCCGAGACAGACCCCCTCAGGGAGTATTTTAGAGGTTATTTGGGGAGAGTTGTTTCCAAAATCCAAGCTCATTGCAGATGCTGGAAGGAATGTAATAGCAGATAAATGAACAGCAGGTGGGAACTCATTCATTCAATCATTCATTCCTTCCAGCTCTTGTTCACTCTGCGAGATTGGAGTACCGTGTGTTAATGAAAAACTGTGGAACTTACAGTGATTCCACTTTCCATCCATCCCTTCCCTCAATCTCTGTTCGTCCTCGATCCCCCACCTTTCCTTTCTCTCTCCCCTCATATAGTATTGCCATCAGAGATGCAAATGGGGGGGGGGGGCTATTTGCTACTCTTCTATCTATAATACTCTATAATATTTGCTACTCTATAATAATAAATATCTGTGTGTCCCCCTTCATTATGCCTGGTGTTGGCTAAATGGTTAGGGTGGTGGATTTGTGATCCTAGGGTTCTAGTCGAGAGTCCTTCTAAAGTTCAAATCCCACTTGGCTGTTGAATTCCAGGTGGGGTTGACTCAGCCTGTCATCCAACCTTCGGAGGTTGGCAAAATGAGTACCAGCACAGAATACATTTGAGTAACCTGTGTTGGAGTATCCAGGATTGTGTCAAACAGCCCAGGAGACTGCTTTGGGCAGCACCAATGCTCTGTGCAGAGTACAGTCCCAATGGATGTTTATTTTGTCCCCCCCTTCCTTACTCGTGTGGTGTTTGTGTGTTGTGTGTATGTGTGTGGTGTCTCAGTGTGTGTCAGTGTGACTCTTCCATAACTCCGAAACCATGAAATATAGTGGCCCAAAACCTTGCATTCATACTAAGGGAACTCTAATGGAGTGCATGAATGAAAACCAGGTATTTGGGTAAATTTAAACACCCCTTTTGAAAATAATAAACTCATCTCATCATGAAAAACACAAAAACAGGCTTATGGTTGGCCAAACCACTCTCTCTTGCAGGGGTCTTATGCAACCATTTGTTTCGGCTTTCTCAAAAATACCTTGCCTTGGAACCATGATATACTCTCAAGTCAGGACATGGATGGGAGTATGCGCCGGAGCAGCGTGTCGGTGTGTCCACTTTATTACAGTACTCCTGGGGCCTCCGTCTGGCCATCCCCCAGGCAGATACCTGACCAATGCTCATCTCCTTGAGACGCTGATCAACCTTCTGCAACGAGGAGGCACGTGGTTGGCCCATTGGCCTCCTCCACTCACGAGGCTCCCAAACTAAGAGAATCTCGTGAACAGGATCAGCATCTGGGAAACGAGCCACATGTCCACACAGCCTCAGCTGAAGCTCACAGACTATGCAGGTAAGAAATATCATTTGAGTCTCTCTCAGTAACTGCTCGTTGGGCACAAATCTTACCAGCGATATCGAAGGATTCTCTGAAGAGACTTGGTACCAGAGGAATTAAGTCTCCATCTCAGATGCCTGGTTGGAGTCCAAGTCTCACATCCACAGGGCAAGACTGGAAGCACCAAGGACCTGAACTCAGACTTTTGTCTGCCTGCACAGGTACCAGCAGTGCCACACACCATGATCCAGTGAATCCATGACTCCCATGGCCCGACCCAGACAACGAGTAACCTCTGGCTCACAGCTAGCAGAGACATGAATATCACTGCCAAGGTAAGTGAATCTCTCTGTGACCTCAACATCCTCACCACAAACAGGTACAGACAGGATAGCAGCATCCAGGATGTCACTGAAAGCCTGGATCATAGTTTTGACTGAGGAAACCTGTAATCCCAGCGTCTCCAAATCCTCATTCAGCACCTTGAGGGTACCCAAAAGTACATCTCGAGTCTCCGCAAAGATGACTGCATCATCTGTGATATCAAGGTCAGAGATCTTGACATTCCCAAACGATGCACCACAGCTTGACGTCTCTGACATCCTCTCCAGAATCCAGTCCATATAAGCGCTGAAAAGTGTGGGGACTAAGAAAAGTGTATCACAACATCTCACAGCACTCTCGGCACCAGAGTATAGTTCAGACATCAGATTGATCAGTTTTGGTAGCACCCCACGAAGACCATGAATCCTCCAGAGGGCATCCAGATTCACTGAATCGAGCACTTTGCAGAGATCAACATTGGCTGCAAGCAGTTTTTTTTTCACTTCAACACGTACTACACAGGCAGAGCAATGACTACCCCTAATTTGCATTGGAATGGAACGCTTTGCAGGAGATTTAGCAATTACTACTTTGCATGTGAATGGCTTCAAACAGCTTGGTTGATAAACCCAGAGCTATGCCACGAGTTGTGTGATGTATTAATCTCATTTCCAATGCTTTGTGTGCCTTCTCAATCTCGTTTTTTCAAGTGCAACCTGAGTTTTTTTTATCAACTTCTTGTTTTGTTTTACCATCTTTGAAATCGCATCAGCACTTCAATTCCTTTGACAAAAGTAACCTTTTGTGTTTTTATTTCCACCTGTTTTTCATGTTTTTGGCTAAGTACCAAATTTGCAAAACAGTTCTGGTGAGTATATTTGTGATGTGATGTGAAAAACCAAAAGTTGAAAACGACCTGTACCAAATGTACTCAACATGGGTGCAAGGAACAAAGCCTTATTTTGTGCACTAAATACCATCGATGAGAAAAAAAATTATTGTTCAAAATGCTTTTGTATCTGTGTCTTTCTGGCAATTCATGTCATTGGAATGCATGTTTTTATATTATTTTTACCCCCTCCCCCCCACTTCATCCAATCCTGAAATTTCCCCCAATCCTGAACCAAAAAAACCCCTAAACACACACAGAATATTTATTACCTATTATTTGAAGCATATATTAAAGAACATGCAAATAAATTTTTTTTATTACAAAGATATAGTGAATCAAAGAATCATGCCGGGCAACGTGATGGGGTAATTTTTTTCAAAATAACACCCCCACCCCCCCCCCCCGATCCTGAATGAAAAAAAATATAAGAACCACACAGAAACATTCATCACCCTTCCCTTGCAGTATATATGAAGAATTTGCATAAAAACGTTTATATAACAAAGTTAGAGAATAAAACACAACCAAACTAGCCCGGGTCTAAAAAGACCCACAAATGCATTTGAGGTAAAATTCTAAAATAAACTTCCCCTAATCCTGAACCAAGATAAAACTAAACACACCTACAGGAATATGTATTACCCTTTATTTGAAACATATATGAAAGATGCATATAATTTTTTTTCAAACAAAGTTAGAGTTAAACAAACAATCATGCTGGGCAATGTGATTATGCTAATTTTTTTTCAAAATAACGGCCAGAACTCCCCAACAACCCTGAATGAACCCGCCCCCCCCCATCCGAAAAAACAACAACACAGAAACATTCATCTCCCTTCGTTCGCAGCATTTCTGAAAAAATTATGTATAAAAATGATTTTATAACATAGTTATCACATAACACAAAAAAATATAGCCCCAGGTCTAAAAAGACCCACAAATGCATTTAAGGGTGCCTTAGGGAAATTGCGTTGTAGTGTTCATTGTGGTAGTCCAATAGATGTACATTAGTCCTGGACAATGTTGGGTACTTTAGTGGGAGGAGGGAGAGAGGGGAAGGGTGGATGTGGGAGGATGGAGGGGAAGAGTGGAAGTGGGAGGATGGAGGGGAAGGGTGGAAGTGGGAGGATGGAGGGAAATTAAATGGTGGAAGTGTAAGGACGGAATGAAAAGGTGGAGGAGGGACGAGAAATGGTGGATTTGAAGTCTGGAGGAGGGAGTGGAGTGGTGGAAGGTGGGAGAAGTGGTGGGAGGAGGGATCCGGGGTACCTTTGCTAGTTCCTAATAAAATACAACGATGTCATACAATAAATTTTCCCTGCATTTGATTTATATACACTCCTCTATGAATGAGCCTTAAGTCAATGTAAAAAAATACAAGCATTTTGTAATATCCAAGCCAACACCTTTTAGTCCATTTGCCAGAGAAGTAACCTTGTTGTCCTCAAAAGTGTCAACGTCTATGGTGTTTCTTGTTCACAGAGCATGCAAGACAAAATTAAGCTTGGTTGCCCGGATGGTAACCATGGAAAATCTGTTATTTTTGCGCAAAACAAGATGGCCGTCATCGACCGGGCTGAAAATATAACTTTTTAGGTAATGAACTTAAAATTACACATGAGACTCTTTTCCATATAATTTGGCACGAGGAATCGATATTTAACCTTATTTTTGTGATTAGAAGTAAATTTGAGGTCAATGTTCGCGAGTCCTGGCAATGTTGTCCATGTGAGATACATTTTGAATGACAACAAGGTCACTATTCTGACAACTGGACGCTCACATACGACATTAATGCGAGTTACTAACATTGTTTTGTTTGTTACTAACTAATTCAACTTCTTGTTGCTGGTCACCATCACTATCCGTTACATCACCCATCACCTTCTGGAGATGCGCTATCCTGCCACCAGATGCCAAGCCAGAGCTCATATCAGGTGCTTGTGTGTCTCACCAGGAAGCATTTGAATGGTGTGAGCTCTGATCAGTTCGGTGAACAAACTGCTATTGATATGGCAAGGGTGGCCTCAAGGGTATGACTCTTCTCCAGAGATGGTAGCAGAGTGGATCAATTCCTTTCCTGTCACTGCCTACATCTCAGATACAATGGAGCACATCTACCCTGACTCCTCAAACAAGGACAATGAAGACCAGTGAGATAAAGGACACAAGAGGGAAGGTCACATCACAAAGGAGGGGAAGAAGAGGAGAGAACTTGATGCAGATGATAGGCACGAGATTTTACTTGAATTGTCCAATGTGTCTCATCCTCTTGAGAATCACTCACCACATCTGTACAACATTGCCAATGGTCGAATTGCTCCCGCAGAGAAGCTGAAGTGAATGTTGAGGATTCCGTGGTTATAGGCAGAAAATGGTGCAGAGTTCCATGCATCCCTTCCAGGTGGATTCCATGCAACCCTCTCATGCCCCATCAAGACAAGGACACTTACAGAAAGGTAGTGAAAATTGGGGACAAGACGATCTTTGATCTAGAAACCATCTTCCTCAGGCTGCACTATTGGACAGCAAAGACAAATGAGCTAGACACTATCTTCCAGTTTGAGCTCTGCGCAGTACCCCCCTCACTGACATGAATATGGGTGCTTAAGGAAAGGCAACAAAGCACCACTGGCACACAAACTCTGTGTTCAGGCACAACAGCCCCTGCAACCAGATGTTACCATTGTTGACGCGAGCCAACTTCTCTATCATATTGTCTGGCCTTTCAGGAACGGTCAGTCAGTCATTGAGTCCATCAAGACAAGGCTGTCTACCATTGCTGGTCAGAAGATATTGGTCTGTGACACAATATTATGATGTTTCTGCAAAGGACCATGAACGAGTGAGGCATGCTGGCATTGGTCCCATCAACTATGACCTCACAATAAACACACCCCTGCCTAGTCGAGACCCATCCTAAACAAGCAGAACAAGTTGCAGCTGTCCAAGGTTTTGAGTACCTATAACTTTGGTGAAGGAGTTACTGTGGAAGCCGTAGCCATGGTGCGTTCAACCATGATGAAGCAGACATTACAAGATCTCACACCTGTCATGGCTGCTGAATGTAATGCAGAGTGATACGTATCCTCTCTGATGACACTGATGTTTTGTATTGATGGTTTACTGTTTCAGCGCAACATCCAGGCCACAGTGCAGATGAAAGGTGGGATGAGCAATTGGAAACAACACCACTGTGACCACTTGGCCCCAAGTATCTGCAGCTTTTGGGAATGCACTACATCACTGGCTCAGATACCACGTCATACCCATAGGCAAGGGCAAAGTGTAACCCTGAAGACACTGAGAGCTGGCAACTTCCCTGGTTTGTACTCCGCACTTGGCGAGCTGAACGCAAGCCATGAACAGCGCATGGAAGCAGGCAGCATTCTCTGTGCCCTGTATGGTCAGCCAGAAGGTACCACGATGAGTGAGATGAGGTCTCATGTACACAAGGAAGTCTGGCAAGCCCCTCAACTCATGGCATTACCTCCAACTGAGATCAATCTCTTCCTACATATTTTGCGTGCACATCTACAGACAGTACTTGCAAATCAGCTGATCAGCAGGCCCACCTGAACTTGACATTACAAAATGGATGGGACATCAGAGATGGAATCCCAGTGCCAGCAACTTCTGCTACTCCACCAGCCCCTTTGGACCTCATGGATGTGTGCTGTGGAGCAAGCAGAGGGAAGGCCTGCAGTACTGCAAGTTGCAGTTGTCACCATGCAAAGATCTCCTGCACGCATATATCGCACTTGTGGTTGCAGTGACAATGCTTCAACCACACAAAGACTGTGGAGGACAGTGAAGTCAAGTGGAAGAAGGGAGTGTCGAAGCAGAACTGGAAGAGACGAGGATACGGAAGGGACGAGTACAATGAATGGATAACAATACGTAAGTTGTCTACGGCCTCTATGTCCTCTGTTCCTAAGATGTCCAATATATGACATGACAATGTGAATCCAACATCACTGTGTGAACCATTCATGACTTCACTTTTGCATTGGTGTTGCAGCAGAAATAGTCATGGACATTTCATGTGAACATCTATTTATTCCTGAACGTAAAAAATAACCCCAAAATTGAATTCCTCATGTCAAAAATATGAGAAAAGAGGTATTACACAGATTATATGTTGACCGATAAAAACTAGCCCCATCGTCTGACTTGTAGCGGCCATCTTGAATTTATGCAAATTACAGGAGTTCCCCAAGGTAGCCACCCGGCAAACAACCTGAATTTATTAAAGGACCCATGTTAGTCCAAAACAATACATAAAAACCATACACTTTCCACATCAACAAGGTTGACAATGGAACACATAATAACGGCAAATGGACTATTTAGGTATGTAAACGAGCTAGACCATATATTGCATGACCCGGAAATAATTTACAACAATTCCACAGTTACAAACTTTCCATTATTATTATATATATTGCACTTCACCTTCAGAGTTATTACACAGACGTATGATGATACTCATTAAAGATGATGTTATCAATGCAAGGCTGAAAGAAGCCACTGTTTTTCTTGTTTGACAAATTGCATCCAATGGTCTTCCAACAAAAATCCAAGTGACAGCAAAAGCGAAAAAAACAGCCACCAACAAGACACCAAATTTCTCAAAGTTTACAGATGGCTGTTTGCAGCACCAAAATAATGTTGCAGTTACTGTGAGGGTTAAAACAATGCCAAGCAAGGAGAAAGATAACAAGGTGACAGCCAGTGGATCAGAGACTGCAAGGAACTCTTCAGGAAGTGGGATACAGTAATCCCGCTCTAAAGTTGAACCAAAATATTTTTGGCAGCGAAAACAGTTCTGTGATTCTAAAAATAAATTAAAAACAATCATGGATAAAATATGAATGCCTTTACATTGTGGGCTCAATATATATATATATATATATATATATATATATATATATATATATATATATATATTATATATATATGTATATATATACATATATGTGTATGTATATATATTTTCTTTGAGCACATTGTGGTGTCTAGGCAGAGTAGAAGAGGAGATTTTATATTTGTGCCTGTAATTTGTGCCACAAACACTCGATAAGATTGCATCAGGTTGCTTGTATGAGTCGCCTTTAATGGTGAGTAAGTATCTGTGGTGTAAGTGTGTGTTAATGTAAAGTTGCTGCCACATAATACGAGAGAACACAAGCATTGTAAGTGAAAGAGAAAGAAAAAGAGAAAGAGAAAGAGAGAAAGAGAAAGACAAAGACAAAGACAAAGACAAAGACAAAGACAAAGACAAAGAGAAAAAAAGAAATAGAAAGAGAGAATGAGAAAGAACATAACAATCAATACAGAAATGTTTTGGCGAAAAACCAAAGTGTATGGACATGTAAAATGATAATATGCTTCACATAACAATGCACATTATGAGATATTGTAATAAGTTAATGGGGTTGGTGTTTTCTTGTTTACCCTTGGAATCTCACCAGTCGTAATTCATTTATTGTGCTATTTGAAGCTTTAACAATATACATCCGGATCCAGAGGGCAGAGTCCAAGAAGCACGCCACGGCTGGGCATGGAGATGGCGACTCTGATTCTTGCTAATACCGAATGATTTCATATTTTGCTGACAATAAAGCTTCCATACCATCTGTCATCCCTCAGATCAGCAAGCAGCAGCCTCTTCACTCTCTGCAGATCTGGATAAAATCACAAGCTGGTCCAACACGTGGAACATGTCTTTCAATCCTGACAAATCTCACACTGGCACATGTCTGTCTGTGATTCATGGAACATATGAGAAACAGTCGGTCTCTCCGAAAGGACCGCTGGAAACCCCCCGCCATCTACTTTCTCAACAATCTTCTTGAAGAAGTCCTTTCATTCAAGGTTCTGGGTCGCATTATCTGCCATGATCTTTCCTGGGAAAGCCACATTTCCAAGCTGTCCTCCAAAGCCAGTCGCCGACTGGGCATCCTCCATCGTTCAAAGTCCTTCCTTGGCCAACCTGAGCTCCTGACCACATGGAAAGCTTTCATCCACAGGCTAATGGAGTACTGCTCTCCAATTTGGGCTGGTGCTCCCATCTCTCACCTTTCTCGGCTTCACGCTATGGAAATCAAGGCATTTAGGATCATTGGTATCTCCCGCGATGAGGCCAAGTCTTTGGGTCTCTCACTCACCGCAGGCAGGTCAGCAGTCCTTTTGTCTTCTCCCTTCTCCTTTTTGGCCTCACCCCTCCCCACTACCCGCTCTGTCTGAGATATGTCCCCCCCATATTTCTGCAGGGTGCTCAAGATCCACTGGCAACCCCCTTCTGCTAAAACTACCAAAATCAAGAATCACTGCTCACCTTCATGCTTTCATTGCTCTTTTTCCCCTTTGGAACAAACTCCCATACTCTCTTCAATCCCACTCTTCCCTCCAGGTCTTCAAAACAGCTGCTCACCAACATCTCTAATCTTCCCCCATCCAAAACCACAATCTTTTCTACAGCCACTAATCCACTCCAAACACACCTCCTTCAAATTTCCTGCTTTCCTTCCTGAAAGTCCCTGTCGTGTTCCTCTTGTTTACCCTGTGTACCCCCACCCCATTCCACTCCCTTCCACAAATCTCATGTCTCTGTTCCACACATTATTTTTTCCCTTCCCTCTCCCATCCCTCTTGTCTCCTGCTCCCCTTGTGGTACATTCTGTGTTATCTCTCATACGAGCCACAACTGTATAAAAAAAACATAAAATAAATGAAAAACTTGTTAATGGACTTCAAGGAGCAAGACCGACTTCTGGGGACATTATATAATTGGCAACAAGGAAAACCACATTCTTGAGATGGCGGTCTATGGAAAATTGGATGAGTTCAAGCTGGCGAGGGATTCATGGGAGGCCTACATTGAGAAACAGTCGTTCTATGACAAAACAAAAAGAGGGCGATATTGCTGTCTGTCATCGAAGCTGAAGTATACCAAGTAATACGATTGTTTGTGTCGTCTTCCAAGCCTGGAGAGGTAACATATGAGGAGATTGTAAAGAAGGTGAAATACCATTATTCTTTAAGGCCACATAAAACCTTAGGGGGTGTGTTTTGGCTGAAGGGGTGTGTAAAGCAGCCGGGGCAGGCTATAAGCACATACCTCACAAAACTTCAAGAAATGACTGAGCACTGTGAGTGTGGAGCCCTGTTGGAAGACATGATATGGGACCAGTTCACATTTTGGGAAAGGGATGAGGCTCTGCAGAAATAATTGTTGGAGTCGGATCTAGGATTGCAGCAGGCTATAGAGAATCCTTGGCTCATGAGGTAGCAAGAGGTGTAGTGGCAGCGATTTGTGAAGCGTCGAGCAGATTGGCGTTGCAGGACTCCTGCATCGTCAGATGCAGGACTTAACAAGCTATCTGAAGAAGCAGGCCTATGGAAGGATCTGATTCGCCAGAGCAAGAATAGGTTGCTGGAGGTGTGGAGGCCAACATTATTCAGCAATCTGCCAATTTTGGAATGAGAAGTGTCTTCGATGTGATAAAATGGGACACATTTCCAAATGCTGTACAACAAAGTCAGCTGTCATGCAGGAGGGTAAGCCAAAGCCACGTCAGTAGTCAGAGGTGAAGTGCTTTGAGCTGTCCGCAATGGGAGTGGTCAACGATAACAAATCATCAGAGGTCGATGGTAAAACTCAGTGAGGGAAAATATTATGTTATCTACTACACACCAGGTGCAGGATCCTATGTGTATACAATAAACATTGGAGGAGTGGGTGTTCCTATGGAAATTGATACGGGGGCTTCATGCTCAGTCATCAACAAAAAAGTTTTTGGCTCATTCACATAGACACTTGCCATACTACGATGTGAATCGGATGAAAATTGACAATTTTACAAATTTGGCCTATGTTGACCTTTTGGGCAATGTGGACCTCCAAAACAATTGGTGGTTGAATTCAGGGACCTGAAATATAAATCCTCTTCAAATTTCAAGTCAATCGGATGAAAATTGAGGATTTTAGAGCAGTGTACAGTGCCAGTTCAATGGGATTACGCTGGTACAAACTGTTTATGGGAGATCTCTGATCATGGAGCCAATTTTGATCCTACAAATGTGGGCAGAACACTTCAGAAAGGTCTGGAACTAGCCATCCAACATTAATGACACGACAATTGAAGACATCCACCCCGATACCTGGGATGTCACACCTCGCTACCAACACTACCAACACAAGATGAAATCCACAAAGTTATGTAACAACTAAACATGAGAATAATAAATTCGCCGATTTTTTTTT
>CM068953.1:100811208-100826075 GCA_035128595.1 Eptatretus atami
ATCAAACACCCTTCTTTTTCATTATCAATTTTCAGAAACATCTTTAAGTGTTGTGCAATGAGGGGAATTTTTTTTTACTTGTGCTTCAATATCCATTGTGCTCACCCCAGGCATGTCCATGTACCTTTCATTCCTCTGCATACCCTGATTTGTCCAAGTCTCCCTGTGTTTTATCCTTTAACTGAATTGATCCACCTTTATTTTTGAGAAAAAACACTCCATTGATACAAATAAAATGTATTTTTTTTGACATTTTTAATCCAGAACGTGCTCAATGGAAATGTGCTTCGTCCAGTCAGCTTTTACAACCTTATTCATCAAATCCCCAGTTGTATCTTCCTCACTCTCCGACGCCGCCCCCTTCTATCCGAACTTACTCCTCTTGTCATCCAGCATGGGTTTATGTTGATCAGGGCAAGATGACCATACAGCAGACTTGCTGCAAGCGAAATACACTTGGACTCCTTGCCTTTTAACCAGCAGCACCTGAGTTGTTGAGAGCTGCTCTTGCAGGTCCCGCGCACGAACAGTAATGCAGCTGGCCAAAATACGTCAGAGAGTTTAGAGTTAACTATCTGGTGCAATGGTGGTGTGTAGAAGGGCTGGGGTATCCTTGCTCAGTGAGTTGCTCCATAGTCCCGGGCTATCCACGATGCAACTTTGCAGCATCAGCCACTCTAGTTGGAGGTAGCTCGGAGAGGAGTGCTGTGCTGCAGCTCCGTGTCGGGGGAGTTTCTCAGGTTTTATGTCCCAGGTAGCCAGCTCGCTTGTGAAGATGTCGAATCTTAAGCTTTGCAAAATGGTCTTTGTAGATTCCCATGAACAATGAGCATAAAAAGATCCACAGCCTGCATTTTTAATGATTCGCCTTTCTCAAGCTCGGATGTCCATTAAACACGTTCGATGCCCTCTCTTCTCCATCAGGTCTTTGCAGGAGAGCTTGCTCAGCAAAGTTGGTTTCTAAACCAAAAAATGTGCAGACACGTATCGCAGCAAGAGAAGCTGTGAGAAGATGAGATACCTCCGGTATTCTCTGGGAGGGCCTCCGATCTTTCCGACATCGTAAGATGTTTCTTGGCTGTCGTGAGGAAGGGACGATGGTCTGCACATGATGAATCAGACATAACCAGGACGTCTGTGTCCTCAGCCCTCACCCGACAAGACTCCTTGCCTATCTAGAGCTGGCGGCGACGAGGAGGTGTCGGCATCATCGGACGCATTGCTGTAACACTGAATTGATTCCATTTCCACTAAATGTCTCAGCAAGGAGCAGAACGAGCTGGGCGGTTACTTGTTATCGAGGAACTATGCCTTGCATGATGAAATTTGAGATCCAGACGAATCTGAAGTCACAGCATGCATTCTTTGTCGTCTCAGTGGTCATGTCCTTGGTGGAGGCCTGCCCAGTATCCCGTCAATGACCACCGTTATCCAGAAGTGATGGTCCCCATGGGGAAAAAAAACCCTTTCACAAATCGGAGGTAGTCTCGCAACATCCTTCAGTAAGGTTAGCCTCCACCTTGACATTGTGCAGAGGCCATTCCACCATCACCACAAGGCTTGTGCGGGAGTTGTTGGACAGGTTCCCAACATGCTCAGGGAACCTGCTGGGGCAGCCTTGTCATACTGTCCTAAAAAATAAGGACATTTTTTGTAAACAACAGACAGACATGAAATTGACACAAAACAGAACAGAACACACCATACAGTGATGTGTTTTAACATTAATAGGTCCACATCTACGTATGAATATATTTAATTCTATGTGAGTCCGGTACAACAAATTAATGTAATAGCTAAAAGCTTCTTAGTTAACCAGCAAAGCACAGAGAATTATACTGGCATGAGCACAAGTATACCAACCAATTAGGCAGTGGTTTCAAAAATGTTGTATGTGGTCAGCACCAATTTCAACAATCTGAATCAATTGAGCCAAATTTACCGCAAAACACAGTCTGGATATCTTAAAAATGATCATTCAATATTTTTTACGGCCTGGGATTCATTTTTCCCTCAAATGATAATGGTTGAATAATTCAGCACCCCCAAAAACCCCTAGTTAAACATCCCTCTCAAGTCAATATTGGCAAAAGTGAAATTTTCCGATTTTTTCGCGCAGGCCCTCTGAGCACCCGAACTTTGATTGGCTCCCCAAAATTTTCCACAAGAAATTTGGGTTTGCCACTAAATTGAAGGTGTTAGTAGACATCCTGATGAATACGTTAGTGAGAAATTTTTTGAGTAAGCCAATTTTTCACAGATGGTCCAATACACTTTGCGAAAATGCTCCTAACTATTGACAGAGCGCTGGAATGGAGGCCACCGAGTGAGGTGATGCCTTTGGTGTAGCACAGTGTCCAATGGAGATCGAGGGGAGTGCTGTCACACTCAACATACTTGATTTAACCACCAATCACATCTCGTGCCTTCTGGTTGAATTGGGTGCAATTCATGGGAACATCGTCAGGGTGGCAAGATCGACAGTGTTGTTCTTTGTAGATGATGTGGTTTTCATGCAGGAGACGTAATCTGTGGGCAGTGCTCCAACAGTCAGGAGTCTCGATGTGTGTGTGTGTATATATATATATATATATATATATATATTATATATATATATAATTATGTATGGTATTATATATAATTTGTATGTATATATTATAGTACAGTATCTCACAAAAGTGAGTTACACCCTTTACAAAATGTACTGTACATAATTTGTTGTAACTTTTTACTTTAGATGTATTATTAAACACAAGACTCAAAAAATGATAGATTAGACATTCTTGTCATACATGTACAGAACCCAAAACATTTATTCTGTGGAAACAATTGTTGGCATACTGGGGCATATCTTGTGAAAGGGGCGGAGGGGGGCAACAAAAGTGAGTTACACCCTTATTGTACTTTCTCACATTGAGCGTTATATGGATTTCAGTATTTTGTTATGGCCACCTTGTTTTTGAAGCACAGCAAGCATATTCTATCGGTATGAGCTTGACAGTGTTCCACATGGTCTTGCTGGGATCCTGTTTCCACTCCTCTGCAATGACTTCTCGAAGTTGCGTGATGTTGGACACTCTCTCGTCACTCAACCTTACACTTTAAGGATGCCCCCCAGGTCAGTTCTATTGGTTTTAGATCAGGATGACTGCTTGGCCACTCCAACACATTGACCTTCCGATTTCATCAGAAAGGCATCTGTCTGCTTGAAACGTGCTTACGAATCGTTTTCGTGTGAAATGCAGCTCCTCTACCAAGTTTCGCAGGAGGGGAGTAACATCTTCTCCTTCAGGATGTCACAGTACATCGAAGATCCATTGTTTCCCTCGATGAACTTGAGCTTCAGTCCGGCAGCACATGCTCCCAACCATTGGACAATACCACCCCACCATGCTTGGACAGTAGGGATAACGCACTTGTCTTTGGGTACTGTTCCAGGTCGCCGCCAGACACGCTGCACTCCATCAGAATCCAAAACCAAATTGATCTTCGTTTCATAGACCAGAACATGTGCCAGTAATCCAGGGGCTTGGATTGATGTGCTTCAAGCAAAACTGGTTTTGTGAGCTTTTTGTGGCTCTGCTTCAGGAGAGGCTTACGCCTTGGACGACGCCCATGCAACCCCGAACTATGGATTGTGCGGACGTACGGTTTGCCACACTAACAGACTGGCCAGAAGCTGTAGAAATCTCTTTCAGCAATCTTTTGGTGGCACTTTTCGTCTGTCTTGGAGGACTAGATTCTGACTTGGCGAACAGTACGTGCAGTCATCATCTTTGCTGGATCTGCCCTGGTGAGCGCAACTATTGTTGTACGCTTCTTGACCTCTGGATGACCTTGGCCACGGTGGGGCCTTACTTTCAAAGAAAGCAGTGATCTTCTTTATCCTTGGCCATCTTTAAGTCGGGCAACGATTCTATCTTTTGACATCTTCCGAGAGCTCTTACCATGAGGAGCCAATGCTGCTTTCTCAATAGCGATTGGTACAGTATTCCTACTGCAATTATTTCTTCAGCAAGCAGATAGACAATTACTGCATTGAGTACACTTCTTCACTTTTAACATACAGGGAGTTGCAAGCTCTTATGGACATTGTGGTGTATTGTTTGTGCATTATTTGTACCTTCACACTCTTTGACTAAATATGCAGAAAATTGATTGAACATGGAAGCGTGTTTTACATGCTTGACTGTACTTCTTGTGCAGACAATAGCAGAGTGTACTCACTTTGTTGCCTTCCTCTTCAGAAATATTCGTAATATTGCCACATTGTTTTTTATGGAATGGCAGTTTTGTGCCTGCATTACATATTGCAGATGTCTACTCTGTCTCAACCTAGCTTTTGTTCCTAGCACAGCTGCTTAAAAAGTTACCTGAATTATTTACATATTTGTGCAGGGTGACCCACTTTTTTGTGAGATACTGTATATTATATATATAATTATATATTATATATGTTTATATTTATGTATAGATTTATATTTATATACGGTATAATTATATTTATATATATATATTATATATATATATACATTAATGTATGTTTATGTATATATATAATTATATATATAATATATATATTAAAATATAAATATTTTATAAAAAAAATATAATATGTATATTTATACATTTATTTTGCATATATTTATATATATATTATATATATATATATTTATATTATATATATATACCATACTATATATATATACATATATATTACAGTTCATGCGCCGCTTTAACGACGTTCCGGGCAACGACGGATCGCATATACGACGGATCTGCCAGCTCTGGAAAAAAAAAAAATGAAAAAAAAATGCAGCTGAAAATCCTATTTCGCCGAGTGATGTTAGCCGACGTAGCGCTGCAGTCGTATAAAATAGCACATACAATTATGTACGCTGTACAGTACATCATACTTCATAATGATAATAACGACAGTTGTGGCCCTGTTATAATTGCGATCGTTTGAGTCCATAAAAATGTCATCGCGAAAAAAACAGGGTCGTGCCTTAAATCGGGATTCAAGGAAATCGGCTTTCAAACTTGAAACAATGTTTCCACGTTTACCTTCCAGCAAGTAAATACCTAAATTGAAAGATTCCGCGAATAAATCGTTTTTTACAGTCGAAACTCTAAAAACAAAATTTTTTTTGGAGAAGCTTTCATGTTGTTAAAACAATCGCACTTGTTCCGAAATATATATCAACAATTGACAGGGATCGTTTCTTCAATTTATAAATTATAACATGATGAGCAATGATTACGTATTTATCAAATCCAAACGCTATTTATTCATCTTTCTATAATCGATGCGAGGAGGAGATTTGATAAGCTTCGCTGTAACAATACCGATGGCCATCATTGAACTAGCACAAAGTGTAAAAAACTAACGTGGTCTTCCGGTCTTCTTGGATGTGTGTTACAATTGCCGACAGGAATTCAGCTACAGTAACATCTGTACAGGTTTGTATCCGAGGAGGCAATAGGTATCCATATAAGCCTAGGGTGTGTAGTTTGTGTAAGTACGATGTTACGAAAACGAAAAGAAAAAAAAAAAAGTGTTGCACAACACGACGTCGCCCTTAAAAAAAAAAAAAAAAAAAAATTTTTTAAAAAAAAAAAAATCGACGCGTTTCTCAGAAACGAACCCCGCGTTAAGTCGAGCGCATGGACTGTTATTAGGAGGTATATACTTAGCCTATATATATATACTATATATATATATATATATATTGTCGCAGGGTGCGCCCATCCCAGGTTAACCCCCTGAACCAAATTCTGGTGACGGGCGGTTAACACCACCAACTCCCAAAACGGTCGAGCGGGTTCTTTTATTAATAGGAGGTGAGACACGTCTGATCCTCAGAGATTATAACGGCATGTTGAAGGGGCAGGGCCAATGGCACGGCAGAGGCGACCCATAGCAACATGAAGCACAGCACGGGGGGGGGGGGTGTTAACTGAAACCCCACTACAATAAACAGATTGACTTTATTTAAAATGAACACATTAATGAAAATAAACAAATATTTACAAAGACATAATTCAAAAGGTATTGTATAATGATTAAGTACATAAATCCTTAAAGTTCAAGGCACCTCTTCACACAGACTCAATTGAACAACAGGGAAACAAAATAAACAGAACCCTTCCCTTCAACTATTCTTGTGCTTCGGTTGGCCCGGAGCTGGATTTGTGGAACTTTGGATTGAGGCGCTGCTTATTCACACGTGCAGACACACACAACAAAACGTCGCTTCTCTCGTAGCAGGACAAACGCATGGCCAGGCAATCCGTGAGCGGCACTTTCCACTCCAGCTCAGAGACCCAGTGCAAACACATTCGTTCACCGATCATCTTCACCCAATGACCCAACCAAGAGCAAAGCAGCGTCTTGCTTCCTACATGAGCCAAATCGCCTCAACCGAATCAAGGTCGAGTCATCCTACTCGGCGTGCGCTCACCCTCCGCCTCACATCTACAAAATCCGAAACCCCCTTCTCCTCTTTGATCACGGAATCTCCAAAAGCACCAGCCAAACCTTCCTCTCGATCACGCCTTTATCCTCCGCCTCGGGGCGTGGCCTTGCTCGCATGAAACCCAGGGAGGCAGGGTTCTTGCCCCGCTCGGCTAGCGTCTGACGTCATGCCATCAATCAGCAGTCTCGGGGCTGACTTCAACTGTTGTCACCTTTGAAGGCTGTGGCTTTCTGGCCCGCTTATTGTGATTTTAGTGGAATATTCCCCACCTTATTTCCGATCTTGAAATTAATAAAAATATAGGGGAAATCACAGAGGGGTGATAACATACTGGGGAACTTATTCTTAACCCCAGCTAATTAACAGACACCCCCCTTTGGTTGGTGACACACAACCTCTAAGCTCACAGTTTCCCACTTAATCCACATTGAGATGACCTCCTGCACATCCATGAGACCAACTACTCTATTTAATTCCTCCAGTACCCCTACAAAACCATAACAATATATTAATATATATATATATATATATATATATGTGTGTTGTACATATATTATTATATATGTCATATATATATTATATATTATATATACACAACCTATATACTATATAACTTATTATAATGTATATATTATATATATACATATATGTATATACAGTATATATATATATGTATATTTGTTTGAATGGTAATAGCACACTGAGCCTAAACGAAACGAAATTTCTTTATTAAAACCCTGACGTTTCAGAAGACCCACGATCTTCCGTCCTCAGAGGTAATTAAATTTATAACATTGCACGTGCAGAAACGTTAAATTGTACTAATGCCAACGTGAATGCTGCATATCACGATTGCTTGAAGTGGGGACCAACAGCGTTGACCTTTAGACAGATTAATAGGAGAGTGGGAGTGGAGGAGTGGTTTGATTTCCAAATTGGATGTTGGGTCACAGGTTCTGTGTCACATTGACCCACATAGTTGGCATCACAGTCTCGACAGAGGGATTTTTGTCGGACCATGTTCATCTTGCGAGTCTATTCACCCTGTCTTTGCGGGCCTAGACAGCTGTGCGTGGAGTGTTTGTCTAGGTTTGTGTGCGATCGGAATCCAAAGGTTGCAAGCAAACGGTGGCAAACTTTCGAAGTTATTGCGAGGTCGTAATGCTACTGTTTTAACCGGTTTCCGGTCGCTCTGTGGTGGCACTCCTCCCGGCAGAAGACCGCATTAATGCCTGCAGGATTGTCATTGTTCTGTAGTGAGTGGGTGATATGTTTCTAATTCGGTCCATCATGTGTGTTGCTCACGACAGTGCAATTTTGGCCCGGTCAGCAAGATTCATGCCACAAGAACCGTTTGGCATAACAGATTGCCAATGTTGTTACTTTGACACCTACCTGCTCAGTATGTGTGGGTTTGCGCTACACCTGGGTTGCTTCAAGCACTGATCATTGCATGTGTTGATGCCATATCCAGAAAAGCAATGAAGCCGGATGTTTGATTCACGTGTAAAAACTGTATGGGCAGGTATGATGCTGTTGATGTGGGTTTGGAACCTGTCCAACGCAGTCCTAGTTTTACAGCATGAGGTGAACCGTTCATTACTCTCAGCCTATAGCACGCGCTATACAAAGTTTGTCAAACTGTCTCAATCGCCCCATTGTCATGCCTGGTTGCTCGACATCCTATCGATGCAGGGATGGGCTTAAACCAGATATCTGTGAATTACACAGATTTAAAGACCTCCCAGTCTGGACGATGTGGCCATAATTGTTTTCAGGACTGCCAAATAGATCCCTTGCTTTCAATAAACAACCCTTTGTAAGCCATCCTGTGTGTTTGGGAAATGAGGGTGGGCGCTTTTTTGCGATTGTTTGTAGCCAGGCCCATAATGGAAATGGAGGCTGATAGTGAGAGCAGGATAGGAACACAGGAAAAATGCACTAGGGCAATGGGAGGAGGAAAGTAATCTTTAGTGCTGAGAAGTATTAAGCTGGAGAACAACGTTGGAAGATGTAGGCCCATGGAGATACGGTGACGAACTAAAAAGAAGGTCCGAGACAAGTTCATGTTGGATCGGGTGAAAAAGGAGTGGCGAAACCTGCTCAGGTTGCGTCCCTCTTCGCTTGGCTCCTCTCTCGCTTGTTGCTCCCTTTCTCTCAGGCTTTCCGCCTCGAAACTATTCTGGCATCATCGTCCTTCTCATGACTTTGCTTGACATCTATCTCCTGGTCGTGTTGCCCCACTTTCAACCTGTCCCTGGTTCCATCACTCACGTTTGCTATCTTTGGTGCCAAAAGGGAGGTCGGCTTGGTTGCGGAGGGGTGCATCGGAGGAGATTTGGTCAGTGCTCGGAGCGTTTCACACCAAGGGGACCGGTGGACATTTTCCTGCCTTCCGTTCATAAGGGACATTTGCCTGCTCACCGGACAGATAGCTGCCGCCTCTGGGGTATTCTGGTGTCTTGTATTTACCACTTTTGAATTGTCGAGTGCTGTCTGTGTATGGGCACTACATTTAGGCCCTTATTTATTTATTTCTTATTGTGCCTTCTATTTGCTTTTGCTCGATTCCTTTTCTTGTACATAATTATTTAACATTTGATTATTAGAGGTACCTGTCAGTAACAGGGTACCCTATTGATTTTCTTCTGTTTATTTTTCATTAACACTATTATTATTTTTCCGCCGCAATTTGCGGCCTTTTTCGCTTTAAAAATCATTTTCTCTGGAACGCTAAGTCCGATCGACACAAAATTTTTCACCATAGTATGTATCTTTTGTGTTAGCACACTGACGTTATAATTATGGGGACGTCATGGTCACGTGTTGCGGCGCCATCTTGAAAAAAACGATAAATTTTGGACCTCTGTATCCCTGAAACCGTTGCAATGGAATTTTTTCGCCTTGATATGTTTTTATGAAAAGCTCCCTATGGGGACATGTTGTGATTTTTTCTGACGTCATTCAGTGAAAGCGGTATGCCGGTGAAAATTCGCAAGATAGAAACGCCCCGCATGCGAAAAAATCTGAAATTTTTTGAGCGTTCATTTACTCCTAAATTCACCAACGAAAATTGTTTTTCTGACGTCATTCGATGGACGGTAATTCGCCGCATCTTGTTTTTTATGTTTTTTTAAAAATGTTCTTCTCCAGAAACTGCTAGACAGATTGAGGCGAAACTTTACAGCTATATTCCCCAAGAGGCCTTTTTCAAGTGATCATTCTTCTGATAAGGTCACATGGTTTAGCGGCCATATTGAAAAACCCTAAAAACCTTCAAACATCTTCTTCTCCAGAAGCGCTGTCGATGAAGGGGAAATTCCACCCACTATATTTCGGGAAATGTACGCGATATTAAAGTTGTTAATTTCGAATTGATAGGTACATGGTATTGCCGCCATGTTGGATTTAAGAAAATATAAATAATGTTTTCTCTGGAACTCCTTAAGCCATCGAAGCGAAAATTTGCAACTATGCTTCTCCCATCAAGTCTGCATATAATGGCAAAAAATTTTTTACCTCAGAAGTTTCACTATGGTTTGGCGGCCATCTTGGAATAGAAAAAGACTTATCGATTTACACGAAAAACTTCACACACTTGTTAGGGTCCACGATAGAAAGCTGATTTCAATTTATGATGTCATAGGTCACATGGGTTCGGCAGCCATATTGGATTGAAAATGAATTAAATTTAAAAAATCTTTTCTCCAGAACTGCAGACAGATTGAGACGAAGTTTACACATATATTTCCTCTTGAGTTTGCTTTCTCAAGTTTGTTACTTCTTCTTGATCGGTCACATGGTTTTGTGCCATCATTGGAATTTCCCCCTAAAAATTTTCAAACATCTTCTTCTCCAGAACAGACTGATCTGATCAAGGGAAACTTCACACACCTATTGGCACATGAGCAGTGAATATTAAAGTTTGGTAATTCTAATTATAGGTAACATCGTTTGGAGCCATGTTGGATTCAATAAAAATATTAAATATGTTTTCTCTGGAATCACATACCTATCGAAGCGAAAATTTGGAATTATCATCTAACATCGTGTATGCACGCGTATTAAAATATTATGACGTCACAAGTCACATGGTTTGAGCGGCCATCTTGGATAGAAAACGACCTACCGAATTAACACGAAACTTCACAGACGTGTTCCACTAAACACTTGGAAGCAGGAATTTAAATTTTGTTGATGTTCATGGTCACATTGTTTGTCAGCCATCTTGGGATTGAAAATTAATAACTTTTAATAAAAGTTCTTTCTTCTCGAAAATGGCTTAACAGATCGGGCGAACTCCACCAGTATGACCGGCTTCTCCATGACGAATAAAACGTTTCACCCCCTTTGAACTGTACGACTCAGGTTTGGCAAGCATAGTGGATTGAAGGAAAATTTATTAATTTATGTTTACTCTTGGATACTACTGTATTCAATAAATGTGAAACATCAGAGTTAATGATTGAAACAGTCATGTGGATGAAGGTTTGAATTTCAATTGGGGATTGGGCTCAGGGTTTGGCAGCATTGATTTAAGAAAAATATTAAAATAAATGTTTTTCTCTGGAACTGCTTACCTATCGAAGGCGAAATTTGTAATTATCATCCACAATCGTGTCTGCAAACGTGGTAAAAATTATGACATCACAAGTCACATGGTTGGAGGCACTCTTGGGATTCAAGGATAATATTAATTAATGTTTACTCTGGAACGCTGCTTCTATATATGCGAAACTTCAACATATAATTCAGCCGACATGTGAAACATAAGTTTAAAATTTCACCTGATCGGTCACCACAGTTTGGCAGTCAGAATTATTAATTATTTGAATCTGAGAACTTTAGATTTTATTTTTTTCCAGAAGGACTCACTTGGAAACCACGGCTGTTGGTTGCTGTCTGTTGCATGTCTTGTTGCTTTTTTGTGCTCTGCACCTCCTTGTGGTGCTGTGCTTGTTGTCCTGTTAAGATGCTGGTGCACCTGATGCGTTTGAGGGACAGGAACAGCAATATCAATTTATACCACAATGTCCCCAGGAAAAAGGGTTAACTCCATACGGATTAACGAAACTTGAACGCTTTGTGCGCCCGGTTCGTAACTCGTAGTCCCGCCGCAGTATCGAAGAGGGCTGTATTTGTATCACTATTAATAATGTTTTCTCTGGAACTGCTTAACCTATCGACAGCGAAAATTTTCAATTGTCATCTCCCCTACATGATGTCGGCATTACATTGTAGGAATTATGACATTCACAAGTCACATTGTTTCGGTGGCCATCTTGGATAGAAAAACGCACCTTTTCCGATTAATTACGAAACTTCACAACATGTTCCACTACACAGTTGAAACGAATTTAATTTTGTGAATGTTCATTAGGTCACAGGTTCGTCAGCCATCTTGATTGCAATTAATAATTGAAAAATCTCTTCTCCAGAACAGTCTGACAGATTGAGGCGAAACTTTAGACATATATTCCCCATTGAGGTCCCTTTGTCAAGTTTGTTAATTTCTTCTTGAATGTCACCATGGTTTTGGCGGCCATTCTTGAATTTTTACCATAAAACCTTCAAACATTCTTCTCTCCTAAACGCCTGGTCAGATTTCAAGGGGAACTTCACAGTCTATTCGCATGCAAGGCGGATATAAGCTGTTAATTTATAATTGATACGGTCACATGGTTTGGCAAGGCCATCTTGGATTAATAAAAATATTAAATAATGTTTTCTGGGACTGCTTAATCTATCGAACGCGAAAATTTTGCAACTTCCTCTTCCATCATCTCTTGCATACACGGATAAAAAATTATGACAATCACAATTCACATTGGTTTGGCGGCCATCTTGGATAGAAAAACGCACCTTATTACGATTAACACAAACTTCAGATCCTGTTCCACATACCGATTGGAAGCCAGATTTTAAATTTGTGATTTCATATCACATGGTTCGTCAGCCATCTTTGATTGAAAATTACATAACTTTAAAGTCTTCTTCTCTGAAACGGTCTGAACAAATCGAGGTGAAACTCCACCAGTATACCTCTCCATGACGAATAAAAGTCTCACCCCTTTGATGTACGACATCGATTTGGCAGCCATAGTGGATGAAGAAAAATATTAATTAATGTTTACTCTGGAACTACTGCCATCAATAAATTGAACCATCAGAGTTATGATGGAACAGCATGTTGGATTGAAGGGGAAATATTACATTAATGTTTACTCTGGAACCGCTGTGATCAATATATGTGAAAACTTTCAAAATTTATTTAGCCCACATGTGAACATCAGTTTTAATTTCAACCGACTCCGGCCACACGGGTTGGCCAGCCCAGATTTATTAAATTATTTGATCCGAGAGCTTTTCGATTTTTTTTTTCCGAAGGCTCATTTGCTGCACCGGACGCGTTTGAGGGTACAGGCCATAGCAATGCAATTGATTAATGATAATGGCTCCAGAAAAATGGTCAACTTTGTGGCAAAATAAGATGGAACGTTGGCCCGTCCCCTCGGTCCATAAACTTGTGAATCCCGCACTTGTAGAAAACTTGTGGGGATTAGATTCAGGGGAATCCCGTGATGGTGTACCAACACGTATTTCTTTGTGTTCAGGTTTTTAAACACCATTCAATTGCTACGGACTTCGGCTTCAGGAAAAGGCAACTGCTTATGTAATAAATTGATTTAATTCGTTAGTTCATACTCATCAGTCCCAACATTGTCGAGAGATGCGTGTCGGCTTCGTATTACTCGAGGGAGTTCTGCCTAGCATGTACATGAATATCGGCTAGTCGCGTCGGCCAGCTTTCTATTCTAGAGTGAGCAGCCATGTCGCCTATGGGCTTGTTAGTAATATTAATTTGCATACGTCATACAGTTTTTGAGGGATCACGGGCTGAAAATTTTTGTTTTGACAAATAGGTTGATTATAACACGCATAACAGCGACGGAAGCCCGATTGTTGATTTTCGGTGGGGGGGAAAAAAAAATGTTTCGGATTTTTTCAAAATTTCAAAGTACCCTTGCTAGGCAACGGTGGCGTCCATAGCCAACAGTTGCCTCAAAAATATACAACTACACCTTGGTATGAACCTACCAGTCAAGTTCATCAAATGGGTTGACTCCTCTGTTCCTCCAAGCTGTCCATTACATAAAACAGACATAACAACAGACAGAAAACCTGAAATAAGGGTAGTCTAGCGACCACCCAAAAACCTGAGAATAAGGGTAGTCTAGCGACCACCCAACAGCATGCATGAGAACGAGAGACAGACAGACAGATGCAGATACAGACAGGACGCAACACAGAGACAAAGACAATTTAAAACAATCAAATAATCATTGATTTTCCGGATCAAGTACAAAACAGTTTCTGTCAAATGAAACATTAAGCTACCTTGGACTTGATGGATCTCTTGAAGACGATGCCCAGTTCAGGAGAGAGAGAGAGAGGAAGGTCAGGGGAGAGGAGAGAGGGAGGACGAGAGAGGGAGAGGGAGGGGTGAGATGGGGAGAGGGGGGGGACATTTAGAATGCCCTCCCCAAAAACCCCTTCCCCCACTGCTGACTTCAGTGGCAAATAAATAGAAAAGGGCTCGAAAATGTAAGATAACAGCCATTTTTTCTAATTGTCGGATCGTTGCATGCGTTGTAGTTGTAATGTACTGTTCCATGTTCAGGGTGATATAACCTGTGAGAAGATAGATAGAAAGAGACAGGAACAGTCACAGAGACCACACTTTTTGTCAGAACCTATTGTAGCTCGCGGTGTTTTCGCTTTGAACTGGTCTCCGCTATGTGGAGTGCACTTCATACTGTTCTGCAAGTATATTAGCAGTTGCTAATTCATGCCTCATCTACCTGCTTGCCATAGATGATTTCTGACTTACTTTGTCTGTTTCCTATCCCTCAACCTGCCTGCATGGTTGTACCTACCTATCCTGCAATGTTGTTTCCTATTCCTACATGGTTGTACCTACCAGTTTAGCTATTCTAGGTTTTTGGAACACACTCAAAGTAAAAGTAAACCCATAGTGCCAATAACCCACAGCCAAACCCAAAAATACCCTCGTGCTGTGCTGTTTCTGCTAGCAATTTAAGGGGCGAGCCCAGCCAGAACATAAATCACAAGCACTTCTAGCATTCTGGGCACTTGGGCTTAAACTTTTGGTCCTTAAGGGGTCTAGAAACTGAGAAAGACAGGTAGAAGAACAGAGAAGAACGAGAGACAGACAGACAGACGCAGAGAAAGAGACAACAGAAAGACAGACAGAGACAGACGCACTTTTTGTCTAAAAAGTAAAGTTCATGGAAAGAATGAGAATATGAACAGATCAGTACACAACAGAGCAAAAGGACCACGAGTGGGGAACATCAACAGTTTGTG
>CM068953.1:100838736-100850967 GCA_035128595.1 Eptatretus atami
AGTAGATCGAGCAACAGGGCATTACAGGGCGAGAACATGCCCAAACTTTGCTCTGCTATATGGATGACACGTTCACCATCATTAAAACAGGACAGCTTGACAGGTTCCAAACCACATCAACAGCATCATACCTGCCATACAAGTTTACACGTGAACTTCAAACAAATCCGGCTTCATGCTTTTCTGGATATGGCATTCACACATGCAATAGATCAGTGCTTGAGCACCCAGTGTAGGCAAACTCACACATACTGACCAGGTAGGTGTTCAAGTACAACATTGCCATCTGATTATGCACAAACGGTCTTGTGCATGAATCTGCTTGACCGGCCAAATGCACTGCAGTGAGCAACACACATGATGACCGAAATTGAACATATCACCCACTCACTACAGAACAATACAATCCTGCACATTAATCGGTCTGCTGCCGGAGGAGTGCACCCACAGAGCGACCGGAACCGGCTTAAAACATAGCATTTACCGTACCTCGGCAATACTTCGAAAGTTGCAACCGTTTGCTGCAACCATTATGGATCTCCGATCGCACACAAACCTCAGACAACACTCCACGCACAGCGGCTAGGCCCAAAGACAGGTAATAGACTCGACAGATGACAGGTCGACAAAATCCTCTGTCGAGACGTGTGCCAAACTATGTGGGTCAATGTGACACAGAAACCTGTGACCCAAACATCCAATTTGGAAACAAATCCACCCTCCACTCCCACTCTCTCATTAAATCTGTCCTAAAGGTCACGCTGATTGGTCCCCCTCACACAAAATCGTGATATGCAGCCATTCACTGCTGACATAAGTACAATTAACGTTTCTGCACGTGCAGTGTATAAAATTTATTACCTCTGAGGACGGAAGATCGTGTGTCTTCTGAACGTCAGGTTTTAATAAAGAATTTTCGTTTTCGTTTAGGCTCAGTGTGCTATTACCATTCAAACAAATATACATATATAATATACTGTATATACATATATGTATATATATAATATATACATATAATATGTATATATATGAATATATTATATATATAATAATTATATATATAGCACATATATATATATGTACAAACACTAATATATATATATATATATATATATATATATATATATATTGTTATGGTTTAGGGGTAATGGAGAATTAAATAGAGTAGTTTGGTCCATGGATGTGCAGGAGGCATCTCAATGTGATTAAGTAGGGAACCTGTGAGCTTAAGTGTGTGTGTCACCAACCAAAGGGTGGTGTCGTGTAATAGCTGGGTTTAAGAAATAAGTCTTCCCCAGTAGTAATCACCCCTCTTGTGATTTTCCCCTATATTTTTATTTATTCAAATCGGAAATAAAGGTGGGAATATGTCACTAAAATCACAATAAGCGGGCAAAAGCCACAGCCTTCAAAGGTGACAACAGTTGAAGTCAGGCCCCCGAGACTGCTGATTGATGGGCATGACGTCAGAAGCTAGCCGAGCGGCAGAAGCCCGCCTCCCTGGGTTTCATGCGAGCAGGCCACGCCCCGGAGGCGGAGGATATATAGCGTGATCGAGAGGAAAGGTTGGTGGTGCATTTTGGAGATTCGTGATCAAAGAGGAAAGGGGTTCGATTTGTAGATGTGAGAGCGGAGGGTGAGCGCACGCCGAGTAGGATGACTCGACCCTTGTATTCTGTTGAGGCGATTTGGCTCATGTAGTGAAGCAAGACGCTGGCTTTTTGCTCTTGTTGGTCAGTGAGGATGATCGGTGAACGAATGTGTTGCACTGGGTCTTGCAGCTTGGAGTGGAGTGCCGCTCACGGATTGCCTGGCATGCGTTTGTCCTGCTACGAGAGAAGCGCCGTTTTGTTGTGTGTGTCTGCACGTGTGAATAGCAGCGCTCAATTCCAAGTTCCACAAAGTCCAGCTCAGGCCAACCGAAGCACAAGAATAGTTGAAGGGAGGGTTCGTTTATTTTGTTTCCCTGTTGTCTGCATTTGAGTCTGTGTGAAGAGGTGCCTTACTTTAGGATTTATGTACTTAATCATTATTATCAATACCTTTTGAATATTGTCCTTTGTAAATATTTGTTTATTTTCATTAAATGTGTTTCATTTTAATAAAGTGCATCTGTGTATTTGTAGTGGGGTTCAGTGTAACCCCCCCCCTGCTGTGCTTCCATGTGCTATGTCCCTCTGCCGTGCCATTGTGCCCTGCCCCTTCAACATGCGTTATAATCCTGAGGATTCAACGTGCCCCTCCTATTAATAAAGAACCGCTCGACCGTTTGGAGTGTGTGGTGTTAACCGCCCGTCACCAGAATTTGGTTCAGGGGTTAACCTGGATGCCACCCCTGCGACAATATAATAAATATATATATATATATATACATCATGCGCCACATTAACGACGGGGTTACGTTCTGAGAAACGCGTCGTTAAGCGACGTCGTCGTTTGCGAAACATCTTTTTTTTTCGTTTTCGTTTTCGAAACATCGTACTTACACAAAACTACAACCTAGGCATATGGTATAGCCTATTGCTCCTCGGATACAAACCTGTACAGCATGTTACTGTACTGAATTCTGTCGGCAATTGTAACACACATCCAAGAGACGGAAGACACGTTGTTTTACCTTTGTGCTGTTCATGATGGCCATCGGTATTGTTAGCAGCAGCTTACAATCTCCTCTCCATCGATTATAGAAAGATGAATAAATAGCGTTTGGATTTGATAAATACGTAATCATTGCATCGATTTTATATTTATAAATGAAGAAACGATCACCTTTCAAATTGGATATATTATTTTCGGAACAGTGCGATGTTTAACAACATGAAAAGCTTCCAAAAAGAAATTTGTGTTTTAATTCGACTGTAAAAACGATTTATTCGCGGAATTCTTCAATTTAAAGGTAATTTACTTGCTGGAAGGTAAACGTGGAAACATTGTTTCAGTTTGAAAGCCGATTTCCTTGAATCCCGATTTAGCACGACCCTGTTTTTTTCGCGATACATTTTATGGACCTCAACGATCGCATTATAACAGGGCCACACTGTCGTTTATTATCATTATAAGTATTATGTACTGTACAGCGTACATAATTGTATGTGCTATTTTTATACGACTGGCACGCTACGTCGGCTACATCACTCGGCGATAGGAATTTTCAGCTGCATTTTTTTTTCATTTTTTTTTTTTCCAGAGCTGGCAGATCCGTCGTATATGCGATCCGTCGTTGCCCGGAACTCGTTAAGCTGGCGCATGACTGTATATATATATGTATATATATATATATATGTATATTATATAATATAAATATAAATATATATATTATATATATAAATATATCATAAATATAATGTATAAATATACATATATATATATTTTTTTTTAAAAAATATTTATATTAATATATATATTTATATATATCTATATATATACATAAACATACATAATTATATATATATATAATATATATATATAAAATAAATATATACAGTATATAAATATAAATATATACATAAATATAAACATATATATATATATATATATATATATATATATACCAGTATCTCACAAAAGTGAGTCACCCCTCACAAATATGTAAATAATTCAGTGTAACTTTTAAGCAGCTGTGCTAGAAGCAAAAGCTTAGAGTTGATTGACAGAGTAGACATTCTGCAATATGATGCAGGCACAAAACTGCCATTCATAAAAACAATGTGGCATATTACGAATATTTCTGAAAGAGGAGGCAACAAAAGTGAGTACACCTCTGCTATTGTCTGCACAAGAAGTAAGTCAAGCATGGTAAACAGCTTCCATTTTCATCATTTTCTGCATATTTAAGTCAAAGAGTGTGAAAGGTACAAATATGCACCAAACAATACACACAATGTCCATAGAGCTGCAACCTCCCTGGTATGTTAAAAGTGAAGAAGTGTACTCAATGCAGTAATTGTCTATCTGCTTGCTGAAGAAATAATGCATAGGAAAACTGTACCAATCGCTATTGAGAAAGCAGCATGGCTCCTCATGGTAAAGAGCTCTCGAAAGATGTCAAAGATCGAATCGTTGCCCGACTTAAAGATGGCCAAGGATACAAGAAAGATCACTGCTTCTTTGAAAAGTAAGCCCAACACCGTGGCCAAGGTCATCCAGAGGTTCTCCAAGAAGCGTACAACAATGAGTTGCGCTCACCAGGGCAGACCAGCAAGATGACTGCACGTACTGTTCGCCAAGTTCAGAATCTAGTCCTCCAAGACAGACGACAAAGTGCCACCAAGATTGCTGAAGAGATTTCTACAGCTTCTGGCCAGTCTGTTAGTGTGCAAACCATACGTCGCACACTCCATAGTATCGGGTTGCATGGGCGTCGTCCAAGGCGTAAGCCTCTCCTGAAGCAGAGCCACAAGAAAGCTCCACAAACAGTTTGCTGAAGCACATCAATCCAAGCCCCTGGACTACTGGCAACATGTCCTCTGGTCTGATGAAACGAAGATCAATTTGTTTGATCTGATGGAGTGCAGCGTGTCTGGCGGCGACCTGGGGAACAGTACCAAGACAAGTGCGTTATCCTACTGTCAAGCATGGTGGTGGTATTGTCATGGTTTGGGATGCATGAGTGCGCCGGTACTGGAGAGCTCAATTCATCGAGGGAAACATGGATTCTTCGATTACTGTGACATCCTGAAGAGAAGATGTTACCCTCCCTGCGAAAACTTGTAGAGGAGCTGATTTCAGCACGAAAAAACGATCGAAGCATCGTTCCAAGCAGACAACTGCCTTTCTGATGAAATCGAAGGTCAATGTGTTGGAGTGGCAAGCATGTCACCTGATCTAAACCCAATAGAACACCTGGGGGCATCCTTAAATGTAAGGTTGAGTGACGAAAGGTGTCCAACATCACGCAACTTCGAGAAGTCATTGCAGAGGAGTGGAACAGGATCCCAGCAAAACATGTGGAACACTGGTCAACTCCATACCGGTAGTAGAATAGCTGCTGTGCTCAAAAACAATGTGGGCATACAAAATACTGAAAACAATAACGCTTCAATGTGAGAAAGTACATAGGTGTACTCACTTTTGTTGCCCCCCTCCGCCCCTTTTCACAGATATGCCAGTATCCACATTGTTTCCACAGAAAAGTTTTGGGTCTGTACATGTATGACAGAATGTCTACTCTATCATTTCTTGAGTCTGTGTTTATAATACACTAAGTAAAAAGTTACAAAAAATATGTACATTTTTGTAAAGGTGTACTCACTTTTGTGAGATACTGTACATTATATATATATAATAATATATATATACATTAATATTATATATATATATATATATATAATATATATATATAATATACACACACACACACGACGCACATCCTGAACTGTTGTGAGCACTGCACAGATTACGTCTCATGCAGTAAAACCACATCATCTACAAAGAACAACTGTCGATCTGCCACCCTGACGATTTCCCATGAATGGCACACCATTCAACCAGAAGGCACGAGATGTGATTGGTGGTTAAATCAAAAGTATGTTGAGTGTGACAAGCACTCCCTCGATCTCCATTGGACACTGTGCTACCAAAGCATCACCTCCAACTCGGTGCCTCATCCAGCGACTCTGTCAATAGTTAGGGCATTTTCGCAAATTGTATTGACCATCTGTGAAAAATTGCTTACCAAAAAAAATTCTTCACTAACGTATTCATCTAGGTGTCTACTAACACCTATCAATTAGTGCAAACCCAAATTCTTGTGGAAATTTGGGGAGCCAATCAAAGTTCGGGTGCTCAGAGGGCCTGCGCGGAAAAATCGGAAAAATTCACTTTTGCCAATATTGACTTGAGGGATGTCTAACTAGGGGTTTTGGGGTGCTGAATTAATTCCAACCATTATAGTTTGAGGAAAAATGAATCCCAGGCCGTAAAATATTGATATGAACATTTTTAGATATCTCAGACTGTGTTTTGCTAATTTGGCCAATTGATTCAGATTGTTGAAATTGTGCTGAAACCAGCATACAACATTTTTGAAACCACTGCTATATTGTTGGTTATACTTGTGCTCATGCTCAGTATAATTCTCTGTGCGCTGATGTTAGCTAAGAGCTTTTTAGCTATTAAATTATGTGTACCGGACTCAATAGAAGTTGAATATATTCAACGTAGAGTGGACCTATTAATGTTAAAACACATCACTGTATGTGTGTTCTGTCTGTTTTGTGTCAAAATTTCATGTCCTGTCTGTTGTTTACAAAAAAATGTCTTATTTTTTTAGGACAGTATGGACAAGGCTGCCCCAGCAAGGTCCCTGAAGGCATGTGTGGAACCTGTCCAACAACTCCCCTGCACAAGCCTTTGGTGATGGTGTGGGTGGCTCTGCACAATGTCAAGTGGGAGGCTAACCTTACTTGAAGGATGTTGCCGAGAGACCTCGATTTGTTGAAGTCCATGGAGCCATCACCTCGGATAACGGTGGTCATTGACGGATATGCAGCTCCACCAAGGACCATGACCACTTGAGACGAACAAAAATGCATGCTTGACATTCAGATTCGTCTGGATCTCAAAATCATCATTGCAAGAGGAAAAGTTCCTCGATAACAAGAACATCAAAGCCCAGCTCGTTCTGCTCCTTGCTGAGACATTTAGTAGGAATGGAATCAGTGTACAGCAATGCTCGATGATGCCGACACCTCCATCGTCCGCGCAGCTCAGATGAGGCAAGAGAGTCCCCTGCGAGGTGAGGCTGAGGACACAGACGTCTGGTTATGCTGATTCATCATGTTGAGACCATCCGATCTTCCTCACGACAGCCAAAGAAACATCTTACGATGTCGGAAAGATCCGGGAGGCCCTCCCAGAGATATACGGAGGTATCTCATCTTCTTGCACAGCTTCTCTGGCTGCGATACAGTGTCTGCAATTTTTGGGTTTAGAAAACCAACTTTGCTAAGCAAGCTCTGCAAGACTGATAAGCAGAGAGGGCAATCGACGTGTTTATGGACATCCGAGCTGAGAAAGGCGATATCATTAATGCAGCTGTGATCTTTTTATGCTCATGTTCATGGGAAATCCTACAAAGACTTGCAAGACTAGATTCGACATCTTCACCAAGCGAGTGCTACTGGGAGCATAAAACCTGAGAAAACTCCCCCGACAACAGGAGCTGCAGCACAGCACTCTCTCCGAGCTTACCTCCAGACTAGAGACTGGCTGGTGCTGCAAGTGCATCGTTGATGCCCGGGACTATGGATGGCAACTCACTGAGCAAGGATATGCACCAGTCCCTTCTACACACCCATTGCACCAGACTACCTCCTGACTTTTGCCAGCTGCAACTGTGTGGGGGACTGCAGCTCACTCAGGTGTCTGTAAAAAGCAAGGAGTCAAGTGTATTTCTGCTTGCGAATCTGTCATGGTAACTCTTGCCTGAACATAAAACCGCTGGATGACAAGAGGAGTGAGGAAGATACTGGGAGTTTGATGAATAAGGTTGTAAAAGCTGACGAAGCAACATTTCCATTGAGCACAGTTCTGTTAAAAATGTCAATAAAATACATTTATATGATCAAGAGTGTTTTTTTCTCAAAAATAAAGGTGTGGAATCAATTCAGCACCCCAAAAAACCTAGTTAGACATCCCACAAGTCATATTTGGCAAAAGTTAATTTTTCCGATTTTTTCGCACAGGCCCTCTGAGCACCCGAACTTTGATTGCCTCCCCAGAATTTTCCTCAACGATTTGGGTTTGCACTAATTGATAGTTGTTAGTAGACACCTAGATGAATACGGTAGTGAAGAAATTTTTTGGTAAGCAATTCTTTCACAGATGGTCAATACAATTTGCTAAAATTCCCTAACTACAAACAGAGAAAGATGACATGGTCAACATCAGCTAACCATCAAACGGAATCACCTATCCAAATTTCGGGCTTATTTACCCTCATCAGGACAGCATACTGCTAAATATCTAACCAATGATGACCACATTCATCGTTTTTACTTCAAACGCACCTCCTGACTGTTATGGTGAGCATTGCCGTGGATTATGTCTCACACATTCAGATGATAATACAGGAAAACTTTGCCGCCCGTGGGGTTACTTTCCTGTGAATCTCTGCGAATGCCGAAATTGCAAACAGCGAACAGTTTACAACATGCAAGTCAATGACATATAATCAAATGTAAACGTTCCATCCCCCCAAAATTTAAGTCCAAAAATCATTAACAAATTTTGAAATAAGACAATTAATAGAAAAAAAAGAACAATTAAGTAAAACAAGATCACATAAGTAATACTTACCATCAACAAGAAGGCTTTTCTTCTTAGAGTAGCTGTACAGTACAAGTACAGTACTGTACAGTATTGTGATGAAGTTGTTGTTGGGTAGCCCGAGTCAGTTCTGCTTGAACAGGCCCACAGCACGGAGATAGCCAATCGATCTTCCATGAGAAACCCACAGATCCCTCACATCTATTATGTTGAGCTCTTGCCTTAGTGGAGCCAGGACCACGCAGTTTTCCAAAATGTATTTTATTGTGTGTGGAGCAGCCTGCTCGAGGTTGCAGGTGTCGTCAGTGGCATCCCCGATACAACAGAACAAAAGGAACAGAGGTTCCTCTAAACAACGATCTATCACGTCTCATATTTTTCATCAGAAAGATTATCCTTTCTACTCTTCCTTTTGTTCTGTTGCATCCTCATTGAAAGTGTTTTAAAACTTATGAAAACCGATCGAGCTGAAGGGGGGAGGAGAGGAGGGGGGGGGGGGGAGACTACATTTTCCGTGGGTAAGCAGAAATATCGGCACAAAGGAAGAAAAAGGGTTTCTAAAAAGTTAAGCACAGATTCGCGAAATCATAGACCATGACATGCTGACGGCGAAGTTCATTGTATATTATTTGACCCATCAAATTGGTGCGAAAAATCGCAGAAAGCTGAAGGGGCACAGAAAGCCCACTAAACGTTAAAAAACTGGCACTTTCCTGCAACCTTTTTTTCTCAGCTCCAAATTTTACTCCAGAAACAAAATTTTACCCTTTTCAAAAAAAACAGAACATTATTTCCCACCTGGAGCAGTGTTTGAACCAATATATTGTTATGGCTGTGGAAATTCGCAGAACACCATAAAGGTCCTTAGTTAGTTATGCCGATAAGTCCGTGTTCAGTTAGATTTCCCCACCGTTGTTTAATGGGTATTATCCGTGTGGACAGGGCTGTGATCTTTAGATAGCCGTTTTTTCTTCACTATCGTTATTTTGGATCACCACCACCAACATCGCTCTCAAACAACCGCTTCAGACCCACCGTCCTTCCACCACCACAACACACGCACCTCTCAAAAAACCACGCCATCCTGATCACCTCAACCACCATGCCAACCACAATTACGCCAATCACCTAACCACCTCCCCGCTACGCCCACTACCGATCACCTTCTCCACAACCCCGTGCAACCCTCTCCGCTTATAAAACCGTCTCTACCAAGGAAAGGAACAAGGGATTCCAATAACGCCATGAAAAAGAAGAAGGTATTCTGATGGCGCGCGGATTTTCCCGCCTGTTTTTCCCGCGCTTTTGTATTGGGGAGGTGCGATTCGAGCCAGAGGTCAAAGGTGAAGTAGGGTGGGAGCCTGATTTTGGGGAATGAATGTCCCTAGGCTGCAGGGTCACCGCAACGATTTCCTCGTCCCCCGCACACGGCGAGGGGGGGGGGAGGGGGCGAGAGGGTTGGAAGTGGAAACGCCTCCTTCTGGAAGCTTCCCGCAGAGCTGGAAGGAGGGCGGGGGAGAGCGGAGGGGCGGAGCGTGGGAATATAAGGGCACGCAGAGCGCCAAGTCGGTCTTCGTCTTCGTCTTCTTTTTCTTCTTCTCCTCTGCTCTTCTCGTGGTCTTGGTGGGTCGGTTGGGTGGAAGAGAGTGTCTGTCGGGGTTCGGAGAAGCCAAGGAGCTGCGTGGAGTTCTGGGCTCGTGTCAGAGTCGGGAGCCTGGAGCAGTCAGTAGGTAGAGGTCCGGGCTCGCGAAGGAGACGTGGGCTGGAGGCACAACCCTGCCTGCCATGTGTGCAAGCCTGCGCGTTTGTGTGGGGAGAGCCGAAGAGAGTCGCCTGCCACGGGGAAGGTGCGCGAAGCGCGAATAGCTTCCGTGGGACGGACGTCGCGACTCGTCCCATCAAGGCACCACGAGGGTGCATGTAACCTGCACCGGTCTCGTGGGGCCCTTTCGGTCACCAAGGCCCACGTTATAAAGGCCACGGGCCAGTCTGACTCCTTTGTCTTTGAGGGGGTCTTTTCTTTGCTTTTCTTTTGAGTGAATGTTGTGGCGCCGAGTCTTTCAAGTAGAACTGTTGTGAAGTGAATGTACATGGTAAATCATAGACGGCCGTAGTGCTTTACTTGCTCGTGTCTTGTCCCCTTCCCCATTGATTGCATGGTGTATATGTGCATCTGTGTAAAATAATAAATGTGCTTGTGTGAATGTTAACCCGTTGGTCATGTCCTTTTTCCCCAAATTGAACTGCTATCTTGCTTTCGGAATACTAGTTGGTTTTTGAATACCGATAAATAGAATCGGGTCCGGCGAGGTCTGGCGATAATACCACTCGGTTATCCCAGAACGGAATGAACCGCTTAAGCGGTTCGTGTCCAAACAGGCCTTCGCCGAGGTACGGTCCTCGGTAGGTTACCCGCGCGAATACTTAGGTAATATCGATATTCGGTGATTGACCCTGTCCGCGCGCGGTAGAATACGGACTGGGCCGTGGTGTGGCGTTGAAGGCACAACCGTGACTGGTTCTCGGCGTTGTTCCGAAAGTCACGACTGAATTGTCCGTCCGGTGGGCGAAGCGGCCGTTATAGTTTAACGCGGTCACTCGCACGCCGGCGGGCGCAACTTCGTAACAATATACTGTCTGTGTGTATATGTATTAATATATGTATTATATATATATATATATTATATATATATAATATATATATATATATAATATATGTCCATCCATTGGGCCATACTCTGTGCATAGCATTGTTGCTGCCGAAGTAGAATCCTTGGCTAATGGATACAATCCGGGACAGGGCGCCACTCCGACACAGGATAAAAGCAAGCTGGCACTCATTTTTGCTGACCTCCGAAGGATGACAGGAAGAGTCAACTCCACCTGGTATTAATTCAACAGCCAAGTGGGATTTGAACTCAGGATCCTAGGATCCAAAGCCCATCACCCTAACAATTAAGCCAACACCAGGCTTCATTTACATCCGTGTGTGTGTGGTGTATATGTATATATATATATATATATATAATAATATATATATATAATATATGTATACGCTGGTGTTGGTGCAGTGGTTAGGGCCGCGGCTTGGGATTAAAAGGTCCTGAGTCAAGCCACGTTGGACCACTGAATAATACACACCAGGAGGTTGACTCAGCCTGTCATCCTTCCGAGGTCGGCGAAGTGAGTACCAGTGTACTGGACCCAGTGTATTCCCCGGTTAGAATAGGTGTACCATATCCCTTTGTTGTAAGAGGCGACCAGGGTTGCGTCAGGAAGGGCATCCGGCGTAAAACCTGTGCCAAATCACTATGCGGATCATAACGGATGATCCGCTGTGGCGACCCCTAACGGAACAGCCGAAAGAAGAAGAAGAAGATATATATATATATCAGTATATATACACAATATATATATATATATCTATACTGTATATATATATATATAATATATGTATATATATATATACACACACAATATATATCTATAATATATACACACACACAATATACATATAGATATACACATACACACACATATGTGTGTGTATGTATACTATATAACAATTTAAAAAAGAATATATATATATATACATATATATATATACACTGATGAGCCAAAACATTTGACCACTGACAGGTGAAGTGAATAACATAGATTATCTTGATATATGGCACCTGCAAGGGGTGAACATATTAGGCAGCAAGTGAACAGTCAGTTCTTGAAGTTGATGCATTGGATGCAGGAGAAATGGACAGGAGTAAAGACCTGAGTGACTTTGACAAGGAGCAAATTGTTATGGCCAGATGACTGGGTCAGAGCATCTCTGAAACGGCAAGGTTTGTGGGGTGCTTCCGGTTAGCAGTGGTGAGTACCTACCAAAAGTGGTCTGAGGAGGGACAAACCACAAAACGGCGACAGGTTGTTGGGCGCCCAAGGCTCATCGATGCACGAGGGCAATGA
>CM068953.1:100851304-100862082 GCA_035128595.1 Eptatretus atami
GATGACAAGCCGGTGGAGGGAGTGTGATGCTGTGGGAAATGTTCTGCTGGGGAATCCTGGGTCTGGCCATCCATGTGGACGTCAATTTGACACGTGTCACCTACCGAAACATCGTTGCAGACGAGGTACACCCCTTCATGGCAATGGTATTCCCTGATGGCAGTGGCCTCTTTCAGCAGGATAATATATTTGTTTGTTGTTTCATTAAAGTGTGTTCTGTTTAATAATGCATCTGTGTATTTGTAGTGGGGTTTAGTGTAACCGTGCTGTGCTTATGTGTATGTTCCTCTGCGGTGCATTGTGCCTGCGCTTCAACATGCGTTATAATCTCTGACGGTCACATGTCCAGCTCTATGTAATAAAGAACGTCGACGTTTGGGAGTTGTGGTGTTAACGGCGCCCGTCCAGCATTTGGTTAGGGGTCCTGGATGCGCCCTGCACAATATATGATCATATACAGTCATGCGCACTTAACGACGGGTTAACGTTCTGAGAAACGGTCGTTAAGCGACGTCGTTTCGTTGTGCGAAACTCTTTTTCTTTTTTTTCGTTTTGTTCGAACATGATCTGACAAAACTACACGTAGGCTAGTATGGTATGCCTATTGCTCCTCGGATACAAACTGTAAGCATGTTATGTATGATTCTGTCGGCAAGTTGTAACACACTAAGAGACGGAAGAAGTTAGTTTTATCCTTGTGCTGTCATGTGGCCATCGGTATTGTTTTAGCAGAGTCACTCTTCAATGTCGATTAAGAAAGAGAATAAATAGCGTTTGGATTTGGTAAATACGTATCATTGCATCGATGTTATAGATTTTAAATAAGAACGATACTGTCAATTGGATATAATATTTCGGAAAGTGGATTGTTTTACAAATGAAAAAGCTTCTTCAAAGATTTGTGTTTTATTTGACTGTAATAATCGATATTATTCGGATTTTTCAATTTAAGAGGTCATTTCTTGCGGAAGGTAAAGTGGAAACATTGTTTCAGTTTGAAAGCGTTCCTTGAAACGATTTGCACGAAGCTGTTTTTCGCGATGAATTTTTATGAGCCCCCCCTGACGTGATTCAAAGGGAAGCTGTGTTTATTATCATGATGAAGTATTTGTACTGAAGGCGTATTAGTGTATGTGCTATTTTTATACGACTGGGCAGCGCTTACGGTAGGCTACATACTCGGCGATAGGAATTTTCAGGCTGCATTTTTTTTCATTTTTTTTTTTTTGTTGCCAGTAGCTGGCAAGATCGTCGTTATGCGATCGTCGTTGCCCGGAAGTCGTTATGCGCGCATGATGTATTATATTATTATTAGTATTATTATATATATAAGTATATGTTTGTTAATATTTATTATAATAATTAGATATATTATATATGATAAATATGATAAATATACATATATATTTTTTTTTATAAAGTATTTATATTTTAGATATATTTATTTATATATATATATATATATACTACATACATAATTATATATATATAATATATTATGAAAATAAACGTATATAAAGATAGTAAAATATATTCACTAATAAAACATATATTAATATATATATATAATATTATAATACAGTATCTCAATAGGTGAGTCACCTTACAAATTGTTAAATATTCAGTGTTTTTTAGCAGTGTGCTAGAAGAAAAAGCTTAGAGTTGATTGAAGAGTAAGACATTCTGCAATATGTATGGCAGTGCACAAAACTGCCATTCCATAAAACAAGTGGCATATTACGGAATTTTCTGAGAGGAGGCAACAAAGTGAGTACACTCTGCTTATTGCTGCACAAGAGTAAGTCAAGTGCATGGTAAACAGCTTCCATTTCATCATTTTTGCATATTTTAATCAAGAGTGTGAAAGTAAATATACACCAAACAACTACCATGTCATAGAGCTGCACTCCCTGGTATGTTAAAAGTGAAGAAGTGTAATCCAAGGTAATTGTCTATCTGTTGCTGATAGAAATATTGCATAGGAAATACGTAACCAACGCTATTGTGAGAAGCAGCATGGATCCCAGGTAAAGCTTCGAAAAGATGTCAAAGATGAATCGTGCCCGATAAGATGGCCAGATAAACAAGAGAATACTTGCTTCTTTGAAAGTAAGCCAAACCCGGGCAAGGTCATCAGAGGTTTCCAAGAAGCGTAAACTGAGTTGCGCTCAAAGGGCAGACCAGAAGATGAACTGCACGTACTGTTGCCAAAGTTAGAATCTAGTCCTAAAAGACGAAAAGTGCACCCAAGTGTGCTGAAGAGATTTCTACAGCATTGGAGTCTGTTAGTGTGCAAACGCTATACGTCGCACACTCCATAGTATGGGTGCAGGGCGCGTCCAGGCTAAGCCTCTCCTGAAGAGAGCCACAAGAAACTCACAAACAGTTTGCTGAAGAATCAATCCAAGCCCTGGACTACTGGCAACATGTCCTCTGGTCTGAATAAACGAGATCAATTTGTTTGGATCTGACTGGAGTGCAGCGTGTTGGCGGCGACTGGGGAAGTACAAAGACAAGTGCGTTATTCCAATGCAAGCAGGTGGTGGTATTGTCATGGTTTTTGGGGATGCATGAGTGCTGCCGTACTTGGAGAGCTCAAGTCCATCGGGGAAACTGGTTGTTCGATGTACGTGACATCCTGAAGGAAAGATTTACCCCCCTGGAAACTTGGTAGAGGAGCCTGTATTTTCAAGCACGAAACGATGGAAGCATCGTTCCAAGCAAGACAAACTGCTTCGAATGAATGAAGGTCAATTGTTGGAGTGGCCAAGCATGTCCCACTGATCTAAACCAATAGAATCACGTGGGGGGCAATCTTAATGTAAGGTTAGTGACTGAAAGGTGTCCAACATCACGCAACTCGAGAAGTATGCAGCAGGAGTGAACAGGATCCAGCAAAACATGTGGGAACACTGGTCAACTCCATACCGAGTAGAATAGGCTGCTGTGCTCAATAAACAATGGTTGGGCATACAAAATACTGAACAATAACGCTTCAATGTGAGAAAGTACATAGGGTGTACTCACTTTTGTTGCCCCCACTCCGCCCCTTCACAGAATGCCCAGTATGCCACATTGGTTTCCACGAATAAATGTTTGTGGTCTGTACATGTATTGACAGATATGTGCTACTTATATTTCTTTGAGTCTGTGTTTACTAATCATAAAGTAGCAAAGTTAACAACAAAATATGTACATTTTTGTAAAGGGTGTATACCATTTGTGAGATCTGTCTAGATATAATATATATATATATCATAGTAATTATATATATTATATAATATATATGATATATATAATATATAATTATACACCAACACCAACACACACGAGCACATCCTGACTGTTGTGGCACTGCAACAGAATTCGTCTCATGCAGTAAACACATCATCTACAAAGAACAACTGTCGATCTGCCACCCTGACATGTTCCATGATAGCACACCATTCAAGCAGAGGCAGAGATGTGATTGGTGGTTAAACAAGGTATGTTGAGTGTGACAAGCACTCCTATGATCTCCATTGAACTGTGCTCAGCGAAAGCATCACCTCCACTCGGTGCCTCACTTCCAGCGCTCTGTCAATGTTAGGGACATTTTCGCAAATTGTATTGACATCTGTGAAAAAATTGCTTACAAAAAATTTCTCCTAACGTATTCCATTAGTGGTCTACTAAACCTATCAATTAGTGGCAAGCCAGAAATTCTGTGTGGAAATTTGGGGAGCCAATAAGTTCGGGTGCTCAGAGGGCTCGGAAAAAATCGAAAAATTCACTTTTGCCAATATTGACTTGAGGGATGTTAACTAGGGGTTTTTTGGGGTGCGAATTAATTCCAACCACTAGATTTGAGGAAAAAATGAATCAGGCCGAAAATATTGATATGATACATTTTTAGATATCTCAGACTGTGTTTGCGAATATTGGCTCATTGATTAGATTTGTGAATTGTGCTGAAAGCCACATAAAATTTTATGAAACACGACTTATGGTGGTTGGTTATAACTTTGTGGCCAGTCATAAATAGTCGTCTGTGCTTGCTGATGTTAGCTAAGAGCCTTTTAGCTATTAATTTATGTGTTGTATCCGGATCATAAGAAGTTGTTGAAATATTCAACGAAAGAAGTTGGACTAATTATGTTAAAACACATCACTGGTAGTGTGGTGTTCTGTCTTTTTGTGTCAAAATTTCATTCCTGTCTGTCGTTTCAAAAAATATGCTTATTTTTTGACAGACAGGAAAAGGTGCCCAAGCAAGGTTCTGAAGGCAATGTGGTGGAACCTGTTCACACATCCTGCACAAGCCTTGTGGTTAGAATGGGGGTGCGTCCTGCACAAGTACAAGTGGGAGGGCTAACCTCTTGGGAAGAGGATGTTGCGAGAGCTACTCACGATTTGTTGAAGTAATGGGGAGGGACCATCACGTTGGATAACGGTGGTCTCATATGCGGATATGGGCAGCTTCCACATAGGACATAGATGGTACATTGAGACGAACAAAGAAATGCATGCTGTGAATTTCGATTACGTCTGGATACTCAAGAATCATCATTGCGAATAGGAGAAAAGTGTCCTCGAATAGACGTAAGAAGATAGGCAACCAGTCGTTGCTGCTCCTTGCTGAGGAACACTTAGTAGGAAATGGGAATCGCAGTGTAGACATGCTATTGTTCCGATGATGCGGGTGACGAGAGGTTCAGATGTGGCCTCGGATCGTCGCGGAGGGTGCTCTATGAAATGAGGTCGAGAGAGGTCCCCTGTCGTAGGTGAGGGTGAGGACACAGACGTCGCTGGGTGTATGCGTGATTCGATATGTTGTAGACAGCATCCGATCTTCGCCTCCCGACAAGGTCCAATGGAATGCATCTTACGATGTCGGAAAGATCCGGAGGCCCTGAGCCAGAGATAGTACGCGGAGGTAATCTCATCTTTTGCAGCTTTCTCTGCTGCGAGAGTCATGTGTCATGTTGCATTTTTTGGGGTTTAGAAAACAACTATTGCATAGCAAGCTCTGCAGACTGAATGAAGCAGAGAGGGGCAATCGACGTGTTTGATGGTACAATCCGAGCTGAAGAAAGGCGATGTCGATTAATGGCAGTGCTGTGGACTTTTTATGCTCGTCATGTTCGGATGGGAATCCTACAAAGCTTGCAAGACTGAGATTCGAGATCTTCTAGACCGAAAGCGAGCTGCTACTGGGAGTATAATGAGAAGCTCCCCCCGACAGACAGGAAGCTTGCAGAGCACACTCTCTTCTCCGAGCTTGATACTCCAGCTAGAGACTGGGTGATGCTGCATAAGTGGCTCGTTGGATTGCCCGGGACTATGGATGGCAACTCCTGAGCAAGGATTATGCACGAGGCCTTTACTACACTTACCATTGCACCAGATACCGCTCCTGCGATTTTGCCAGTGCTGCACTTGTGGTGGGGGTACTGCAGTCACTCGGAGGGATGTGGCGTTAGTAAAAGCAAGGAGTCAAGTGGTATTCTGCTTGCGGAATCTGTCTAGGAACTTTGCTTGAACATAAGAAGACTGAGATGACAGAGGAGTGCAGGAAGAATACTGGGTGAAGTTTGATGATAAGGTTGTAAAGCTGACGAAGCAACATTTCCATTGAGCACGTTTCTGTTAAAATATGTCAATAAAATACATTTATAGATAAGGAGTGGTTTTTTCTCAAAATACGGTGTGGAATCAATTCAGCACCCCAAAAAAACCCTAGTTAGACATCCACAAGTCAATATTGGCAAAGTTTAATTTTTCCGATTTTTATCGCACAGGCCCTCGAGACCCCGAATTTGATTGCCTCCACCCGAATTTTCCCTCAACGATTTGGGTTGCACTAATGCATAGTTGTTAGTAACACCTAGATGAATACGGTAGTGAAGAAATTTTTTGGTAAGCAATTCTTTCACAATGGTCAATACATTTGCTAAAATTCCCTAACTACTAGAACAGAGAAAGGATTGACAATTGGTCAATCACAGCTACCATCAACGGAATCACCTATCAAATTTAAGGTTATTTCCCTCAATCAGGACGGCATATCTGCTAATTCTTAACCTAATGATGCCACAAATTCATCGTTATTACTTCAAACTGCACCCTCTGACTGTTAGTGGTGAGGCATTGCCGTGGAATTATGTCTTCCACACTTCAGATGATTATACAAGAAAAACTTTGCGCCGTGGTATTTCCTGTGAATCTTGCGAATAGCCGAAATTGCAAAACAGCGAACAGTTTTACAAATGCTGCAGTATGACATAATATATCCATGTAAAGTTCCATCCCCCAAAGATTAAGTCGAAAAATCATTAACAAATTTGGAAATAAGATCAATTAAGATAATAAAAAATGAACAATGTAAGTTAAAAAAAGACTCAAATAAGTATACTTACCATCTGAACAGAGGTTTCTTCTAGAGTAGCTGACAGTAAAGTACATATGTACAGTATTGTATAAGTTGGTTGTTGGGTTAGAGTGCATTCCTGCTTGAACAGGCCCACAGCACGGAGATAGCCAATCGATTTCATGAGAACACAAGATCCATCACATCTATTATGTTTGAGCTCTTGCCTTAGTGGAGCCAGGACCACGCCAGTTTCCAAAATGTATTTATTGTGTGTGGAGGGAGCTGCTCGAGGTTGCAAGGTGTTCGTCAGTGGCCCCCGATACACAGAACAAAAAGGAACAGAGGTCTCTACAACGATCTATAAGCGTCTCATGTTTTATCAAGAAGATTATCCTTTATACTGCTTGCCTTTTGTTCTGTTGATCCTCATTGAAAGTGTGTTAAAACTATGAAACGATCGAGCTGAGGGGGGAGGAGAGGAGGGGGGGGGGGGGAAGCACTTTTACGTGGGTAAGAGAAATATCGCCAAAGAAGAAAAGGGTTTAAAAAGTTAAGCAACAGATTGCGAAATCATAGACCATGCAAATGCTAGAACGGCGAAGATTCATTGTATATTATTTGACCATTCAAATTGGTGCGAAAATCGCAGAAAAGCTTGAAGGGGCACAGAAAGCCCATAAACGTTAAAACTGGCATTTCCTGCAACTTTTTTTCATCAGCTCAATTTACTCCAAAAAAAATTTTACCCTTTTCAAAAAAAACAGAACATTATTTTCCCACCTGGAGCAGTGTTTGAACCAATATATGTGTATGGCTGTGGGAAATTCGCAAGAACAACCATAAGGTCCTTAAGTTGTTATCCGATAAGTCCTGTTCAGTTAGATTCCCGTACCGTTGTTTATGGGTATCTTATCCGTGTGGACAGGGCTTGATTTGAAATAGCCGTTTTTTCTCACTATGTGTATTTTGATCACCACATCACAACATCGCTCTCCAACACGCGCTTCAGACCACCGTCCTTCCCACCACCACAACACACGCACTCTCAAAAACCACGCCATCCGAACCTCAACACCATGCAACCACAATTAGCCAATCAACCTAACCACCTCCCGCTAACGCCATACCGATCACTTCTCCACACCCGATGCAACCCTCATCGGTCTTTAAAACGTACTCTACCAAGGAAAGGAACAAGGGATTCCAATAACGCCATGAAAAAGAAGAAGGTAATTCCTGATGGAGCGCGGATTTTCCCGCCTGTTTTTCTCCCGCGCTTATTGATTGGGGAGGTGCGATTAACGAGCAGAGGTCAAGGTGAAGTAGGGTGGGAGCTGATTTTGGGGGAATGAATGTCTAGGCTGCAGGGTCACGAACGATTTCCTGTCCCGCCACGGACGAGGGGGGGGGGAGGGGGCGAGAGGGTTGGAAGTGAACGCCTCCTTCTGGAATATCCGCAGGAGTGAAGGGGGGGGCCGAGAGCGGAGGGGGGAGCGGGGGAATATAAGGGCACGCAGAGCGCCAAGTCGGTATATGTCTTCGTCTCTTTTTTCTTCTCCTCTGCTCTTCTCGTGGTCTTGGTGGGTCGGATTGGGTGAAGAGAGTGTTGTCGGGGTTCGGAGAAGCAAGGAGCTGCGTGGAGTTCTGGTCGTGTCAGAGTCGGGAGCCTGGAGCGTCAGTAGGTAGAGGTCCGGGAGTCGGAAGGAGACGTGGCTTGGAGGCACAACCCTGCCTGCATGTCGTGCGCCTGCGCGTTTGTGTGGGGAGGCGAAGAGAGTCGCCTGCCACGGGGGAAGGTGCGTCGAAGCGGAATAGCTCCGTGGGACGGGACGTCGGTACTCGTCCATCAAGGCACCACGAGGGTGCATGTAACCTGACCGGTCTCGTGGGGCCTTTCGGTCACCAAGGCCCCACGTTATAAAGGCCCACGGGCCCAGTCTGCTCCTTTGTCTTGAGGGGGTCTTTTCTTTGCTTTTCTTTTGAGTGAATGTTGTGGCGCGAGTCTTTCAAGTAGAACTGTTGTGAAGTGATGTACATGGTAAATATGGGTCCGTAGTGTTTACCACTGCTCGTGTTTGTCTTCCCATGTGATTGCATGGCTGTATATGTGCATATGTGAAAATATAAATGTTGCTTGTGTGAATGTTAACCCGTGGTCATGTCCTTTTTCCCAAATTGAACTGCTATCTTGCTTTCGGAAATACTAGTTGGTTTGAATACCGATAAATAGAAATCGGGTCCGGGGGGTCTGGCGATAAATACCACTCGGTTCCCAGAACGGAATGACCGCTTAAGCGGTTCGTGTCAAACAGGCTTGCCGAGGTAGGTCCTCGTAGGTTACCCGCGCGAATACTTAGGTATATATGATATTCGGGATTGACCCTGTCGCGGCTGGGTAAATACGATGGCCGTGGTGTGGCGTTGAAGCACAACCGTGACTGGTTCTCGGCGTTGTTGGGAAGTCACGACTGAATTGTCCGTCCGGTGGGCGAAGCGGCCGTTATTAGTTTAACGCGGTCACTCGCACGCCGCGGGCGACTTCCGTAACAATATTGTCTGTGTGTATATGTATTAAATATATGTCTCTATATTATATATATATTATTATTATAACATTTATATATATATAATATATTCTCTATGCCATCCCTTGGAGCATTATGTGGCCATAGCATTGTTGCTGCGAAGTAGAATCTTGGCTAATGGATACAATCCTGGACAGGGCCCGACACAGGATAAAGCAAGCGGCCTCATTTTTGCGACCTCCGAAGGATGAAGGAAGTCAACTCCACCTGGTATTAATTCAACAGCCAGTGGGATTTGAACTCAGGATCCTAGGATCCACCCATCACCATAACAATTAAGCCAACACAGGCTTCATTTACATCCGGTGTGTGGTGTGTATAGTGTATATATATATATATATATATAATATATATATATATAATATATATGTATACCTGGTGTTGGTGCAGTGTTAGGGCAGCGGCTTGGGATTAAAAAGGTCTGAGTTCAAGCCACGTTGGACACTGAATTAATACACCAGGAGGTTGACTCAGCCTGTCATCTTCCGAGGTCGGCGAAGTGAGTACCAGTGTACTGGACCCAGTGTATTCCGGTTAGAATAGGTGTACCATATCCTGTTGTAAGAGGCGACCAGGGTTGCGTCAGGAAGGGCATCCGGCGTAAAACCTGTGCCAAATCACTATGCGGATCATAACGGATGATCCGCTGTGGGACCCTAACGGGAAGCCGAAAGAAGAAGAAGAATATATATATATATCAGTATATACACAGTATATATATATATATATATCTATCTGTATATATATATATATAATATATGTATATATAATTATACAAACATATACTATAATATATAACACACTATACAAATAGATATATACAAATATGTGTGTTATTATATATATCAATTTAAAAAGATATATATATATAAATATATATAATATATAATACACTGATGAGCCAAACATTTGACCACTGACAGGTGAAGTGATAAATAGATTATCTTGATATAATGGCACCTGCAAGGGGTGAGACATATTAGGCAGCAAGTGAACAGTCAGTTCTTGAAGTTGATGCATTGGATGCAGGAGAAATGGACAGGAGAAAGACTGAGTGACTTTGACAAGGAGCAAAGGTTATGCCAGATGACTGGGTCAGAGCATCTCTGAAACGGCAAGGTTTGTGGGTGCTTCCGGTTAGCAGTGGTGAGTACCTACCAAAGTGGTCTGAGGAGGGCAACCACAAAACGGCGGACAGGTTGTTGGGCGCCCAAGGCTCATCGATGCACGAGGGCAATGAAGGCTATCCCATCTGGTCCGAACCGACAGAAGGTCTACTGTGGCACAAGCCTTAGAAATTTTAATGCTGGTCACGGAGGAAGTGTCACAATCCACGGTGCATCGCACCCTGCTGCGTGTGGGGCTGCGTAGCGCAGATCGGTCTGAGTGCATGATGACCCCTGTCACCGTTGAAAGCGCTACAATGTGCACGTGAGCATTGAAATGGACCTCAGAGCAGTGGAAGAAGGTCGCCTGGTCCGATGAGTCTTCATTTGCTTTAAGATCATGTGGATGGTGTATGTGTGTGCTGTTACTTGGGGAAGTGATGGCACCAGGATGAACTGTGGGAGATGAGACAGCGTGGAGGGAGTGTGATGCTGTGGGAAATGTCTGCTGGGGAATCTGGTCTGGCATCCATGTGGACGTCAATTTGACACGTGTCACCTACCGAAACATCGTTGCAGACGAGGTACACCCCTTCATGGCAATGGTATTCCCTGATGCAGTGGCCTCTTTCAGCAGGATAATTCGCCTGCACACTGACACATGTTCGGGAATGGTTTGAGGAACATGATGAAGTGTTCATGGTGTTGCCGGCTGGCTCCAAGATTCGACCAGAT
>CM068953.1:100862107-100876600 GCA_035128595.1 Eptatretus atami
TGGCCCTGCCACACTGCACACATTGTTCGGAATGGTTTGAGGAACATGATGAAGTGTTCATGGTGTTGCCCTGGCCTCCAAATTCTCCAGATCTCAATCCGATTGAGCATCTGTGGGATGTGCTGCGACCACAAGTCCGATCCACGGCGGCTCCACCTCGCAACTTACAGGACTTGAAGGATCTGCTCCGAATGTTTTTGGTGCCTGATACCACAGGGCACCTTCAGGGTCTTGTGGAGTCCATGCCTCGGCAGGTTGGCGCTGTTTTGCGGCACAGCAGGACCAACAGCATATTAGGCAGGTGGTCATAATGTTTTGGCTCATCAGTGAATATGTTACACACACAATAATATCATATATATATATATATATATATATATATATATATATGTATGTATGAATACACACACATACGTGGTCCATCTATCAAGTAACGGGACTGACTTCACAGAAATTTTATCAAAAAAAATATATTGAAATCACAGCTTGTCCCTTCAAAATAGTTTCCCTCCAGTCTCACACACTTGTCCATCCTCTTCTTCCACGCTTCGATGCACCCGGAAGGATTCTTCTGGAATCTCCGGAGCTCCGTCGTCACTGCCTTTTGATGGACTCCACATCAGAAAATGGGTCCCCTTGATCACTCCTTGAGCTTGAGGAATAGGAAAAATCACAAGGGGTCAAGTCTGGTGAATACGGGGGTTCTCCAGAGTTGGCACGTTCCTCTCCACCAGAAAATGTCGATGCTCAGGGCACTGTGCGCAGGGGCATTGTCGTGGTGGAGCACCCAGGCGTTGTTCTCCCGCAGATCCCTCCTCTTGTCCCGGAGGATATCTTGAAAACGTATTGATTCACTGTTTGACCCTTGGTGGAAACTCAAAGTGCACAATGCTCTTGATGTCAAAAAATGTGATGAGCATCACCTGACCCTCGACTTCGACATCCTTGCTTTCTTGGTCTTAGTGATGCTGAACTTTTCCACTGACAACTCTGCCGTTTGGTCTCGGGATCGTATTCGAATATATCCCGAGCAGGTCTGGATCGTCCTCGAGGCGCTCGATAATGTCTTGACAGACAGTGACTCTTTGCTGTTTCTGGTCCTCGGACAACAGCTTGGGGACCATCTTTGCGCACCCTTGCACATTTCGAGATTTTCAGTGATGAGCTCCAGACAGTGTCCTTGTTGATGGAAAGTTCCTCAGCAATCTATGCACCGTGAGTCGGTGATCTGCATGCACCATCTGCTTCACACGCTCAATGTTTTCCGCCGTTCTGCTCGTTGAAGATCTTCCGACTGTTGATCATCTTTAACCTCCTCCAGTCCCTCTTTGAACCTTTGCCATTCAAATCCACGTTTACGTGACATCGTTTCTTCCCCGTCGACTGCTGCAGCATTGCAGAGGATCCGAAAGTGTTTTGCCAAGCTTGGCAAGAAACTTCTGATTGGTTCTCTGCTCACAACTCACGGCGCGACGACTCAGACTAGACAACGTGTAAAACACGTCCTGTAAAAAATCACACAATGAGTGCAGTAAACCATCACAATCATATATATTGCTGGAACGTTGCGAAATACTGCGACGCAACCCGTTCATTCAAGTTGTGTAATGGAGCAACAGCAGGCTTAGTCCGTTACTTTCCGACGGACTCATATATACATATACTGTATACTGATTATATATATATATATATATATAGTATATATATACTATATATATATATACATACATACATACATATACATGTACACATATATATGTGTATATATAATTATATATATATATATATATATATATATATATATGTATATATTATATATATATATATAATATATACACATACTTATATATATAACATACTATATATATATACATACTTATATATATATACATACTATATATATATATATACATATATACATACATATAACATATATATATATATATATACTTATATATTATTATATATATATAGTATATACATATATATATATATTATATATATATATATGTATATATATATATTAATATAATATTATATATATATATATATATATGTATATCATGGTTTTGACAAATTTACCCCAGGGGGATAGCATATAAGGACACAATACAGTTGGTGGACCGAGATCAGTTATTTCATTAGTCTTTGCATAGATAGTCCTTGGTCCCTTGTCAAAGGGCTGCTCGGGGTGGGCATGCATTGCTTGGCTGTATTTGTCCATGTAATGTCTTCTCCCTCCCATTCTGTTACTTTCAATCTGTCTTCATTCACACCATCGATCTGTTCAATCCCTCTATTACTTTCAACAGACCCATTTTGCCAATTTCAACGGTTCACCAATAATCTCCCTCCATCAAACATCCTTCAACAGTCCTCCTTACCCATCGGTCTTACTTCAATCCCGCTGCCGTTTGGTCATCCTCGGTTGTGCGGGGTTCCTTTCCGTGTTCCCTCCATCCAAGCATTGCTTGGTGAACTTATTTTTCAAGTAACCTTCAAGTCTCTTTTTTTTTATTAGCACCTGAGTGAATGTTGGCAATTCCTTTGTTTAAGCAAGATTGAAGAAGAATACATGTTATGGTTAAATCTGCTCTTATGTGCTTTTTGCTTTCTTGCTTACAATAACTTGCTTTTAAATGATTGCTTGCATGTGTATTTGTAATAAAAATTGTTTGTTGCTATTTACAATCTGTCTCAGTTGTCTTTTCCTTTATTGGTCTGATGTAGTGCATAAGTAAGGTTAGATGGGAAGTTTTACTCCAATAAATTATTGTTAGCCAGCACACACTCACTGTAATGCTTGGCAATAATCCGAATGTGCGCTGAGGGCACTGCCCCAATTAGCTGGCACTCCACATTAAGGTATCACATGAAGTAGTGTAACACTGCCTGGATTGGCCGTGCCAATCGCGTTCATGGTTGCCTAGCAACCTGCTGGTGTGTGGAGTTATCTCTGCCCGCGGCCTCAGGACTGGTGTTCAGAGGACCCAAGTGCTTCCCCTCGTGGCAAGCCTTGGAACCATGGATCTCGACAATATACAGGTGCCACAGAAAACCAGGTAATTTGAGATTTTGAGATTTATTTTGCCGTATTTTACCATATCAATAAACTAACATAAATTTTCTAACCGTTTTTTTATTTTATTTCAGAATCAGCAGTTATCAAATTTTCAACGTGAGGTGATTTGTCTCTTTAAGAAAGAACATCCAAATTGGGGACTGAAGAAATAAACTGAAATAAAGTCGACAAATAAACTGTACAAAAATTCCTGTTTTCTGTGGGGCACCCTGTATATACGAGCAGGTTTGCTTACACATTTTTCATGTTGCCATTGTCTCGGGTCGCTCACCTGCATTTGATTTTTCATTATTTATTTCATTTTTGGGGGTTTTATTTATATTTTCATTTACAGATAATTTCGACAGTTCAGTGATTTTTTTCCTGGTGTATCGGCTTCCGATATTCATCACACAACAAAATAAGGTGCTTCCCATTGTCTTGGGGTGCTCACCTGCATTTTTTCATTTATTTTATATTTTCATTTATGGACATTGCATGACGCTTCTATGATTTTTTCCCGGTGTATGTCTTCGATGTCCATTGGCCCGCAAAGTTTCAGCTTTCTACGTCACCCAGAAGGTACCGATCTATAATATCAGTCAGCGAGTCAGTGAATGAGTCAGTCAGTCAGTCAGTGGTTCGAAAGAGCTTTATATATGAGAAGATACAAACATATCTATCGTGCATCTTCAATATCAAATGTGTTTCTGATGTCCTCCATTTTATTTTGAATCAAAGTCCAATGTTTCTGTCAAATCCTGTTGATCTTGAAATGCCTTCACAGAGTCAATCATTTCAAGAGGATTAAGTTAGAAGTACTTACAGTTCATATACACAATATGTCACCCACACAACTAACAATTAAAATCACATAACGTGATTCTTTCTTGGGCAAACCACATTTCAAAGTCCTCCTTGGTACACTTGAACTTTTATACACCTACAAGGCCTTCATCCACAGCATGATGGAGTACTGCTCTCTCTCCTCCAGACTGGTTCCCCTGTCTCACATCTTGCTCAGCTTGATGCTGTAGAAAGCAATGCCTTCAAGATTATTGGAATCTCTCGTTGATGAAGATGAGTTTATTGTCCACCCACTGCGTCAGTCTTGTCCACCCACCATTCCTCCCAATACCCTTTGTTTGTCCAAGTCTCCTCCATCTTGGCCTTCTACTCTGCTGTTGGTGTTTTCCACCTCTCTCTCTCTCTCTACTCTTCCTTTTGCATCCTTATACGTCCTGATCCATTCAGTTACTTGCTTTCCACGAGCCTCGACTGTGTATTCAAAAAAAAACATCGCATATTAGCAGAACAGTTTTCATGCAACACTCCTGTTAGTAATCTCTTTCACATTTGAATGGCTACATCCATAATGTGATGTATTGCAAGCATATTGTACCTGCACCTCAAGCCAGTTATTTTGAGACTGGACACACTATCTGGATAAGTATCTGACGAATCTAACCTGTTGCTGAAATGCTGCACTTTCCCAGATCTTTATTCTTCAGCACTGTATTTGTTGTACAAGAAAAAAAGCTGCATCATTTATGCGCTTCTGCTGTGTATTATTATGTATGCTTGCTCCATCTGTTTTGGAAAAACTAAAAGCCAATCACAAGTTGTTTTCAAATGAGCATGTCAAGATCATGAGGTTAATATCAATTCAACAATATCAAGAGATCACTTTGAAGGAGTAGCCCTTGAATTCATTTCAACACAGAAGCCCTTTTCATTTTTTGAGGTCATTTAAAATTCCTCCTTTCCCATTCATCATCTCCACCAAAATATTTTAATTTGGACAAACAAAAGATAGGAAGACGGACCTGTAGCTTATCTGGCCCTTGCCTAATGTTGTAATCCAAATTTGGTAGCATTCTGACTGGTAGTCTGGAGAAGCAGATTTGGAAGGAATTTTCTAAGTCGGCCATTTTGACCTTCTTAAAGTCACGTGGCGGAACAAGCTTTGCCCCATGCCAGTCAGGAGCAGCAGAACGTTGCTGCCAAATTTACATCTCTCTCTTTCTAGATCTCAATCCGATTGAGCATCTGTGGGATGTGCTGGACCCACAAGTCCGATCCACGGCGGCTCCACCTCGCAACTTACAGGACTTGAAGGATCTGCTCCGAATGTTTTGGTGCCTGATACCACAGGGCACCTTCAGGGGTCTTGTGGAGTCCATGCCTCGGCAGGTTGGCGCTGTTTTGGCGGCACACGCAGGACCAACAGCATATTAGGCAGGTGGTCATAATGTTTTGGCTCATCAGTGAATATGTTTACACACACCATATAAAATATATATATATATATAAATGTATGTATGAAATACACACACATACGTGGTCCATCTATCAAAGTAACGGACTGACTTCACAGAAATTTTATTCAAAAAAATATATTGAAATCACAGCTTGTCCCCTTCAAAATAGTTTCCCTCCAGTCTCACACACTTGTCCATCCTCTTCTTCCACGCTTCGATGCACCCCGGAAGGATTCTTCTGGAATCCTCCGGAGCTCCGTCGTCACTGCCCTTTTGATGGACTCCACATCAGAAAATCGGGTCCCCTTGATCACTCCCTTGAGCTTGAGGAATAGGAAAAATCACAAGGGGTCAAGTCTGGTGAATACGGGGGTTGCTCCAGAGTTGGCACGTTCCTCTCCACCAGAAAATGTCGGATGCTCAGGGCACTGTGCGCAGGGGCATTGTCGTGGTGGAGCACCCAGGCGTTGTTCTCCCGCAGATCCCTCCTCTTGTCCCGGAGGATATCCTTGAAAACGTATTGATTCACTGTTTGACCCTGTGGTGGAAACTCAAAGTGCACAATGCTCTTGATGTCAAAAAATGTGATGAGCATCACCTTGACCCTCGACTTCGACATCCTTGCTTTCTTGGGTCTTAGTGATGCTGAACTTTTCCACTGACAACTCTGCCGTTTGGTCTCGGGATCGTATTCGAATATATCCCGAGCAGGTCTGGATCGTCCTCGAGGCGCTCGATAATGTCTTGACAGACAGTGACTCTTTGCTGTTTCTGGTCCTGGACAACAGCTTGGGACCATCTTTGCGCACACCTTGCACATTTCGAGATTTTCAGTGATGATGCCTCAGACAGTGTCCTTGTTGATGGAAAGTTCCTCAGCAATCATATGCACCGTGAGTCGGTGATCTGCATGCACCATCTGCTTCACACGCTCAATGTTTTCCGCCGTTCTGCTCGTTGAAGATCTTCCAGACTGTTGATCATCTTTAACCTCCTCCAGTCCCTCTTTGAACCTCTTGTGCCATTCAAATCCACGTTTACGTGACATCGTTTCTTCCCCCGTCGACTTGCTGCAGCATTGCAGAGGATCCGAAAGGTGTTTTGCCAAGCTTGGCAAGAAACTTCTGATTGGTTCTCTGCTCACAACTCACGGCGCGACGACTCAGACTAGACAACGTGTAAAACACGTCCTGTAAAAAATCACACAATGAGTGCAGTAAACCATCACCAATCATATATATTGCTGGAACGTTGCGAAATACTGCGACGCAACCCGTTCATTCAAGTTGTGTAAGTGGAGCACACAGCAGGCTTAGTCCGTTACTTTTCCGACGGACTCATATATACATATACTGTTATATATATATATATATATATATATTATATATAATATATACATACATACATACATATAATGTACACGTATATATGTGTAATATATATATATATATATAATATATATATCTGTATATTATTATATATATATATATATATATATACACATACTTATATATATACATACTTATATATATATACACAATACTTATATTATATTACACATACTTATACATATATATATATATATACGTTTATTTATATATATACATATATATATGTATATATATATATATATATATATATATATGTAATATCATGGTTTTGACAAATTTACCCCAGGGGGATAGCATATAAGGACACATACAGTTGGTGGACCGAGGATCAGTTATTTCATTAGTCTTTGCATAGATAGTCCTTGGTCCCTTGTCAAAGGGCTGCTCGGGGTGGGCATGCATTGGCTTGGCTGTATTTGTCCCATGTAATGTCTTCTCCCTCCCATTCTGTTACTTTCAATCTGTCTTCATTCACACCATCGATCTGTTCAATCCCTCTATTACTTTCAACAGACCCCCATTTTGCCAATTTCAACGGTTCACCAATAATCTCCCCTCCATCAAACATCCTTTCAACAGTCCCTCCTTTACCCCATCGGTCTTACCTTCAATCCCGCTGCCGTTTGGTCATCCCTCGGTTGTGCGGGGTTCCTTTCCGTGTTCCCTCCATCCAAGCATTGCTTGGTGAACTTATTTTTTCAAGTAACCTTCAAGTCCTTTTTTTTATTAGCACCTGAGTGAATGTTGGCCAATTCCTTTGTTTAAGCAAGATTGAAGAAGAATACATGTTATGGTTAAATCTGCTCTTATGTGCCTTTTTGCTTTCTTGCTGACAAATACTTGCTTTTAAATGATTGCTTGCATGTGTATTTGTAATAAATAATTGTTTGTTGCTATTTACAATCTGTCTCAGTTGTCTTTTCCTTTATTGGTCTGATGTAGTGCATAAGTAAGGTTAGATGGGAAGTTATACTCCAATAAATTATTTTGTTAGCCAGCACACACTCACTGTAATGCTTGGCAATAATCCGAATGTGCGCTGAGGGCACTGACCCCAATTAGCTGGCACTCCACAGTTAAGGTATCACATGAAGTAGTGTAACACTGCCTGGATTGGCCGTGCCAATCGGCGTTCATGGTTGCCTAGCAACCTGCTGGTGTGTGGAGTTATCTCTGCCCGGCGGCCTCAGGACTGGGTGTTCAGGAGGGACCCAAGTGCTTCCCCTCGTGGCAAGCCTTGGAACCATGGATCTGCGACAATATACAGGATGCCCCACAGAAAACCAGGTAATTTGAGATTTTGAGATTTATTTTGCCGTATTTTACCATATCAATAAACTAACATAAATTTTCTAACCGTTTTTTTATTTTATTTCAGAATGCAGCAGTTATCAAATTTTCAACGTGAGGTGATTGTTCTCTTTAAGAAAGAACATCCAAATTGGGGACTGAAGAAATAAACTGAAATAAAGTCGACAAATAAACTGTACCAAATTTCCTGGTTTTCTGTGGGGCACCCTGTATATACGAGCAGGGTTTGCTTACACATTTTTCATGTTGCCCATTGTCTCGGGTCGCTCACCTGCATTTGATTTTTCATTTATTTATTTTCATTTTTTTGGGGGTTTTATTTATATTTTCATTTACAGATAATTTCCGACAGTTCAGTGATTTTTTTTCCTGGTGTATCGGCTTCGATATTCATCAACACACAAAATTAAGGTGCTTCCCCATTGTCTTGGGGTGCTCACCTGCATTTTTTTCATTTATTTATATTTTCATTTATGGACATTGCATGACGCTTCTATGATTTTTTCCCGGTGTATGTCTTCGATGTCCATTGGCCCGCAAAGTTTCAGCTTTCTACGTCACCCAGAAGGTACCGATCTATAATATCAGTCAGCGAGTCAGTGAATGAGTCAGTCAGTCAGTCAGTGGTTCGAAAGAGCTTTATATATGAGAAGATACACACATATCTATCGTGCATCTTCAATATCAAATGTGTTTCTGATGTCCTCCATTTTATTTTGAATCAAAGTCCAATGTTCTGTCAAATCCTGTTGATCTTGAAAATGCCTTCACAGAGTCAATCATTTCAAGAGGATTAAGTTAGAAGTACTTACAGTTCATATACACAATATGTCACCCACACAACTAACAATTAAAATCACATAACGTGATTCTTTCTTGGGCAAACCACATTTCAAAGTCCTTCCTTGGTACACTTGAACTTTTATACACCTCCAAGGCCTTCATCCACAGCATGATGGAGTACTGCTCTCTCTCCTCCAGACTGGTTCCCCTGTCTCACATCTTGCTCAGCTTGATGCTGTAGAAAGCAATGCCTTCAAGATTATTGGAATCTCTCGTGATGAAGATGAGTTTATTGTCCACCCCATGCGTCATCTTGTCCACCCACCATTCCTCCCAATACCCTTTGTTTGTCCAAGTCTCCCTCAATCTTGGCCTTCTACTCTGCTGTTGGTGTTTTCCACCTCTCTCTCTCTCTCTACTCTTCCTTTTGCATCCTTATACGTCCTGATCCATTCAGTGTACTTGCTTTTCCACGAGCCTCGACTGTGTATTCAAAAAAAAACATCGCATATTAGCAGAACAGTTTTCATGCAACACTCCTGTTAGTAATCTCTTTTCACATTTGAATGGCTACATCCATAATGTGATGTATTGCAAGCATATTGTACCTGCACCTCCAAGCCAGTTATTTTGAGACTGGACACACTATCTGGATAAGTATCTGACGAATCTAACCCTGTTGCTGAAATGCTGCACTTTTCCCAGATTCTTTATTCTTCAGCACTGTATTTTGTTGTACAAGGAAAAAAAAGCTGCATCATTTATGCTGCTTCTGCTGTGTATTATTATGTATGCTTGCTCCATCTGTTTTTGGAAAAACTAAAAGCCAATCACAAGTTGTTTTCAAATGAGCATGTCAAGATCATGAGGTTAATATCAATTCAACAAATTCAAGAGATCACTTTGAAGAGTAAGCCCTTGAATTCCATTTCACACATCAGAAGCTCCTTTTCATTTTTTGAGGTCATTTAAAATTCCTTCCTTTCCCATTCATCATCTCCACCAAAATATTTTAATTTGGACAAACAAAAGATAGGAAGACTGGACCTGTAGCTTATCTGGGCCCTTGCCTAATGTTGTAATCCAAATTTGGTAGCATTCTGACTGGTAGGTCTGGAGAAGCAGATTTTGGAAGGAATTTTCTAAGTCGGCCATTTTGACCTTCTTAAAGTCACGTGAGCGGAACAAGCTTTGCTTTCCCCATTGCCAGTCAGGAGCAGCAGAACGTTGCTGCCAAATTTCAGCCGGATCGGCCCAGTGGGTTGGCAGGAGAAATCGAAATAGGACGGATGGATGGTGCTCGATGACAATACCTTATCTGGAATTCCAGTTCCAGATAAGCTAAAAATTATATTTATCAATAATCCAACAATAAAGAGTCTTTAAAGAATCCTCAATATGGTGTGGGTAATTAATTTCTCAGGGTAATTTCATGAAGTGAATGTGACAACTGAATGCATTTTAAAAGTATTTAATCCACTCAAATGGTACCATTATTGAACAGAAACAAATCTAATAGACAAGGGATGTGGAAGAAAATGAGTAATTCAATACATAATGCATGTGACAATAGATATGTTTGATATGGATAACAACAGATGTCAAAAAACTGTACTTCTCTGTATTATGCATTTAAAAAAAGTGAAACTCATACCTTTGTGCTTCCTCCAGTCCACACAATATTTTCTCGTTTAATAACAAGTCTTGGCCAGTGGGGTAAAATAGATTCATAAGAACCCACTACTTTAAATTCTATTTCTCCCTGAACAACATGCCAGTTCAATAGCTCATAAATTGCAGGAGGGTCCCCATTTTCATCAAAATACATCACTTCATTATTATTATTAAGGAATCTGACATTTCGAAAGTAATGCACCAACTGGTAATTATATAAAGAACAGAACATGTGTGAGAATCAAGTGCATCCTGCATAAACACTAAGAATGTTACAACAGCATAGCTCAGAAGTACAGTAGTTCGTTGAGTACACACACACACACACACACACACACACACACACACACACACACACACACACACACACACACGTTTGAGACCTGGTAGGTCTCCGTTCCATCTCCTGAAACCCACTCACGTGTGGACATAGCAGCCAGCAACCAGAAACAATATATAGCATGATAATTCAAAAAAATATTGCCCCCAATATACTCGACTGCATCAGGAATTGCGTGGCAGAGGTAAGTGCTCTACCGAGTGCCCTTCTAGTTTATCATTGTGATTGCATGACTGGTCAGATGAATATTCATCAGAAATGCACATCTAATACACCATTGAAGAGGCAATTGAATACCTTTCAAATGATATATAGTGCATGTACAACAATCAACGAACAGTATATTCAAAATGACACAGGGGCCTGCTAAGGAACCATACCCCTGAAATTTCAGAGTATGAAAATTGCTTCACACGATTATGGGTACTTAACAATAAGGTGTCTAAAGTACAGTTCAAACCCAGCATACTCCATGTTAACATCTTTTTTCTCACCCAGGACATCCCAAGAAACAAAAAGATACCAACCAAGTAGAGTACTGAGGGGGTGGGTGGGGGGGGGGAGGGGTGCACTGTCGTCTTGTCCATTCCACAGACTAAGTGGATGCTTTGTGGAATGATCAGTGGCTGCCTTTTGTCGGATTTGCCTTCCAGGAGCAGAATGCGAGTTGTTTCAAGGCAACTGCCTCACCAAGTATGCAGTGTACAATGAGCAGGAGGATGGGTATGATAACTGAAGACACCAATAGATGAATTTGTGCATAAGGGAGAGCAAGTTTCTGTTGAGGAATTCCCAGGCTGATTTAATATCATTGGTGATCGATAAAGGATCAAGAACAGTCATGAAATACGTTGGCTGCTTGTTTGCCTGAGTGAACTGCCAGACTCACAAGAACTGAGGCTGTTCTCTAAGAATGAAGAGAGATGTTGACCTTCACAATCACTTGATCAGATGAACCAATTGGAGCAGAATAAGAGCATGAGATATTTGCAGGGAAGTTGGTCATAATCAAATGCAGAATGGAGGATTTGCACCTTTTCATGTAATGCAGTGATGTTCGGGTGTTGTCAATAGACAGAAATCTGGGTGGAAAAATTTACAGATTTAGTTAGTCCCATCGAGACACAGAAGTCATTTACTAAAGGGCCATGGCTGGTGAGAGTGGTGCAAATACCCAGCAAATTTGCATGGTGACAATTGAAATCACCACATATGAGAAAGAGAGAGTAGGGATGAGTGATTAAAAGTTTGTACATGTCATCTGAAAGGGAGATGTAAATGGAGTCATAATTGTTTGGAGGGCAGGACAACAGAAAGACAAACAAGAGATGGGAGTAGATGGCAAATCTCAGTCAGAAGTACTACTGAGGCTTGAAATGTGTAAGAGCAGAACACGGAGAGTGAGAAATGGAGTTCTTGATTTACAATGTGACTCTGCCATCAGGACGAGGTTCTGGTCGATCAAACCAGAGGAGACAGTAGCCAGGGAGAGATACCAAGGAGTCAGGGACGTCCTGTTGAAGGACAGATTCTATTGAAGAGATGATGTCCGGTTTGTCATTATTGGCAGGATGAGAGACCTGTCAGGTTGGAACATAGGCTTCAGATGTTTGAGGTCCACACAGTTAGGGACGGAGGAGGAGGTGCTTGTGTAGTGCAGGAATGTGGAGGGGCCAGGGGAGGGTGCAGGGAGGGAGAAGCTGGTTGGTGGTGCGGGGACTGCAACAAAACTGGACGTGGAGCTGGACTGGAGCAAAGCTGGGGAGGATGTGGGATGGGGCGAAGCTGGGGGGGGGAGCTGTGAGGGAGGGGCTGGGGGAGCTGTGAGGGGGAAGGGCTGGGGGGAATGAGATATGGACAGAGCAGGGGAGAAACTGCGAGTGTGAGAGGTGGGGTGGGGGATGCCGCAATGGGCCATGATGAGGGAGAAGTTGAGAGGGTGTGGGACGAGGTGGAAGCTGAGAGTGGGTGTGATATGGGTGAAGCAGAGACGGGGTTGGATGAGGGGAAAGCTGATGGGGTGGGGGTGTGTACTTACATTGAGGGGTTTGAGATAGTTAACGGATGTGAAGGGGAATTTATTGTCGTGTGCACACAACATCTGCAAAATGGACCTCTCAGGATTCCCAAACTGGATATATGGCAACAGCCTTCGTGAATTGGGTGGGAAAAAGATTTTTGGTTGAAAGTATGGAGGAAAATGGGGCTGTAGGTACAAGAGGTGGCTGGATGAAATCAGTGTTTTGGAGTGAAGAGGTTTTGGGAAATAAGCCTTGTGAAAAAGAAAAGGAAGATAATGTGATGAAGAAGAACAACAATCAATCGGTTGTTCCTGATGGAGTAGTAAGGACAGCAAGGCATTCAATGTATATATTTTTGTTTTTTGAAGCATTATCTAAAATTTTTATGCAGAGCTTTTAAAGGAAGATAAGTTTGATTTAGTGAAGATTCAGTTTGGGGATATTGAAAAGGAGAATGGATAGGGAAAGAAGGAGCAATGATGCATGCCAGATTGAATTTGGTATATTTTCTGAAGTTGCTGGGTTTTTTTTTTTTTTTTTTGGGAGTGAAGAAGAGTTTTTTGTTGTTTGTATATTTTTTGGAGCGAGGAGGGGAAAATTATTAAGCTCAGGGATCAGAAGTAACAATACCTGGGGATAGGAGGAGCGAAAACAGCACATGCCAATAAAAACGAGGAAGAAACAACAACCCAACTCGCCCAACCCGAAAAGAGTAGGCTGGTCTTTACCAGGGACACAAATATGACAACTCAACACAAAAAATAAAAAATGATTTGGCACATAAAATTACTCAAAAACATGAGCAGCAACACAGGAATGCAAACTAGAACAGCACACAGTAGAGCGCATGCTTCATTTAGGCTGATCAGTTTATGTTTTGTATCCCACTGATAGGTCAGATATGAATCAGAACCTGACCAAAATCTAATCGGTTTATTCTTGTCACCTAACTAAGTCATCCACCTAACTGTGTCATAGTCTGTCCACAAGTTTTTGAAATATCATGCTGTTTATCGTTTTTGGCCCAATTTCTCAATGGTGAAGAATCACTTAAAATTTTTTCGTATCAAGGAACGTGTGGAGGAATCCAACACAGGTGGAGGCCATCAAGGCCATCATGCCTGCGTGAACACCACACCAACCCATTTACACAAGATCCAAGGAAGAATATGCAAAAAAAGTTTTTAATTAATGAAATAAAAAAAATGTTTGTAGTTTTTTTGTATTTATTTATTTATTTATTTTTAATTTTTTTTTTTAATCTTTTTTTTTTCCTTTTCTTCCCCTCGGGGAGGGGGCATGGGCTTGGCTAAAAACACACAATATCAACCACACAACCCCCCTTAACAAGACCCTCACCAACAGCACTTCGTACACAATCACTCATCAATACTCAAACTACCGAAAAATCTTATCAACATCCCCATACCCTTCTATCTCCATAACTTCCAGGTACCTATCTAATTCTATTTAAACTTATCTACTTTTTCTGCTGCCACGACCATTCCAGGGAGACCTTTCCAAGCATTAACTACTCTCTGAGTGACAGCCCCTTCCTTACTTCCGTCTTAACTCTCCTCTTCTTTACTCTCAGGCTATGGCCCCTGGTTCCATCATTGTCTACTCTGTTGAATAATTCATCTGCACTTAT
>CM068953.1:100893509-100908501 GCA_035128595.1 Eptatretus atami
TCATTATTTGTATCTATTAAACTGATGTATTGTTATTGGTTGATGTGCTTGAAACTTTTAGAACAGTCTGTCATATAAAAAAAGCTTATGGATTAGACCCCGTTCACTATTACCCGGCCCCCCCGGGTTTGGCTGGAGTTCTATGTTAAAAATGACAAAGCAAAATTGGAATTATCAGTGATATAGATATGCTTTTAATGATAGAGAAGGCTAAAAGGGAGGAATATCTCAAGTATGTTCCAAGAGATATGCTAAAGCAAATAACAAATATCTCCTGATTATAATAAGAATGAGGACAACTCTTACCTGATGTATTATGATGCCAACAATTTGTATTGGTGGGCTATGTCTCAATCTTTACCTTATGAAAACTAAATGGGTTAAAGAAAAACATTATGAAAAAGTTTTACTGACATTGTTATCTCCTCTCAAAAATAATGGATGAAGCTGAGTTGGATATTATTTTGAGGTTGATTTAAAATACCCAGAAGAACTTCATAACAAACATAAAGACCTACCTTATGCCCCTGATAAAGAAAGTCCAAGAAAAGAATGGTTAAGTGATTACCAACAGTCATTTAATATAAAAGGGTAAATCTCCAGAAAAACTACTTAAACATTAAATGATAAATAAAGTTATGTTTTACATCAAAGGAACTTGAGACATATTTATTTGCTGGGTTGAGATGAGAAGATTCATGAATTTTGAAATTTAAACAAAGTCATTGGTTAATGAAATATATTGATTTTAATTACAAAAAGGAGAACAGAAGCAAAAACAGATTTTGAGAAGGACTTTTATAAATTAATGAATAATGCTTGTATTTGGAAAGACAATGGAAAATGTTAGGAATCTGACAAAACATAAGACTTTCTACATCTTGGAATCAGGCTTCAAAGTTAATTAATAGACCAAGTTTGAACGAGCGAGGTGTTTTTTCAGTGAACTTTTGTGCTATTCATTTTTGAAAAAAAGAGAGTATGAAATGGAATAAACCTATTTATATAGGAACATAAATTCTTGACTTGTCAAAGTCGTTAATGATGACTATTACTATAATAATTTAAATCAAAGTATAAGGATAATGTGTCTTTGTTATATTATTGATACAGATAGTTTTATATTAGAAATTAAGGCAAGTGATGTATATGAGGATATGATTGATAATATTGATATATATGATACAAGTAATTATAAGTCTGACAGTATGTTGTTTCATTAAAGAATAAAAAGGTTATTGGTAAGTTTAAGGATTGAGTTGGGTGGAAAGGTCATGAGTGAATTTGTGGGGTTGAGATCAAAGTCTTATGCTTTACGTATATTGATAATAATAACATTGAAAGGTGTGATAAGAAGCTAATTGGAATAACAAAAATATTAATCAAGGAAACAATAAACTTTAAACATTATTACAACTGTTTAACCTAAAGAAGGAAGAGTGCAGAAAATGAATACAATTAAGAAGTTATAAAACATCAATTATATACAGAAGAGATAATAAAGAAAGCATTAGGAGCTTTTTTTGAGATAAAATATAATTTTAGAGAATGGAATCAAGAGTATCCCTTTGGTTATAAGTATAAGTGTTAAGAGGCTACGCCAATCTTTTTACTGATTTATAAATGATAGAACCAAGCAATAACCAAACCAAAGAGTGAGATGTAATCAGCCTTGGTATTTAAATGGGAAACATAAAGAATATGAGAAATATCAAATCAGTCTTATTAAGAAGAAATAATCGGGGTAAAGTAAATAAAACAATTAAGCGAAAAAAATTTAACTACAAAGAGTTGGAGGATGTAAGAAAAAAAGTTAATATCCTTGAATGGACTGAAAACTTTGTGGTTATCATTGAACAATGGAAAAACAATTTACTGCAATTCTCAAAATGATATGTGGCTCAGGAGGTGGTCAACAAGAGCATTAAGAGAAGTTTATCATTTCATTTTCTGCTCAACAAAGACATTTAAACCAATAATTAAGTTCAAAAATAATCTTTGTTGAATATACTCGCTGTGATGAATGTAAAAAAGAAAATTAATTTATTTCCTCGAGTAGAACATGAACAAATATTCATTGGATCACTTCTTGAGTGGAATGAAATATAAAAGGAAAGAAGTGCTTTAATCAGTAAGTCTCAGTTTAACATTTGCCTCAATGGGAACAAATCAGTCTCAATTTAACATCAGCTGTCGTTATGGGAGAGGGAGAAAATCAGTCTCTCTTTTGACCTTATGGCCTTGAGACAGTCTCAATTTTATATTTGTTTGTATGGAGAGGGGGAGGAATCAGTCTTCTGTTTTGGCTTTTCCGGCATTGATTCAGAGAGTTTTCCCATTTTCCCCATTCCTTTGAATGGATGCCTTTAGAAACCCCATTTATTCTCTACTCAGATGAAGGCTTTATTTACTGCTATGTGCTGATTGGCTCCGAATATATTTAACTCTGCACATAATACCTTGGCATCAGCTTTCCTTAGAAACACGTTTCCATTATGGCCTGCCAAGACAAGTGATGACAGAATGTAGAGTCAAGGAGCTCCAGGGCATGTACCTTTTTTCAGGGCGTTAACAAAGAATTAGACTGGGGGGTTGAAAGCTGATCTCTGCAGAAGGACAGTGAGAACATGACATTTCCCTGCCATTGAAAGACATGTTCCAGGTTGTTGAATGATGACATATTTTGTTCCAGATATGCAGATATGAATGCTGCCCTTTTGTAAGTATGATGTGCTATTCTGAACTTGGGTAGAGTTAGTCATCTCACCAAACTGTACAACGGATTACAAGGGAGGAGGTTATTGATGTCATCCAAGGAATATGGTTGGTCCAGAAGGCTGGCCTTGCAGAAAAGCACTCTCAATAGGGAGATTTCAAGACAGAATGTCATCAAGAGGCAACCCATTTGTTTCTGCTCACAGAGAAAATCTTGATGTCCTTTCAAGGAGGGGCCTTGAATATCATTAGCAGACCAGTTTGGGAATTAAGGCTGGGTGTCAGTGGCAATGAAACTAAAAAAATGAAATAATTGCAAAAGTAGAACATAATAGAAGCAAAAGTATCACAGATGAAAACTTGAGGGTACTTGGTGAGCGCATACCTCCACCCTGTAATGCCTGATCCAGTGGAACATTATCTGGTTCAATACATTGTTGAAATATCATGCTATATACCAGTATCGTTTTTGAGCCCTTATCTCTCAATGGTAAAGAATCACTTAAAAATTCTAGTCGTCGGATCCGGATCCGGATCTTACCAAAATCGAATCAATTTGTCGTGGTCACACATCCAACCTGTTCACCGAGTTTTATCCGAATCCGTCCACAACTTTTTGAGATATCGTGCTATAATTCGTTTAGCCCTATCTCTCAATGGTGAAGAATCACTTCAAAAGATTACACTGTTACAAAGAAATTTAGGCACGCATGAAAATGGGTGTTTGTAACCTAATTTTTGGGGGGTTGCTGATTTCAGATACGAAATCATTTTTCACTCATCACCTTTAGTTTTTGAGTATACATGTATACATGTACGCACATGTATACATATAGCCCTAGACCCCAAAAATCGAAATATTTCAGTAATACACTGCATAAATAGGTGTTTTAGACTAATTTAGGGATGGTGACTCAAATTAACACTTTCGCAAGCCGATGACGCTATTTGCGTCATCCAAAAACTCCGTAGGTCAAACATGTGCATTGTGCGCTGGGAAACGCCAGCAGTTTTACTGGTGTTGAGAGAGGGTGTAGTGATGCTCTACAAATTATCGTTAGGATTGATACTTTTTTATAAAGTAGCTGGGTTTTTAATTTTTTATTTTAACTACTTAGAAGAATCATTTCATGGGAATGCTGGGGAATGCTTCACCAACAATAGAGCTATTGGATCACTTCAAGATCATGGAAGGTCAGTGCCAAACATTGTGAGGGTTTTGCACTATGTCCAGTGAAACAGCCATGACTTCTTGCTGGAGTTCGGACCTCTAATTGTTGAGAAAGAATTAGAAACGTAGTCAGCATCGAATTAAGGGTTTGTAAGAATGTGGTTTCTCTGACAAATAAGTTGGAAAATATGAATTTAATTGTTCTTTGGTTGCATTCATTAACTACATAATATTGATCCTGGCAATCAGACTGACTGCTCTGTAGTTGTACGTTAATATTCCTTCATGATGCTGAATGCATTGAACTAAGAGCTTCTGGATGGGCCCATCAAAGGTAATCTCTATCCATCCAAATATGGATGTGTATGTGCTGCCGGAAGTCACTGTGAAAATCATTTGTATCTCTCACATTCGCCCACCCACTGTCCAGATTTTCTTACTCAAATACCTTGCTAAAAAGCAGTGGGTTTTAAGGACTTTAAGTGCTGTTAAGATAAATAGGTTACAAAATGCCTTGGTCTAGGTAAACATTTTAAAAAAAGTTAAAATAGCACACATTACCTGCCAGGGTTGAAAACCGTAATGCTGGCACAAGAATGTTCTGAAATGGGCCATGGCCAGGCTTGCATGTTTTCAGTTCATGGAGGCCATGTGCTATGACATACACAGCATTGTATGTGTTGTATGTTACTCCGAAGATCAGAAACATCAGTAAAAGGAGTAGAAACTGCAGTAAGGTTTTCATTGCCTGTGCAAAGCTTGGTTTGATGTCAAAAGTATTCCAAGTACAGTCAAATAATCTTCCCAAAGTTCTTGCAAATATGGATGAAGAATAATGTTTGTGATTGGTTATTGCGTGTTTGTTTCTTTTCAATAATTTACAAAATCGACATTTTTACGCCATGCAAAGCTTTGTTTACTTTCTTCCTTGAATATGCCTCAAAATTGATCTTACAAAATTCCATTGACATTTTCATGTGTACTTACATTTTCAAACAATATAATAGAAGTTTGAGACAGGTGAGGTCTCCCTTGTAAATTCCATTTTGCTTGTTTTTTATCATTTTTGTTGTTGCGAGAAAAAAACTGCTTTCATTTGCTTGGACTGATTTAAAAGGCACTTATGGCAAACACCAACATGACATTTGCAGGATAATGCATGTCGGATGTTGAAGGTTCTTTCTCAAACTACTTTTTAAAGAATGATTCTTCCGTTTAAATGCATTGTTTATTTTTGTGAAGGTTCAGTCGTGTCAAAAAATTCTCGCAAAGCCCAAAATCTTCCCCCTGTGCATTACAAAGCCAATCGCTCCCTCAAATAAATGAGGCATAATGAGAGTGTCTAAGAGAACTGGTGATGTCATCCAGGCATCACTCTCCTATCCACCGTCTTTCCAGTTACATTTTCTCTTCAATAGTTCTTCAGCTAATGGAAAAAGTCCATTTCATTTGTAAACAATAATATGACACTTGCTTTTGTTTTTTTCTATTATTTTTTCTGCAGAAGTAAAGAGAACAAGTAAACAAGAAAAAGAGCAATCAGAGATTGCCGACCCTCACCAGAACTTGTTTTGTGTTCGTGTGTTGTGAATTTTGTGTGTTTATTTTTTGTGGCTTTTGTTTACTGGAGTGTTACATAATTAAATAGAAGGGCACTCGGTAGATCGCATAACTCTGCCACGTAATGCCTGATCCACGAGAACATATTGGGCCCAATACATTTTTGAAATATCATGCCTTACAGTACTACAGTATATCGTTTTTGGCCCTGATCTCTCAATGGTGATGAATCACTTTAAAAAATTAAAAAATTCTCGTATCCAGATTCCGGATCCAGATCATCACCAAAATCGAATCACATTCGTCCTTGCCACACACACAACCTGTCACAAAGTTCCATCTGAATCCGTCCATAACTTTTTGAGATATCGTGCTCTATATCAGTTTAGCCCAATCTCTCAATGGTGAAGAATCACTTTAAAAAATTATCAGATCCGGATCTGGATTTGGATCTTCACCAAATCGAATCAATTATTCCTTGACACACATTCACATGTCCACCAAGTTTCGTCTGAATTCCTCAGCAACTTTTTAAGATATCGTGCTATATATCATTTTTTGGCCCTATCTCTCAATAATTGAAGAATCATTTAACAAATTCTAGTAGTTGGATCTGGATCGGATCTTCACCAAATCTAATCAGTTCATCCTTTTCATACACCAACCTGTCCACCAAATTTCATCTGCATCTCCGTCCTCAACTTTTTGAGATATCCTTGCACGAAAACAAAAAAACAGACAAACAGACAGAAAGGTTGAAAACATAATACCCTCAATTAAAATATATTCAATTCAAATCAAAATGGAAGACCAAATAGGTGCAGTCCTGCATTAGGGTTATGAGAAGGAACCCGAACAAGCAAAGGCAAAGATGAAGTCATCAGGAGGAGTACTGAATAGGATTCACATTTTAGCTGATACTCCTCCAACCTCAAACCCATCTAGGCACAGCCAAGTAAGCGATATTCAAAAAACAAAAAAAAACAACACAAAAGGAACCAATATGAAAAAATCAAATAATTCTGCCTGAAATATCATTTCACAGGACCCATGTGTCCGATCAAGTTGAAATTTAAAACATATCTTCACCATAAACTAGATCATAACTGTGAAGTTTCACATTGATTTGATTTAAGCAGTTCCAAGAGAAAACAATTAATTTAATATTTTTCTTCAATCCAATATATGGCTCAATACCGCGTTACCTATCAATTATTCCTGAACAACTTATACACGCAAGGCTTGGGGAACATTTATGTGAATTCCCCTCGATCTGTCCAGCAATTTGGGAGGAAGAATTTTTTTATAGGTTTTAGGGTAAACCAATATGTGCTGCCAAAACCATGTGACGTATGACATCATAGTGTTGAAACTTTTGTTCCTCAGGGATAGGCATTCATACATGCAAAGTTTTGCCTCAATCTGTTCAGCCACTTCAGAGAAAAAGATTTTTGAAGGTTTTAAAAAAACCCCAAAAATTTGGGCTGCTGAATCATGCAACCCGATGACGTTATCATTTTTTTTTTCTGTGGACCATTTTATCCCTCGGAGACCCTCAAACATTTTCTACTGATCAGATGTAGCGTTTCTTCTTTATGACGTCCTAACAAAGTCCTCCTACTATCATGAAGTATGGTATTACTCCATATGTAGGGATGGCACAGGAATGATATGGCTGCCCTTTCAAGTGTGTACAAAATTATATGCTTAAAAAACGACTATAAAGTGGAATCATAAGCATGCAAAAGCCATAGTTTATTCTCAAAACGTTTTCATATAATGAACAAGAATGAAAAAGGACACCAGATAACATCGTAAATTACCACATCGAGAGATCGCAAAATCGCCGATTTGTTTATCCACAGAATTGTTGAAAAATGTCATCCTGCCGAGCATAATAAATGCTGAAGCAATTACAATGATTCCAGTGGAAGGAAGTGATATTCTGTCTTGGGGTATGAAACTGTAAATAATTTGTTTTTTAATCAGATTAAAAAAACAGAAAACACCACAAAAGAGCACCAAAGCAATGATGTCCCTGGTTTTGCACTCTCGTAGAATTATGGCCTCCGTAGCTTTGTGAAGGTGGTACAGTTTCGTTCCATATTGTAATCACCAATTGGACAGTCATACCTGTAGCTTATATCATTTTCTGAAGGAATGAAGTGTTAAGCAATGATGGACTAATAAATAAGATGATTTCTCACTTTTATTCTTTGTCTTTCCTTCTCTTCCCTTTATGAGGGGTGAGGTTCAAACAACAACCAATCTTCTGCCCTGCCTTGCCCATGATACTCATCCACTTCCCCCTGTCCTCAGGCCAACTCTCTCTACTCTCCAATCACACCCACTTTATTGATATATCTAATCACATAATCTTTCCATATTAACAATGATCTTCTCTTTTCCTCTGACCTTGCTCCCTCAACCTATCCGCTCTCTTTGTTGTGGTGAAAACCCTGTCTGAGTCATGCAAATCCTTAAAAAATGGTACGTGCTGCTTCCTTCTTGCTCTCAGCATTTAAAAAGATAGAGAGATGAACAAACAACGCTCAGAAGGTAATGGCAAACCACCCAGTGTGACCTTTGCCAAGAAACTGCTTTGGCAGCACAATACTTTGAAGGTATCATCAATCAAACCAATCAATCAGATTCAAATCAATGTACCTGGCAGGAGGTGTTTTTTCAATTGCTGGATACATTGCAATGTTCATAAATGTCCGGAGACGCCAGTGTTCGTGGCTTTATTTCATTTCCGCCACATGCGATAAGCTCTTGAATCTCTTACCTGAGCCGAACTTCAAAATTTAAACTGCGGAATTGACCTTAGAAGCAAATCCGATTTTTTTTTAGGCAGTGTATATTTGTCCATTTCCGACATTGTTTGACACTCTGGAATCTCCAGGTACATGGTTATGATTATGACTAATCCCCAATCACTAATTGCTTGCCAAGCCTGCCGTTCCTTATCAAACGTCTCGTTGGAGTGCTTGTTTGAGTGCTTAAGCCACTTGTTTGAGCACTTACAAGATGCATGGCTGTTTGTTTGCAAGTCATGGTGATACATGGCAAAAATAACCGCACTGTCCCTCTGCCAAACACAATCAAAATACATCGAACATACATATAGTTCAGGCCCCACCTGCCTGTGTCAACCCTGCGTGTCATGCGGTGCCAAGCCTGCTGTTCCTTTCAAGAGGTGATTGAGGGAAGGATGGGTGGAAGTGATGGATGGAGGGAAGAATGAATAGAGAGAAGGGATGGATTGGTGGATGGATGGATGGACCAAACCGATGTTTGTAAGCCATTGCAAAACAGTAGACAGTGTAAAATGACAGTTTCTAATCAAAGCTGTTGTCATTTTTTGAAAATAAAATTACAAATTGACATTCAAGAAAATGTTAGTGATAATGTTAATGAAGTACATATATAAACGTGTGTTCCATTGTCTTCATGAAATTTCACAAAGGTTTGAAATGTAACCTTCACCTCGAGCAGTCATGCTGAACACACGCCCGAAGATACTCGGATACGCACCCCCTGGTGGAGTACTTTTGAGGTTATTAGGGGATAGTTGTTTGAGCTCATTGGCAGATGTTGCAGGGAATGTCATGGCAAACGAAGGAACAGCAGATGAGACCTCATTCATTCATTTATCATTCATTCCTTACACCTCATGTTCACTCTGTGAGATTGGAGTATTGCATGTTCATGACAGCAAAGGAACTTGCTGTGAATCTACTTTCCACCCCTTCCTCAATTCCTTCCTTCAATACATCCATCCTTTCCTCCATTCAAACATCCCTTCCCCCATATCTTCGTTGTCCTCGCTTCCCCACCCCTCCTTCCTCTCTCCTCCCTCTCTCACCCCTCTTCTCAAATTTCATGAAGTAATAAACAATGGGTGGTTGTGATAAGTTCCCACAGGTGGTTGTGTTGCGGTTTTGAGGTGGTTATGTTGTGCTGTGGAGTTTGTGTTGTGTTTTCAGCCCGGAGTGTCGGCGAGTGTGAGGGTTTGTCGATGGGCACATTTTAGGCAGCCAGGACTGTTGCTGGGTTCAGTTCCACGGTATGAATTTTCTGATTCGGCTTGGGTGAGAGATTCTGGGGCTTATGGCATTTTGGATGTAAAAGTGTGCTGAAATTAAATAAAGGCACAAAACACTGGCATCTCCAGGCGTTTATAAGCATTGCAGTTCGGCTGCTAGGGAGTGATGGCTCTGGGGTCTCCTGGCCTGAGTCGGGTTTCGGGGTTTGGACTGCAGGTTGGGCTAGGTGTGGATCGGGCTGCTAGAGGGGTCGGTCATTTGTCTGGTATCACACATTCTTTGGTATGCCGCGGCATCTCTGGGCAGTGTGTGACCCCATCAGAAAGATCAAGTACCAGAGCAGGTAAACAAGGTGGAAGCCGCAGTTAGAGTCGCATACCTCAAGGAAAGCCCATTTTTATAATATTTTCAAAAATGGCATTGCTCACAATGAAGGAAGCATTCTATGCCACGCTCGAGTCTGTCGCTGATCAGTGCCCCAGTGAGAACTCTTCTCGTCTTGGTGGATTTCAATGCATCACCTGGAACTAACAGGGATGGTTATGGAGACATGTGTTGATTCCCATGGGTCTGGAAACAGTGGAACAAAAATAGCACTAAGTTCCTTGACTTTGCAAGAAGTCATGGACTTAGGTGGCTGGTGCATGGTTTCAGTGCCCACACACATCATCGCTGGACTTGGTATTCCAATGGCAGGTGGTGTGGAAAAGGAGATTGACCATTGTGCTCGTTCATGGTTGTGGAGGATGATCACAACTGTGTGGTCTACCGAGTGCTCATTTCCTCATACCGACCACAGACTTGTGTCAACTTTGAAGTTGCAGCTTAAATCTGGAGAATGGTACCATTCCAGCCTAGACTGATGTTGGCAAGCTCAAGGATGAGAGGGTAGCTGAGGAGTTTGCGATTAGGCTGAGTGGGCATTTGGGGGGGGGGGGCTGGGTGTTGTGGGGAATTCTGAAGAGTTGTGTAGTGCCTCAAGACCACCATACTTGACAGTTGCCGGTGGATGTCTTGGAACTCACCATAGGGTGAAGAAGAAGTTTGTCTCTCAAGGGACACTGGATACCATTGACCAGTCACAGGGCTAGGCTGAATGACAGAGCTGAGCTGTTCAGTGAGCTAAGGCATAAAACTGTATCTGCACTGCGTTGGACAAGGAGGCCTTTATGCGATGAATCTGTGAGGGGTCGAGCATCACCTGTGGTCAAGTGATTCTCGTCCTGCTTACAGGGGAATTCACGCATTGCGTTTCTCAAAGCCTATCCTCGGTTATTATGCAGTTACAGCGGAGGGTGGTGGTCTCTTAACAGAGGAGTCTGAAGTGAAGGCCCGCTGGGCAGCTACTTTGAGTGGTCTGTACCAGGCTGATCCACCATCTGTTGAGTTGGATGTCAGGGTGTTACAATCCTATTGTTGACCCTCCAATCAACTTGGTCCTACCTTCATTTGTGGAAAACCAGGCTGTGGTGAACCAGTTGAAATGGGGTGAAGCTCCGAGAATCTGTGGCACCATGCTTGAACTTCTCAGGCTGATGGAAATGCCTGTACTTGTGTCAATACATGTAGTTTCTGTGCTCTGCCTGGAACAAAAGGTATCATCCCAACTGACTGAAGAGGGGCCTTGTTGTCCCTCTCTGGAACGTGAAGGTGATCACCAGGAATGCAACAACTACCGAGGGGTTGATGCTGGCTCTTAGTGCTGGGCAAGATCTTTGCTCAGATAATATTTGATAGGGTTTGCCACCATCTGCGTGATCACCAACGCCCACAGCATTTCAGACTTTACACCAAAGAGGTCAATGATTAACCGTATCCATGCTCTTTGGGTCCTCACCGAATGCAGATGAGAGTTTTGGCAGGGGCTGCTTGCAGCTTATGTTAATCTCTGTAAAGCGTTTGAGTCATTTAATTGGGATGCCCTCTGGTGAACTTTTCTTTCGTGGGTTTACCACCAAAATTGAACAATCTAATGTCTGAAATATACTTTGGGACGAGAGTGCTGTGAGATGTGCTGATGCATCTGACTTATTTCCAGTTGTTATTGAGTTTGTCATGGGTGTGTGCTGCCCCAAACACTTTTTAGCACTTGCATGGACTGGATTCTGGGGAGATGTCGGAGAGATCAATCTGCCCATTGTCCCATTGTCCAATTGTTTGGGAATGGAAGATGTCCCATTGTTTGGAATGTCAAGATCTCTGACCTTGATTTCACAGACGATGCTTGCCATCTTAAGGAGAGTCTGGATATTCCTTTTGGGGCGCCTCGAGGTTGTGAGTGAGGAGTCCGAGCTACTTGCGATTATGGGTTTCCTTGGTCAAAACTAAGATCCAGGCTTTCAAGGACATCTTTGGATGCTGCTCTCTTGTCTGTACCTGTTTGTGGTGAGGATGCTCAGGTCACGTCGAGATTCACTTCCCTTGGCAGTGATATTCATGTCTCCACAGGGCTGTGAATCAGAGGTCAATAGACATCTGGGTCAGGCCTGGGAGTCATTGGATTCACTGGATCACAGAGTGTGGCATGGTCGGTACCTTTCAGGTCCTTGTACTTCCAGTCTTGCTCGATGGATGCGAGACTTGGACTCTAACCAGCGATCTGAGATGGAGACTTAATTCTTTGGTACCAGGTCTCTTTGGAGAATACTGGCGATCGCTGGTCAGACTTTCTGTTCAATGAGCAGTTGCTGAGAGAGACTCAAATGAGATTTGTTACCTGCATAGTCCATGAGCATTCAGTCTGCGGCTGTGGTGGACATGCACTCGTTTTCCTGATGCTGATCCTGCTACCAGATTCTCTCAGCAAGGGAGCTCGTGATTGAGAGGCCAATTGCCCAACCGCATGCCTCGTGGTTGCAGCAGGTTGATCAGCATCTTCAGGAGATGGGAGTGGCCAGGCATCTGTCTGGGGGATGGCCAGACGGAGCCCTCTGGATTACCGGTGGAAAGTGATGCAGCACCGCTGCTCCGGGGCATTCTCCAATACCTTCCCTGATCTGACTCTCTGCTCTTTCCTTGCTTTTGTCCCTCCCCCCCTCCCCAATTGGTTTCTGTAGGGCTCACAAGGTCGACTATCCACCCCTTCTTGTGAAACGACCCAAATTCAGGGAACATGCGCAGTTCAAATCTCTGCTCATTTGTTCCTCTTTTTTTTCCACTTGTGGAATCAACTTCACATTCTTTTCTGTATCATTCTTCCCTCTTGGGTTCATCACAGCTGTTCACCACCATCTTAGATAACCTCCAATCCGAAATCAAGGTCTTTTCTACCTGCATTAACGCACCAAATCCCTCCTTCCAATTTTCCAGTTTTCCCTCCTTGAGTTCCTTCTGTGACTATCTTGTCCATCCTTGCATCATGTTGTCCATCCGTGCATCTTCTCCTGCCTGCCATTCCTATCACACCCTTAGTTTGTTCAAGTCTCCCTCTTATTTGGCGTTCCACCCTGTTGATGGTATTTTCCCCCTCTCTCTACTGTTTCTATTGTGTGCGCTCCACTGTTCTTTGTATCCTGTTACATCCTGATCCATTCATTCTACTAGCTTCCCCCTCTCTCTACTGTTTCTATTGTGTGCGTCTCCACTGTTCCTTTTGTATCCTGTTACATCCTTGATCCATTCATTCTACTTAGCTCTTCACAATTCCCTGGGTCTCTCATCTGGAAGTGGCTGGATAAGATAGCCAGGGAAAAACTGGTAGGCATGGATGTCCTACAAAGTATGTAACGGAGAAGAAGTAATATCTATGGATTTTTTTTCATCCCTGAACGAACCATTTGGTACATCACGGGTGATAAAGGTTGTTGTCAAGTTTTCATCGAATTGTGTGTTGTGTTTCAGAGAAGAAAACATATACATATTTTGGGGGAAACCCCCATGTAAAATCCCTGAGAACCCAATTTTTTAAATCATGATCAAACTTTAGTGGATCATGGGTGATGAAGCAGTGGTCAACATTTCATCGCAATTGTTTCTTGTAGTTTCTGGAAGAAAGAAAGCAAATACCTCTTTTTGGGGGCAACCCCTCCCCCCATCGACACCCTTACACCCAGATTTTTTTTCATGGTGTGAACAATCTTTCGTACATCACGGGTTGATGAGGTTGTGGTGAAGTTTCATCGCGAAATGTGTGTGGTGAGAAGAAAACAAATACCTCTTTTGGGGGCAACCCCCTCATAGACCCTCTTAGACACAATTTTTTTTAATGCCATGAACAATCTTTGGTACATCATGGGAGACGAAGGTTTGTCGTCAAGTTTCATCATAATTCAGTGTTTATTTCTGAGAAGAAAAGCAGATACTTATTTTGGGGCAATCCCCTGGCGTTCCACTTTAGACTTTGGAATTTTTAATGGCATGAAAAAAACTTCGGACATCATGGGTGATGAAGGTTGTGATGAAGTTTCATCAAAATTGTGTTTGTAGTTTCAGAGAAGAAAGCAAATACATATTTTGGGAACCCCCTCTTTACATCCCCATGGAGCCCGATTTTTCTAATGTCATGGAACAATCTTTGGTACATCATGGGTGATGAAGGCAGTGGTCAAGTTTCATTGCAATTGTGTGTGTAGTCTCTGAGAAGGAAGAAAGTAAATACCTATTTTTTGGGCTAACCCAATGGAGAATTCACTTTGACCCCAATAATATTTTATGTTGTGAACAAACTTTAGTACATCACAGGTGATGAAGGCAGTGGTCAAGTTTCGTCAGAATTGTGTTGTGTATTGAGAAGAAAGCAAATACCTCTTTTTAGGGGGGGGGGGGTTGGGGAGCAATGCCCACCCTCCTGTAGACCGTTTAGAGCTCGATTTTTTTTTTGCTCCATGAGCAATCTTTGGTACATCATGGTTGATGAAGGTTGTAGTCAAGTTTCATCATAATTCTGTGTTTTAATCTCTGAGAAGAAGCAAATAATTATTTTGGAGGGCAACCCCTGTAGTCCCTCTTAGACTTGGATTTTTTTTTCATGGCATGAAACAACTTTGGTATATCATGGGTGATGAAGATTGTTATCAACTTCATCAAATTGTGTTGTGGAGTTTCGAGTAAAAAGCAAATACATATTTTGGGGCAACAACCCCCTTACACCCCCTGAGAGTCTGATAAAATTAATTCATGAATAAGCCTTTGAACACTGTGGGTGATGAAGGTTGTAGTTCCAAGTTTCATCTGAATAGTATGTGTAGTTTTTGAGAAAAAGAAAATACCTATTTTAGGGGGCAACCCCATAGACCCTCTTTGTACTGATATTTTTCATACATGAACAAACTTTGGTACATTCACGGTGATGAATTTTTGGCTAAAGTTATCTCCTCTTGTGAAACTTTTAGAACAGTCTGTCATAATAAAAATGCTTATGGATTAGACCCCGTTCACTATTACCCGGCCCCGGGTTTGGCTTGGAGTTCTATGTTAAAAATGACAAAGCAAAATTTGGAATTAATCAGTGATATAGATATGCTTTTAATGATAGAGAAGGCTAAAAGAGGAGGAATAT
>CM068953.1:100908526-100923290 GCA_035128595.1 Eptatretus atami
CTCAAGTATGTTCCAAGAGATATGCTAAAGCAAATAACAAATATCTCCTGATTATAATAAGAATGAGGACAACTCTTACCTGATGTATTATTGATGCCAACAATTTGTATTGGTGGGCTATGTCTCAATCTTTACCTTATGGAAAACTAAATGGGTTAAAGAAAAACATTATGAAAAAGTTTTACTGACATTGTTATCTCCTCTCAAAAATAATTGGATGAAGCTGAGTTGGATTATTATTTTGAGGTTGATTTAAATACCCAGAAGAACTTCATAACAAACATAAAGACCTACCTTATGCCCCTGATAAAGAAAGTCCAAGAAAAGAATGGTTAAGTGATTACCAACAGTCATTTAATATAAAAGGTAAATCTCCAGAAAAACTACTTACAACATTAAATGATAAATAAAGTTATGTTTTACATCAAAGGAACTTGAGACAATATTTATTGCTGGGTTGAGAGTGAGAAGATTCATGAATTTTGAAATTTAAACAAAGTCATTGGTTAATGAAATATATTGATTTTAATACAAAAAGGAGAACAGAAGCAAAACAGATTTTGAGAAGGACTTTTATAAATTAATGAATAATGCTTGTATTTGGGAAAGACAATGGAAAATGTTAGGAATGACAAAACATAAGACTTTCTACATCTTGGAATCAGGCTTCAAAGTTAATTAATAGACCAAGTTTTGAACGAGCGGAGGTGTTTTTTCAGTGAACTTTTGTGCTATTCATTTTGAAAAAAAGAGAGTATTGAAATGGATAAACCTATTTATATAGGAACATAAAATTCTTGACTTGTCAAAGTCGTTAATGATGACTATTACTATAATAATTTAAATCAAAGTATAAGGATAATGTGTCTTTGTTATATTATTGATACAGATAGTTTTATATTAGAAATTAAGGCAAGTGATGTATATGAGGATATGATTGATAATATTGATATATATGATACAAGTAATTATAAGTCTGACAGTATGTTGTTTTCATTAAAGAATTAAAAAGGTTATTGGTAAGTTAAGGATGAGTTGGGTGGAAAGGTCATGAGTGAATTTGTGGGGTTGAGATCAAAAGTCTTATGCTTTTACGTATATTGATAATAATAACATTGAAAGGTGTGATAAGAAGCTAATTGGAATAACAAAAAATATATAATCAAGGAAACAATAAACTTTAAACATTATTACAACTGTTTAACCTAAAGAAGGAAGAGTGCAGAAAAATGAATACAATTAAGAAGTTATAAAACATCAATTATATACAGAAGAGATAATAAAGAAAGCATTAGGAGCTTTTGAGATAAAATATAATTTTAGAGAATGGAATCAAGAGTATCCCTTTGGTTATAAGTATAAGTGTAAGAGGCTACCGCAATCTTTTTACTGATTTATAAATGATAGAACCAAGCAATAACCAAACCAAAGAGTGAGATGTAATCAGCCTTGGTATTTAAATGGGAAACATAAAGAATATGAGAAATATCAAATCAGTCTTATTGAAGAAGAAATAATCGGGGTAAAGTAAATAAAACAATTAAGCGAAAAAATTTAACTACAAAGAAGTTGGAGGATGTAAGAAAAAAAGTTAATATCCTTGAATGGACTGAAAAACTTTGTGGTTATCAATTGAACAATGGAAAAACAATTTACTTGCAATCTCAAAATGATATGTGGCTCAGGAGGTTGGTCAACAAGAGCATTAAGAGAAGTTTATCATTTCATTTCTGCTCACACAAGACATTTAAACCAATAATTAAGTTCAAAAATAATCTTTGTGAATATACTCGCTGTGATGAATGTAAAAAAGAAAATTAATTTATTTTCCTCGAGTAGAACATGAACAAATATTCATTGGATCACTTCTTTGAGTGAATGAAATATAAAAGGAAAGAAGTGCTTTAATCAGTAAGTCTCAGTTTTAACATTTGCCTCATGGGAACAAATCAGTCTCAATTTAACATCAGCTTGTATGGGAGAGGGAGAAAATTCAGTCTCCTCTTTTTGACCTTATGGCCTTGAGACAGTCTCAATTTATATTTGTTTGTATGGGAGGGGGAGGAATCAGTCTTCTGTTTTGGCTTTTCCGGCATTGATATCAGAGAGTTTTTCCCATTTTCCCCATTCCTTTGAATGGATTGCCTTTAGAAACCCCATTTATTCTCTACTCAGATGAAAGGCTTTATTTACTGCTATGTGCTGATTGGCTCCGAATATATTTAACTCTGCACATAATACCTTGGCATCAGCTTTCCTTAGAAACACGTTTCACATTATGGCCTGCCAAGACAAGTGATGACAGAATGTAGAGTCAAGGAGCTCCAGGGCATGTACCTTTTTTCAGGGCGTTAACAAAGAATTAGACTGGGGGGGTTGAAAGCTGATCTCTGCAGAAGGACAGTGAGAACATGACATTTCCCTGCATTGAAAGACATGTTCCAGGTTGTTGAATGATGACATATTTTGTTCCAGATATGCAGATATGAATGCTGCCCTTTTGTAAGTATGATGTGCTATTCTGAACTTGGGTAGAGTTAGTCATCTCACCAAACTGTACAACGGATTACAAGGGAGGAGGTTATTTGATGTCATCCAAGAATATGGTTGGTCCAGAAGGCTGCCTTGCAGAAAAGCACTCTCAATAGGGAGATTTCAAGACAGAATGTCATCAAGAGGCAACCCATTGTTTCTGCTCACAGAGAAAATCTTGATGTCCTTTCAAGGAGGGGCCTTGAATATCATTAGCAGACCAGTTTGGAGAATTAGGCTGGGTGTCAGTGGCAATGAAAACTAAAAAAAATGAAATAATGCAAAAGTAGAACATAATAGAAGCAAAAGTATCACAGATGAAAACTTGAAGGGTACTTGGTGAGCGCATACCTCCACCCTGTAATGCCTGATCCAGCTGGAACATTATCTGGTTCAATACATTGTTGAAATATCATGCTATATACCAGTATCGTTTTTGAGCCCTTATCTCTCAATGGTAAAGAATCACTTAAAAATTCTAGTCGTCGGATCCGATCCGGATCTTACCAAAATCGAATCAATTTGTCGTGGTCACACATCCAACCTGTTCACCGAGTTTATCCGAATCCGTCCACAACTTTTTGAGATATCGTGCTATAATTCGTTTTAGCCCTATCTCTCAATGGTGAAGAATCACTTCAAAAGATTACACTGGTTACAAAAGAAATTTAGGCACGCATGAAAATGGGTGTTTGTAACCTAATTTTTGGGGGGTTGCCTGATTTCAGATACGAAATCATTTTTCACTCATCACCTTTAGTTTTTGAGTATACATGTATACATGTACGCACATGTATACATATAGCCCTAGACCCCAAAAAATCGAAATATTTCAGTAATACACTGCATAAATAGGTGTTTTAGACTAATTTAGGGATGGTGAACTCAAATTAACACTTTCGCAAGCCGATGACGCTATTTGCGTCATCCAAAAACTCCGTAGGTCAAACATGTGCATTGTGCGGCTGGGAACGCCAGCAGTTTTACTTGGTGTTGAGAGAGGGTGTAGTGATGCTCTACAATTATCGTAGGATTGATACTTTTTTATTAAAGTAGCTGGGTTTTTAATTTTTTATTTTAACTACATTAGAAGAATCATTTCATGGGAATGCTGGGGAATGCTTCACCAACAATAGAGCTTTGGATCACTTCAAGATCATGGAAGGTCAGTGCCAAACATTGTAGGGTGTTTGCACTATGTCCAGTGAAAACAGCCATGACTTCTTGCTGGAGTATCGGACCTCTAATTGTGAGAAAGAATTAGAAACGTAGTCAGCATCGAATTAAGGGTTTGTAAGAATGTGGTTTCTCTGACAAATAAGTTGGAAAATTATGATTTAATTGTTCTTTGGTTGCATTATTAACTACATAATATTGATCCTGGCAATCAGACTGACTGCTCTGTAGTTGTACGTTAATATTCCTTCATGATGCTGAATGCATTGAACTAAGAGCTTCTGGATGGGCCCATCAAGGTAATCTCTATCCATCCAAATTATGGATGTGTATGTGCTGCCGGAAGTCACTGTGGAAAATCATTTGTATCTCTCACATTCGCCCCACCCACTGTTCCAGATTTTCTTACTCAAATACCTTGCTAAAAAAGCAGTGGGTTTTAAGGACTTTAAGTGCTGTTAAGATAAATAGGTTACAAAATGCCTTGGTCTAGGTAAACATTTTAAAAAAAGTTAAAATAGCACACATTACCTGCCAGGGTTGAAAACCCGTAATGCTGGCACAAGAATGTTCTGAAATGGCGCCATGGCCAGGCTTGCATGTTTTCAGTTCATGGAGGCCATTGCTATGACATACACAGCATTGTATGTGTTGTATGTACTCCGAAGATCAGAAACATCAGTAAAAGGAGTAGAAACTGCAGTAAGGTTTTCATTGCCTGTGCAAAGCTTGTTTGAATGTCAAAAGTATTCCAAGTACAGTCAAATAATCTTCCCAAAGTTCTTGCAAATATGGATGAAGAATAATGTTTGTTGATTGGTTATTGCGTGTTTGTTTCTTTTCAATAATTTCAAAATCGACATTTTTACGCCATGCAAAGCTTTGTTTACTTTCTTCCTTGAATATGCCTCAAAATTGATCTTACAAATTCCATTGACATTTTCATGTGTACTTACATTTTCAAACAATATAATAAGAAGTTTGAGACATGAGGTCTCCTTGTAAATTCCATTTTGCTTGTTTTTATCATTTTTGTTGTTGCGAGAAAAAAACTGCTTTCAATTTGCTTGGACTGATTTAAAAGGCACTTATGGCAAAACACCAACATGACATTTGCAGGATAATGCATGTCGGATGTTGAAGGTTCTTTCTCAAACTTACTTTTTAAGAATGATTCTTCCGTTTAAATGCATTGTTTATTTTTGTGAAGGGTTCAGTCGTGTCAAAAATTCTCGCAAAGCCCCCAAAATCTTCCCCCTGTGCATTACAAAGCCAATCGCTCCCTCAAATAAATGAGGCATAATGAGAGTGTCTAAGAAACTGGTGATGTCATCCAGGCATCACTTCCTATCCACCGTCTTTCAGTTTACATTTTCTCTTCATAGTTCTTCAGCTAATGGAAAAAGGTCCATTTCATTTGTAAACAATAATATGACACTTGCTTTTGTTTTTTTCTATTATTTTTTCTGCAGAAGTAAAGAGAACAAGTAAACAAGAAAAAGAGCAATCAGAGATTGCCGACCCTCACCAGAACTTGTTTTGTGTTCGTGTTTGTTGTGAATTTTGTGTGGTTTATTTTTTGTGGCTTTTGTTTACTGGAGTGTTACATAATTAAATAGAAGGCACTCGGTAGATCGCATAACTCTGCCACGTAATGCCTGATCCACGAGAACATATTGGGCCCAATACATTTTTGAAATATCATGCCTTACAGTACTACAGTATATCGTTTTTGGCCCTGATCTCTCAATGTGATGAATCACTTTAAAAATTAAAAAATTCTCGTATCCAGATCCGGATCCAGATCATCACCAAAATCGAATCCATTCGTCCTTGCCACACACACAACCTGTCACAAAGTTCCATCTGAATCCGTCCATAACTTTTTGAGATATCGTGCTCTATATCAGTTTAGCCCAATCTCTCAATGGTGAAGAATCACTTAAAAAATTATCAGATCCGGATCTGGATTTGGATCTTCACCAAATCGAATCAATTATTCCTTGACACACATTCACATGTCCACCAAGTTTCGTCTGAATCCTCAGCAACTTTTTAAGATATCGTGCTATATATCATTTTTGGCCCTATCTCTCAATAATGAAGAATCATTTAACAAATTCTAGTAGTTGGATCTGGATCCGGATCTTCACCAAATCTAATCAGTTTCATCCTTTTCATACACCCAACCTGTCCACAAAATTTCATCTGCATCCGTCCTCAACTTTTTGAGATATCCTTGCACGAAAACAAAAAAACAGACAAACAGACAGAAAGGTTGAAAACATAATAACCTCAATTAAAATATATTCAATTCAAATCAAAATGGAAGACCAAATAGGTGCAGTCCTGCATTAGGGTTATGAGAAGGAACCCGAACAAGCAAAGGCAAGATGAAGTCATCAGGAGGAGTACTGAATAGGATTCACATTTTAGCTGATACTCCTCCAACCTCAAACCCATCTAGGCACAGCCAAGTAAGCGATATTCAAAAAACAATAAAAAAACAACACAAAAGAACCAATATGAAAAAATCAAATAATTCTGCCTGAAATATCATTTCACAGGACCTGTGTCCGATCAAGTTGAATTTAAAACATATCTTCAACCATAAACTAGATCATAACTGTGAAGTTTCACATTGATTTGATTTAAGCAGTTCCAAAGAAAACATTAATTTAATATTTTTCTTCAATCCAATATATGGCTGCAATACCGCGTTACCTATCAATTATTCCTGAACAAACTTATACACGCAAGGCTGGGGAACATTTATGTGAAGTTCCCCTCGATCTGTCCAGCAATTTGGGAGGAAGAATTTTTTTATAGGTTTTAGGGTAAACCAATATGTGCTGCCAAAACCATGTGACGTATGACATCATAGGTGTGAAACTTTTGTTCCTCAGGGATAGGCATTCATACATGCAAAGTTTTGCCTCAATCTGTTCAGCCACTTCAGAGAAAAAGATTTTTGAAGGTTTAAAAAAACCCCAAAAATTTGGGCTGCTGAATCATGCAACCCGATGGACGTTATCATTTTTTTTTTCTGTGGACCATTTTATCCTCGGAGACCCTCAAAATTTTTCCTACTGATCAGATGTAGCGTTTCTTTTTATGACGTCCTAACAAAGTCCTCCTACTATCATGAAGTATGGTATTACTCCATATGTAGGGATGGCACAGGAATGATATGGCTGCCCTTTCAAGTGTGTACAAAATTATATGCTTAAAAACGACTATAAAGTGGAATCATAAGCATGCAAAAGCCATAGTTTTATTCTCAAAACGTTTTCATATAATGAACAAGAATGGAAAAAGACACCAGAAACATCGTAAATACCACATCGAGAGATCGCAAAATCGCCGATTTGTTTATCCACAGAATTGTTGAAAATGTCATCCCTGCCGAGCATAATAAATGCTGAAGCAATTACAATGATTCCAGTGGAAGGGAAGTGTATATTCTGTCTTGGGGTATTGAAACTGTAAATAATTTGTTTTTTAATCAGATTAAAAAAACAGAAAACACCACAAAAGAGCACCAAAGCAATGATGTCCCTGGTTTTGCACTCTCGTAGAATTATGGCCTCCGTAGCTTTGTGAAGGTGGTACAGTTTCGTTCCATATTGTAATCACCAATTGGACAGTCATACCTGTAGCTTATATCATTTTCTGAAGGAATGAAGTGTTAAGCAATGATGGACTGAATAAATAAGATGATTTCTCACTTTTATTCTTTGTCTTCCTTCTCTTCCCTTTTAGAGGGGTGAGGTTCAAACAACAACCAATCTTCTGCCCTGCCTTGCCCATGATACTCATCCACTTCCCCCTGTCCTCAGGCCAACTCTCTCTACTCTCCAATCACACCCACTTTATTGATATATCTAATCACATAATCTTTCCATATTAACAATGATCTTCTCTTTTCCTCTGACCTTGCTCCCTCAACCTATCCGCTCTCTTTGTTGTGGTGAAAACCCTGTCTGAGTCATGCAAATCCTTAAAAAATGGTACGTGCTGCTTCTTCTTGCTCTCAGCATTTAAAAAATAGAGAGATGAACAAACAACGCTCAGAAGGTAATGGCAAACCACCCAGTGTGACCTTTGCCAAGAAAACTGCTTTGGCAGCACAATACTTTGAAGGTATCATCAATCAAACCAATCAATCAGATCAAATCAATGTACCTGGCAGGAGGTGTTTTTTCAATTGCTGGATACATTGCAATGTTCATAAATGTCCGGAGACGCCAGCTGTTCGTGGCTTTATTTTCATTCCGCCACATGCGATAAGCTCTTGAATCTCTTACCTGAGCCGAACTTCAAAATTTAAACTGCGGAATTGACCTTAGAAGCAAATCCGATTTTTTTTTAGCAGTGTATATTTGTCCATTTCCGACATTGTTTGACACTCTGGAATCTCCAGGTACATGGTTATTGATTATGACTAATCCCCAATCACTAATTGCTTGCCAAGCCTGCCGTTCCTTATCAAACGTCTCGTTGGAGTGCTTGTTTGAGTGCTTAAGCCACTGTTTGAGCACTTACAAGATGCATGGCTGTTTGTTTGCAAGTCATGGTGATACATGGCCAAAAATAACCGCACTGTCCCTCTGCCAAACACAATCAAAATACATCGAACACTACATATAGTTCAGGCCCCACCTGCCTGTGTCAACCCTGCGTGTCATGCGGTGCCAAGCCTGCTGTTCCTTTCAAGAGGTGGATTGAGGGAAGGATGGGTGGAAGTGATGGATGGAGGGAAGAATGAATAGAGAGAAGGGATGGATTGGTGGATGGATGGATGGACCAAACCGATGTTGTAAGCCATTGCAAAACAGTAGACAGTGTAAAATGACAGTTTCTAATCAAAGCTGTTGTCATTTTTTGAAAATAAAATTACAAATTGACATTCAAGAAAATGTTAGGTGATAATGTTAATGAAGTACATATATAAACGTGTGTTCCATTGTCTTCATGAAATTTCACAAAGGTTTGAAATGTAACCTTCACCTCGGAGCAGTCATGCTGAACACACGCCCGAAGATACTCGGATTACGCACCCCCTGGTGGAGTACTTTTGAGGTTATTAGGGGATAGTTGTTTGAGCTCATTGGCAGATGTTGCAGGGAATGTCATGGCAAACGAAGGAACAGCAGATGAGACCTCATTCATTCATTTATCATTCATTCCTTACACCTCATGTTCACTCTGTGAGATTGGAGTATTGCATGTTCATGAACAGCAAAGGAACTTGCTGTGAATCTACTTTCCACCCTTCCCTCAATTCCTTCCTTCAATACATCCATCCTTTCCTCCATTCAAACATCCCTTCCCCCATATCTTCGTTGTCCTCGCTTCCCCACCCCTCCTTCCTCTCTCCTCCCTCTCTCACCCCTCTTCAAATTTCATGAAGTAATAAACAATGGGTGGTTGTGATAAGTTCCCACAGGTGGTTTGTGTTGCGGTTTTGAGGTGGTTATGTTGTGCTGTGGAGTTTGTGTTGTGTTTTTCAGCCCGGAGTGTCGGCGAGTGTGAGGGTTTGTCGATGGGCACATTTTAGGCAGCCAGGACTGTTGCTGGGTTCAGTTCCACGGTATGAATTTTCTGATTCGGCTTGGGTGAGAGATTCTGGGGCTTATGGCATTTTGGATGTAAAAAGTGTGCTGAAATTAAATAAAGGCACAAAACACTGGCATCTCCAGGCGTTTATAAGCATTGCAGTTCGGCTGCTAGGGAGTGATGGCTCTGGGGTCTCCTGGCCTGAGTCGGGTTTCGGGGTTTGGACTGCAGGTGGGCTAGGTGGTGGATCGGCTGCTAGAGGGGTGGTCATTTGTCTGGTATCACACATTCTTTGGTATGCCGGGCATCTCTGGGCAGTGTGTGACCCCATCAGAAAGATCAAGTACCAGAGCAGGTAAACAAGGTGGAAGCCGCAGTTAGAGTCGCATACCTCAAAGGAAAGCCCTTTTATAATATTTTCAAAAATGGCATTGCTCACAATGAAGGAAGCATTCTATGCCACGCTCGAGTCTGTCGCTGATCAGTGCCCCAGTGAGAAATCTTCTCGTCTTGGTGGATTTCAATGCATCACCTGGAACTAACAGGGATGGTTATGAGACATGTGTTGATTCCCATGGGTCTGGAACAGTGGAACAAAATAGCACTAAGTTCCTTGACTTTGCAAGAAGTCATGGACTTAGGGTGGCTGGTGCATGGTTTCAGTGCCCACACACATCATCGCTGGACTTGGTATTCCAATGGCAGGTGTGTGGAAAAGGAGATTGACCATTGTGCTCGTTCATGGTTGTGGAGGATGATCCAACTGTGTGGTCTACCGAGTGCTCATTTCCTCAATACGACCACAGACTTGTGTCAACTTTGAAGTTGCAGCTTAAATCTGGAGAATGGTACCATTCCAGCCTAGACTGATGTTGGCAAGCTCAAGGATGAGAGGGTAGCTGAGGAGTTTGCGATTAGGCTGAGTGGGCATTTGGGGGGGGGGGGCTGGGTGTTGTGGGGAATTCTGAAGAGTTTGTGTAGTGCCTCAAGACCACCATACTTGACAGTTGCCGGTGGATGTCTTGGAACTCACCATAGGGTGAAGAAGAAGTTTGTCTCTCAAGGGACACTGGATACCATTGACCAGTCACAGGGCTAGGCTGAATGACAGAGCTGAGCTGTTCAGTGAGCTAAGGCATAAAACTGTATCTGCACTGCGTTGGACAAGGAGGCTTTATGCGATGAATTGTGAGGGGTCGAGCATCACCTGTGGTCAAGTGATTCTCGTCCTGCTTACAGGGGAATTCACGCATTGCGTTTCTCAAAGCCTATGCCTCGGTTATTACTGCAGTTACAGCGGAGGGTGGTGGTCTCTTACAGAGGAGTCTGAAGTGAAGGCCCGCTGGGCAGCTACTTTGAGTTGGTCTGTACCAGGCTGATCCACCATCTGTTGAGTTGGATGTCAGGGTGTTACAATCCTATTGTTGACCCTCCAATCAACTTGGTCCACCTTCATTTGTGGAAACACAGGCTGTGGTGAACCAGTTGAAATGGGGTGAAGCTCCGAGAATCTGTGGCACCATGCTGAACTTCTCAGGCTGATGGAAATGCTGTACTTGTGTCAATACATGTAGTTTCTGTGCTCTGCCTGGAACAAAGGTATCATCCCAACTGACTGGAAGAGGGGCCTTGTTGTCCCTCTCTGGAACGTGAAGGTGATCACCAGGAATGCAACAACTACCGAGGGGTTGATGCTGCTCTTAGTGCTGGGCAAGATCTTTGCTCAGATAAATTTTGATAGGGTTTGCCACCATCTGCGTGATCACCAACGCCCAAGCATTCAGACTTTACACCAAAGAGGTCAATGATTAACCGTATCCATGCTCTTTGGGTCCTCACCGAATGCAGATGAAGTTTTGGCAGGGGCTGCTTGCAGCTTATGTTAATCTCTGTAAAGCGTTTGAGTCATTTAATTGGGATGCCCTCTGGTGAACTTTTCTTCGTGGGTTTACCACCAAAATTGAACAATCTAATGTCTGAAATATACTTTTGGGACGAGAGTGCTGTGAGATGTGCTGATGCATCTGACTTATTTCCAGTTGTTATTGAGTTTGTCATGGGTGTGTGCTGGCCCAAACACTTTTTAGCACTTGCATGGACCTGGATTCTGGGGAGATGTCGGAGAGATCAATCTGCCCATTGTCCCATTGTCCAATTGTTTGGGAATGGAAGATGTCCCATTGTTTGGAATGTCAAGATCTCTGACCTTGATTTCACAGACGATGCTGCCATCTTAAGGAGAGTCTGGATATTCCTTTGGGGGCCTCGAGGTGTGAGTGAGGAGTCCGAGCTAACTTATGCGATTATGGGTTTCCTTGGTCAAAACTAAGATCCAGGCTTTCAAGGACATCTTTGATGCTGCTCTCTTTGTCTGTACCTGTTTGTGGTGAGGATGCTCAGGTCACGTCGAGATTCACTTCCCTTGGCAGTGATATTCATGTCTCCACAGGCTGTGAAATCAGAGGTCAATAGACATCTGGGTCAGGCCTGGGAGTCATGGATTCACTGGATCACAGAGTGTGGCATGGTCGGTACCTTTCAGGTCTTGGTACTTCCAGTCTTGCTCGATGATGCGAGACTTGGACTCTAACCAGCGATCTGAGATGGAGACTTAATTCCTTTGGTACCAGGTCTCTTTGGAGAATACTGGCGATCGCTGGTCAGACTTTCTGTTCAATGAGCAGTTGCTGAGAGAGACTCAAATGAGATTTGTTACCTGCATAGTCCATGAGCATTCAGCTGCGGCTGTGGTGGACATGCACTCGTTTTCCTGATGCTGATCCTGCTCACCAGATTCTCTCAGCAAGGAGCCTCGTGATTGAGAGGCCAATTGCCCAACCGCATGCCTCGTGGTTGCAGCAGGTTGATCAGCATCTTCAGGAGATGGGAGTGGCCAGGCATCTGTCTGGGGGATGGCCAGACGGAGCCCTCTGGATTACCGGTGGAAAGTGATGCAGCGACCGCTGCTCCGGCGGCATTCTCCAATACCTTCCCTGATCTGACTCTCTGCTCTTTCCTTGCTTTTGTCCCTCCCCCCCTCCCCAATTGGTTTCTGTAGGGCTCACAAGGTCGACTATCCACCCCTTCTTGTGGAAACGACCCAAATTCAGGAACATGCGCAGTTCAAATCTCTGCTCATTTGTTCCTCTTTTTTTTCCACTTGTGGAATCAACTTCACATTCTTTTCTGTATCATTCTTCCCTCTTGGGTTCATCACAGCTGTTCACCACACATCTTAGATAACCTCCAATCCGAAATCAAGGTCTTTTCTACCTGCATTAACGCACCAAATCCCTCCTTCCAATTTTCCAGTTTTCCCTCCTTGAGTTTCCTTCTGTGACTATCTTGTCCATCCTTGCATTCATGTTGTCCATCCCGTGCATCTTCTCCTGCCTGCCATTCCTATTCACACCCTTAGTTTGTTCAAGTCTCCCTCTTATTTGGCGTTCCACCCTGTTGATGGTATTTTCCCCCTCTCTCTACTGTTTCTATTGTGTGCGTCTCCACTGTTCCTTTGTATCCTGTTACATCCTGATCCATTCATTCTACTAGCTTCCCCCTCTCTCTACTGTTTTCTATTGTGTGCGTCTCCACTGTTCCTTTTGTATCCTTTACATCCTGATCCATTCATTCTATTAGCTCTTCTACAATATCCCTGGTCTCTCATCTGAAGTGGCTGGATAAGATAGCCAGGGAAAAACTGGTAGGCATGGATGTCTACAAAGTATGTAACGGAGAAGAAAGTAAATATCTATGGATTTTTTTTCATCCCATGAACGAACCATTGGTACATCACGGGTGATAAAGGTTGTTGTCAAGTTTTCATCGAATTGTGTGTTGTGTTTTCAGAGAAGAAAACATATACATATTTTGGGGGGAAACCCCCATGTAAAATCCCTGAGAACCCAATTTTTTAAATTCATGATCAAACTTTAGTGGATCATGGGTGATGAAGCAGTGGTCAAACATTTCATCGCAATTGTTTCTTGTAGTTTCTGGGAAGAAAGAAAGCAAATACCTCTTTTGGGGCAACCCCTCCCCCATCGACACCCTTACACCCAGATTTTTTTTCATGGTGTGAACAATCTTTCGTACATCACGGGTTGATGAAGGTTGTGGTGAAGTTTCATCGGAAATGTGTGTGGTGAGAAGAAAACAAATACCTCTTTTGGGGGCAACCCCCTCATAGACCCTCTTAGACACCAATTTTTTTTAATGCCATGAACAATCTTTGGTACATCATGGGAGACGAAGGTTGTCGTCAAGTTTCATCATAATTCAGTGTTTAATTTCTGAGAAGAAAGCAGATACTTATTTTGGGGCAATCCCCTGGCGTTCCACTTTAGACTTTGGAATTTTTAATGGCATGAAAAAACTTCGGACATCATGGGTGATGAAGGTTGTGATGAAGTTTCATCAAAATTGTGTTTGTAGTTTCAGAGAAGAAAGCAAATACCATATTTTGGGAACCCCCTCTTTACATCCCCATGGAGCCGATTTTCTAATGTCATGAACAATCTTTGGTACATCATGGGTGATGAAGGCAGTGGTCAAGTTTCATTGCAATTGTGTGTGTAGTCTCTGAGAAGGAAGAAAGTAAATACCTATTTTTTGGGCTAACCCAATGGAGAATTCACTTGACCCCAATAATATTTTATGTTGTGAACAAACTTTAGTACATCACAGGTGATGAAGGCAGTGGTCAAGTTTCGTCAGAATTGTGTTGTGTATTGAGAAGAAAGCAAATACCTCTTTTTAGGGGGGGGGGGGTTGGGGGAGCAATGCCCACCCTCCTGTAGACCGTTTAGAGCTCGATTTTTTTTTTGCTCCATGAGCAATCTTTGGTACATCATGGTTGATGAAGGTTGTAGTCAAGTTTCATCATAATTCTGTTTAATCTCTGAGAAGAAGCAAATAATTATTTTGGAGGGCAACCCATGTAGTCCCTCTTAGACTTGGATTTTTTTTTCATGGCATGAAACAACTTTGGTATATCATGGGTGATGAAGATTGTTATCAACTTCATCAAATTGTGTTGTGGAGTTTCGAGTAAAAAGCAAATACATATTTTGGGGGCAACACCCCCTTACACCCCCTGAGAGTCTGATAATAATTAATTCATGAATAAGCCTTTTGAACACTGTGGGTGATGAAGGTTGTAGTTCCAAGTTTCATCTGAATAGTATGTGTAGTTTTTGAGAAAAAGAAAATACCTATTTTAGGGGGCAACCCCATAGACCCTCTTTGTACTGATATTTTTCATACATGAACAAACTTTGGGTACATTCACGGTGATGAATTTTTGGTAAAGTTATCTCCTCTTGATAAATAAAGTTATGTTTTACATCAAAGGAACTTGAGACAATATTTATCTGCTGGGTTGAGAGTGAGAAAGATTCATCGAATTTTGAAATTTAAACAAAGTCATTGGTTAATGAAATATATTGATTTTAATACAAAAAGGAGAACAGAAGCAAAAACAGATTTTGAGAAGGAC
>CM068953.1:100928923-100942285 GCA_035128595.1 Eptatretus atami
CAAAGTTCATCCATAAGTTTTTTCTTTTTTTGATACTTTTCCTGTTTCATTGCTTTTTCTCGTTTTGAATATATTACCAGAGGGCGAGAGAAACTTTTGTAAAGAGATACTTAAATTGATGTTCTTCCAGATATACTAAAAGGCCTTCCACTGAAGGAAATTGAAGAATTCATATTATTCACCAAATTGGTTTTTATTCCATAGTTGTTATATTCTTCTTTGCTTCAATTTTACCATCCTTTGACATATTTTCAGTATCTTTTACAAATGAAGAGATTGATGAAACTTGTCTTGTTGTCTTATACAATTGTATTATATTAAGTGAAAAAGTTGGAGAATAAAACGTTTTAAGCACAGATTCACCTTAAATTAAAGGAAATTTTCATCAAGAAAATTTTATTTTAAGAAATTTTTATTACATAAATATGGTGAATTACCAACGCACTGCGATGTTTGTAATCATTAATATAAATGCTTATAAAAAAACACACTTCAAACCAACAAACACACATTACAATCTTTTCAGGACAAATATCTCCATTGACCAAGAAACAAAACATTGTGACAGATTGATAATGATTATTCTAATTATTTTTTTATAATAAACACCTTCAATCCGCAAACACAAGATCAATGAAGACAAGGGAAGCTAAGATTTCTCCATTGAAAAACACTGATGGGGCATTAAAGTGCATATAAAAATAAGATTGTTTCGTTTTCAAGACCCCGGACCATCTTCAATCATGGAAGCTGTTGATATGGTTAAACAAAGTATTGAAACTATAATTAAAAACACATTAAGTGAAATGAAAACTTTTAAGTTTTATATGGAGTAATATTGAATATTGTAAGACAAGACGATGAAACTACTCCCTTTATGAGGACAAAAACCCTCACTTTATCTCTCATTTCAAGATTTTGTAAGATTGTGAGTTTACGATGAACTCCAGAGACAAGAAGAAGATGTTGATAACCACTTTTAGTAGGTCGTGGATTTACTATCACAAAAATAATCTTTTTAGATATATACATCTTAAAATCAGATCCTCTTCAAGCTTCTTCTTATATGAATTTACCAAAAGCGATAAACTTAAGAAAGCGGTTGTTAATATTCAAAAACAAAGATAATAAATGTTTTCTATGGTCTGTCTTGCTCACTTACATCCTCCACAATGGAATCCTGAAAGGGTTGAACATTATAAGAAATACGGAGATACATTAAATGTTAAAGATTTAAAGTTTTCCAATGTCAATGAGAGATATTCCTAAATTGAGAAATGAATAATCTATCTGTTAATGATATGGATTAACAGATACAAACAAGTTCAGATATTAAAAATTTCAAAACAACTATGAAATGATGAAACACACATTGACCTTCTTCTACTTTACTTCAAAGGAAAAATCACATTATGCTTTCATCAAAAATTTCTCAGATTTACCAAATCACAACTATATAAGAGAAAAATGTAAAATGTATCCTTGTAAGAGATGTCTCAACTCCTTTCACACAAAAGAACGATTATAATCAACATTTCAAAATATATGTAGTAATCATAAATCAACCATTAATCAATTTACCAAAAGCAGGTTCAAACATATCATTCAAAGATTTTAACAAATCAATAAAACATCCGTTGTGATATATGCTGATTTTTAAAATATCCTTGAAAAGATAGATACTGTTTCTCCAAATCCAAATTAAATCATACACAAATAAATATCAAAAACATATTCCTTGTGGTTTCTGTTATTGTATCAATCATCTGTGGTGATGAATACAACAAGTTAGAACTTTATAGAGGAGAAAGATGCCTCAGAGGAGTTTGTAAGACGATTGGAAAAAAGACTGTATAAGACTAAGAAAATAATGTGAAAACCTATAAACCAATGTCATTAACGAAGGGAGAAAAGGAATTTAGAAAGAACAGTATCTGTCATATTTGTGAGTAGAAAAATGAGCGAGAGGTCAAGGTTAGGGATCACTGTCATCTTTCTGGTAAATATAGAGGTCCAGCTCATTCCCGTTGTAAATCTAATTACAAGCCATCAAACTTATTCCTGTCTTTCTTCACAACAACGCTAACTATGACACACATCTATTTATATATGAACTTTCAAAGAATCTGGAGATATTTCTGCCATTCCTAACACAGATCAAAATACATCTCATTCACAAAAACAATTCAAACATCCCCCATAACCAATATCAGATTTCTTGACACATAAAAGTTATTGATCAAGTGCATTATCTAACTTCGTATCAAGTATTAAAAACTTCCCGAATCTTAAATCACATTTCTCCAATCAAGAGAGATTGATCTCTTATCACAAAAGGGAATATATCCGTATGACTATATGGATTCATTTGAGAAGTTTAAAGAAACACAACTTCCTTCAAGGGAAAGTTTATATGGAAAGTTAATACAACTCATATTTCCGATAGAGGATTTTTCACAAGCTAAAAAAGGTTTGGAGAAGTTTAATATAAAGATCTTGAGAATATCATTATTTGTATCTTAAAACTGATGTATTGTTATTGGTTGATGTGCTTGAAACTTTAGAACAGTCTGTCATAAAAAATAAAATGCTTATGATTAGACCCCGTTCACTATTACCCGGCCCCGGGTTTGGCTTGGAGTTCTATGTTAAAAATGACAAAGCAAAATTGGAATTAATCAGTGATATAGATATGCTTTTAATGATAGAGAAGGCTAAAAGAGGGAGGAATATCTCAAGTATGTTCCAAGAGATATGCTAAAGCAAATAACAAATATCTTCCTGATTATAATAAGAATGAGGACAACTCTTACCTGATGTATTATGATGCCAACAATTTGTATTGGTGGGCTATGTCTCAATCTTTACCTTATGGAAAACTTAAATGGGTTAAAGAAAACATTTATGAAAAAGTTTTACTTGACATTGTTATCTCCTCTCAAAAATAATTGGATGAAGCTGAAGTTGGATATTATTTTTGAGGTTGATTAAATACCCAGAAGAACTTCATAACAAACATAAAGACTACCTTATGCCCCTGATAAAGAAAGTCCAAGAAAAGAATGGTTAAGTGATTACCAACAGTCATTTAATATAAAGGTTAAATCTCCAGAAAAACTACTTACACATTAAATGATAAATAAAGTTATGTTTACATCAAAGGAACTTGAGACAATATTATCTGCTGGGTTGAGAGTGAGAAGAATTCATCGAATTTTGAAATTTAAACAAAGTCATTGGTTAATGAAATATATTGATTTTAAATACAAAAAGGAGAACAGAAGCAAAACAGATTTTGAAAGGACTTTTATAAATTAATGAATAATGCTGTATTTGAAAGACAATGGAAAATGTTAGGAATCGACAAAACATAAGACTTTCTACATCTTGGAATCAGGCTTCAAAGTTAATTAATAGACCAAGTTTGAACGAGCGGAGGTGTTTTTTCAGTGAACTTTTGTGCTATTCATTTGAAAAAAAGAGAGTATTGAAATGGAATAAACCTATTTATATAGGAACATAAATTCTTGACTTGTCAAAGTCGTTAATGTATGACTATTACTATAATAATTTAAATCAAAGTATAAGGATAATGTGTCTTTGTTATATTATTGATACAGATAGTTTTATATTAGAAATTAAGGCAAGTGATGTATATGAGGATATGATTGATAATATTGATATATATGATACAAGTAATTATAAGTCTGACAGTATGTTGTTTTCATTAAAGAATAAAAAGGTTATTGGTAAGTTTAAGGATGAGTTGGGTGGAAAGGTCATGAGTGGAATTTGTGGGGTTGAGATCAAAAGTCTTATGCTTTACGTATATTGATAATAATAACATTGAAAGGTGTGATAAGAAGCTAATTGAATAACAAAAAATATTAATCAAGGAAACAATAAACTTTAAACATTATTACAACTGTTTAACCTCTAAAGAAGGAAGAGTGCAGAAAAATGAATACAATAAGAAGTTAAAACATCAATTATATACAGAAGAGATAAATAAGAAAGCATTAGGAGCTTTTGATGAATAAAATATATATTTTAGAGAATGGAATCAAGAGTATCCCTTTTGGTTATAAGTATAAGTGTTAAGAGGCTACCGCCATCTTTTTACTGATTTATAAATGATAGAACCAAGCAATAACCAAACCAAAGAGTGGAGATGTAATCAGCCTTGGTATTTAAATGGGAAACATAAAGAATATGAGAAATATCAAATCAGTCTTATTGAAGAAATAATCGGGTAAAAGTAAATAAAACAATTAAGCGAAAAAATTTAACTACAAAGAAGTTGGAGGATGTAAAGAAAAAAGTTAATATCCTTGAATGGACTGAAAACTTTGATGGTTATCAATTGAACAATGGAAAAACAATTTACTGCAATCTCCAAATGATATGTGGCTCAGGAGGTGGTCAAACAAGAGCATTAAGAGAAGTTTATCATTTCATTTCTGCTCAACAAAGACATTTAACCAATAATTAAGTTCAAAAATAATCTTTGTGAATATACTCGCTGTGATGAATGTAAAAAAGAAAATTAATTTATTTCCTCGAGTAGAACATGAACAAATATTCATTGGATCACTCTTTGATTGGAATGAAAATATAAAAGGAAAGAAGTGCTTTAATCAGTAAGTCTCAGTTTAACATTTGCTCAATGGGGAACAAATCAGTCTCAATTTAACATCAGCTTGTATGGGAGAGGGAGAAAATCAGTCTCCTCTTTTGACCTTATGGGCCTTGAGACAGTCTCAATTTTATATTTGTTTGTATGGGAGGGGGAGGAATCAGTCTTCTGTTTTGGGCTTTTCCGGCATTGATTCAGAGAGTTTTTCCCATTTTCCCCATTCCTTTGAATGGATGCCTTAGAAACCCCATTTATTCTCTACTCAGATGAAGGCTTTATTTACTGCTATGTGCTGATTGGCTCAGAATATATTTAACTCTGCACATAATACCTTGGCATCAGCTTTCCTTAGAAACACGTTTCACATTATGGCCTGCCAAGACAAGTGATGACAGAATGTGAGGTCAAGGAGCTCCAGGGCATGTACCTTTTTTCAGGCGTTAACAAGAGAATTAGACTGGGGGGGTTGAAAGCTGATCTCTGCAGAAGGACAGTGAGAACATGACATTTCCCTGCATTGAAAGACATGTTCCAGGTTGTTGAATGATGACATATTTTGTTCCAGATATGCAGATATGAATGCTGCCCTTTTGTAAGTATGATGTGCTATTCTGAACTTGGGTAGAGTTAGTCATTCACCAAACTGTACAACGGATTATCAAGGGAGGAGGTTATTGATGTCATCCAAGAATATGGTTGGTCCAGAAAGGCTGCCTTGCAGAAAAGCACTCTCAATAGGGAGATTTCAAGACAGAATGTCATCAAGAGCAACCCATTGTTTCTGCTCACAGAGAAAATCTGATGTCCTTTCAAGGAGGGGCCCTTGAATATCATTAGCAGACCAGTTTGGGAAATTAAGGCTGGGTGTCAGATGGCAATGAAAACTAAAAAAATGAAATAATGCAAAAAGTAGAACATAATAGAAGCAAAAGTATCACAGATGAAAACTTGAAGGGTACTTGGTAGAGCGCATACCTCCACCCTGTAATGCCTGATCCAGTGGAACATTATCTGGTTCAATACATTGTTGAAATATCATGCTATATACCAGTATCGTTTTTGAGCCCTATCTCTCAATGGTAAAGAATCACTTAAAAAATTCTAGTCGTCGGATCCGGATCCGGATCTTCACCAAAATCGAATCAATTTGTCGTGGTCACACATCCAACCTGTTCACCGAGTTTTATCCGAATCCGTCCACAACTTTTTGAGATATCGTGCTATATATTCGTTTAGCCCTATCTCTCAATGGTGACGGGAAGAATCACTTCAAAAAATTACACTGGTTTACAAAGAAATTTAGGCACGCATGAAAAAGGGTGTTGTAACCTAATTTTGGGGTGCTGATTTCAGATACGAAATCATTTTCACTCATCACCTTTAGTTTTTGAGATATACATGTATACATGTACGCACATGTATACATATAGCCCTAGACCCCAAAAATCGAAATATTTCAGTAATACACTGCATAAATAGGTGTTTTAGACTAATTTAGGGATGCTGAACTCAAATTAACACTTTCGCAAGCCGATGACGCTATTTGCGTCATCCAAAAAACTCCGTAGGTCAAACATGTGCATTGTGCGGCTGGGAACGCCAGCAGTTTACTGGTGTTGAGAGAGGGTGGTTAGTGATGCTCTACAATTATCCGGTAGGATGATACTTTTATATAAAGTAGCTGGGTTTTTAATTTTATTTTTATACTATAGAAGAATCATTTCATGGGAATGCTGGGAATCTTCACCAACAATAGAGCTATTGGATCACTTCAAGATCATGGAAGGTCAGTGCCAAACATTGGTAGAGGGTTTGCACTATGTCCAGTGAACATGACTTCTTGCTGGAGGTATCGGACCTCTAATTGTTGAGAAAGAATTAGAAACGTAGTCAGCATCGAATTAAGGGTTTGTAAGAATGTGGTGTTCTCTGACAAATAAGTTGGAAAATATGAATTTAATTGTTCTTTGGTTGCATCTATTAACTACATAATATTGATCCTGGCAATCAGACTGACTGCTCTGTAGTTGTACGTTAATATTCCTTCATGATGTGAATGCATTGAACTAAGAGCTTCTGGATGGGCCCATCAAAGGTAATCTCTATCCATCCAAATATGGATGTGTATGTGCTGCCGGAAGTCACTGTGAAAATCATTTGTATCTCTCACCATTCGCCCCACCCACTGTCCAGATTTTCTTTACTCAAATACCTTGCTAAAAAGCAGTGGGTTTTAATGGACTTTAAGTGCTGTTAAGATAAATAGGTTACAAAATGCCTTGGTCTAGGTAAACATTTTAAAAAAAGTTAAAATAGCAACATTACCTGCCAGGGTTGAAAACCCGTAATGCTGGCACAAGAATTGTTCTGAAATGGCCCATGGCCAGGCTGGCATGTTTTCAGTTCATGGAGGCCATGTGCTATGACATACACAGCATTGTATGTGTTGTATGTACTCCGAAGATCAGAAACATCAGTAAAAGGAGTAGAAACTGCAGTAAGGTTTTCATTGCCTGTGCAAAGCTTGGTTTGAATGTCAAAAGTATTCCAAGTACAGTCAAATAATCTTTCCCAAAGTTCTTGCAAATATGGATGAAGAATAATGTTTGTTGATTGGTTATTGCGTGTTTGTTTCTTTTCAATAATTTCAAAATCGACATTTTTTACGCCATGCAAAGCTTTGTTTACTTTCTTCCTTGAATATGCCTCAAAATTGATCTTACAAATTCCATTGACATTTTCATGTGTACTTACATTTTCAAACAATATTAATGAGAAGTTTGAGACAGTTGAGGTCTCCTTGTAAATTCCATTTTGCTTGTTTTGTATCATTTTTGTTGTTGCGAGAAAAAAACTGCTTTCAATTTGCTTGGACTGATTTAAAAGGCACTTATGGCAAACACCAACATTGACATTTGCAGGATAATGCCATGTCGGATGTTGAAGGTTCTTTCTCAAACTACTTTTTAAAGAATGATTCTTCCGTTTAAATGCATTGTTTATTTTTGTGAAGGGGTTCAGTCGTGTCAAAAATTCTCGCAAGCCCAAAATCTTCCCCCTGTGCATTACAAAGCCAATCGCTCCCTCAAATAAATGAGCATAATGAGAGTGTCTAAGAACTGGTGATGTCATCCAGGCATCACTTCCTATCCACGTCTTTCCAGTTACATTTTCTTTCAATAGTTCTTCAGCTAATGGAAAAAGGTCCATTTCATTTGTAAACAATAATATGACACTTGCTTTTGTTTTTTCTATTATTTTTTCTGCAGAAGTAAAGAGAACAAGTTAAACAAGAAAAAGAGCAATCAGAGATTGCCGACCCTCACCAGAACTTGTTTTGTGTCGTGTTTGTGAAGTTTTGTGTGGTTTATTTTTTGTGGCTTTTGTTTACTGGAGTGTTACATAATTAAATAGAAGGGCACTCGGTAGATCGCATAACTCTGCCACGTAATGCCTGATCCACGAGAACATATTGGGCCCAATACATTTTTGAAATATCATGCCTTACAGTACTACAGTATATCGTTTTTGGCCCTGATCTCTCAATGGTGATGAATCACTTTAAAAATTAAAAAATTCTCGTATCCAGATCCGGATCCAGATCATCACCAAAATCGAATCAATTCGTCCTTGCCACACACACAACCTGTCCACAAAGTTCCATCTGAATCCGTCCATAACTTTTTGAGATATCGTGCTCTATATCAGTTTAGCCCAATCTCTCAATGGTGAAGAATCACTTAAAAAATTATCAGATCCGGATCTGGATTTGGATCTTCACCAAAATCGAATCAATTATTCCTTGACACACATTCAACATGTCCACCAAGTTTCGTCTGAATCCTCAGCAACTTTTTAAGATATCGTGCTATATATCATTTTTGGCCCTATCTCTCAATAATGAAGAATCATTTAACAAATTCTAGTAGTTGGATCTGGATCCGGATCTTCACCAAAATCTAATCAGTTCATCCTTTTCATACACCCAACCTGTCCACAAAATTTCATCTGCATCCGTCCTCAACTTTTTGAGATATCCTGCACGAAAACAAAAAATCAGACAAACAGACAGAAAAGGTTGAAAACATAATAACCTCAATTAAAATATATTCAATTCAAATCAAAATGGAAGACCAAATAGGTGCAGTCCTGCATTAGGGTTATGAGAAGGAACCCGAACAAGCAAAAGGCAAAGATGAAGTCATCAGGAGGAGTACTGAATAGGATTCACATTTTAGCTGATACTCCTCCAACCTCAAACCCATCTAGGCACAGCCAAGTAAGCGATATTCAAAAACAAATAAAAAACAACACAAAAGGAACCAATATGAAAAAATCAAATAATTCTGCCTGAAATATCATTTCACAGACCATGTGTCCGATCAAGTTGAAATTTAAAACATATCTTCACCCATAAAACTAGATCATAACTGTGAAGTTTCACATTGATTGATTAAGCAGTTCCAGAGAAAACATTATTTAATATTTTTCTTCAATCCAATATGGCTGCAATACCGCGTTACCTATCAATTATTCCTGAACAAACTTATACACGCAAGGCTTGGGGAACATTTATGTGAAGTTTCCCCTCGATCTGTCCAGCAATTTGGGAGAAGATTTTTTTATAGGTTTTAGGGTAAATCCAATATGGCTGCCAAACCATGTGACGTATGACATCATAGGTGTGAAACTTTTGTTCCTCAGGGATAGGCATTCATACATGCAAAGTTTTGCCTCAATCTGTTCAGCCACTTCAGAGAAAAAGATTTTTGAAGGTTTAAAAAAAACCCCAAAAAATTTGGGCTGCTGAATCATGCAACCGATGACGTTATCATTTTTTTTTTCTGTGGACCATTTTATCCCTCGGAGACCCTCAAACATTTTCATACTGATCAGATGTAGCGTTCTTCTTTATGACGTCCTAACAAAGTCCTCCTACTATCATGAAGTATGGTATTACTCCATATGTAGGGATGGCACAGGAATGATATGGCTGCCCTTTCAAGTGTGTACAAAATTATATGCTTAAAAACGACTATAAAGTGGAATCATAAGCATGCAAAAGCCATAGTTTTATTCTCAAACGTTTTCATAATGAACAAGAATGAAAAAGACACCAGAATACATCGTTAAATTACCACATCGAGAGATCGCAAAATCGCCGATTTGTTTATCCACAGAATTGTTGAAAAATGTCATCCTGCCGAGCATAATAAATGCTGAAGCAATTACAATGATTCCAGTGGAAGGAAGTGATATTCTGTCTTGGGTATTGAAACTGTAACATAATTTGTTTTTTTAATCAGATTAAAAAAACAGAAAAACACCACAAAAGAGCACCAAAGCAATGATGTCCTGGTTTTGCACTCTCGTAGAATATGGCCTCCGTAGCTTTGTGAAGGTGGTACAGTGTTTCGTTCCATATTGTAATCACCAATTGGACAGTCATACCTGTAGCTTATATCATTTTCTGAAGGAATGAAGTGTTAAGCAATGATGGACTGAATAAATAAGATGATTTCTCACTTTTATTCTTTGTCTTCCTTCTCTTCCCTTTATGAGGGGTGAGGTTCAACAACACCAATCTTCTGCCCTGCCTTGCCCATGATACTCATCCACTTCCCCCTGTCCTCAGCCAACTCTCTCTACTCTCCAATCACACCCACTTTATTGATATATCTAATCACATAATCTTTCCATATTAACAATGATCTTCCTCTTTTCCTCTGACCTTGCTCCCTCAACCTATCCGCTCTCTTTGTTGTGGTGAAAACCCTGTCTGAGTCATGCAAATCCTTAAAAAATGGTACGTGCTGCTTCCTTTCTTGACTCTCAGCATTTAAAAAGATAGAGAATGAACAAACAACGCTCAGAAGGTAATGGCAAACCACCCAGTGTGACCTTTGCCAAGAAACTGCTTTGGCAGCACCAATACTTTGAAGGGTATCATCAATCAAACCAAATCAATCAGATCAAATCAATGTACCTGGCAGGAGGTGTTTTTTCAATTGCTGGATACATTGCAATGTTCATAAATGTCCGGAGACGCCAGTGTTCGTGGCTTTATTTCATTTCCGCACATGCGATAAGCTCTTGAATCTCTTAACCTGAGCCGAACTTCAAAATTTAAACTGCGGAATTGACCTTAGAAGCAAATCCGATTTTTTTTTTAGCAGTGTATATTTGTCCATTTCCGACATTGTTTGACACTCTGGAATCTCCAGGTACATGGTATTGATTATGACTAATCCCCAATCACTAATTGCTTGCCAAGCCTGCCGTTCCTTATCAAACGTCTCGTTGGAGTGCTTGTTTGAGTGCTTAAGCCACTTGTTGAGCACTCTACAAGATGCATGGCTGTTTGTTTGCAAGTCATGGTGATACATGGCAAAAATAACCGCACTGTCCCTCTGCCAAACACAATCAAAAATACATCGAACGACATACATAGTTCAGGCCCCACCTGCCTGTGTCAACCCTGCGGTGTCATGCGGTGCCAAGCCTGCTGTTCCTTATCAAGAGGTGGATTGAGGGAAGGATGGATGGAAGTGATGGATGGAGGGAAGAATGAATAGAGAGAAGGGATGGATTGGTGGATGGATGGATGGACCAAACCGATGTTTGTAAGCCATTGCAAAACAGTAGACAGTGTAAATGACAGTTTCTAATCAAAGCTGTTGTCATTTTTGAAAATAAAATTACAAATTGACATTCAAGAAAATGTTAGGTGATAATGTTAATGAAGTACATATATAAACGTGTGTTCCATTGTCTTCATGAAATTTCACAAAGGTTTGAAATGTAACCTTCACCTCGGAGCAGTCATGCTGAACACCGCCCGAAGATACTCGGATACGCACCCCCTGGTGGAGTACTTTTGAGGTTATTAGGGGATAGTTGTTTGAGCTCATTGCAGATGTTGCAGGGAATGTCATGGCAAACGAAGGAACAGCAGATGAGACCTCATTCATTCATTTATCATTCATTCCTTACACCTCATGTTCACTCTGTGAGATTGGAGTATTGCATGTTCATGAACAGCAAAGGAACTTGCTGTGAATCTACTTTCCACCCCTTCCCTCAATTCCTTCCTTCAATACATCCATCCTTTCCTCCATTCAAACATCCCTTCCCCCATATCTTCGTTTGTCCTCGCTTCCCCACCCCTCCTTCCTCTCTCCTCCCTCTCTCACCCCTCTTCCAAATTTCATGAAGTAATAAACAATGGGTGGTTGTGATAAGTTCCCACAGGTGGTTGTGTTGCGGTTTTGAGGTGGTTATGTTGTGCTGTGGAGTTTGTGTTGTGTTTTCAGCCCGGAGTGTCGGCGAGTGTGAGGGTTTGTCGATGGGCACATTTTAGGCAGCCAGGACTGTTGCTGGGTTCAGTTCCACGGTATGAATTTTCTGATTCGGCTTGGGTTGAGAGATTCTGGGGCTTATGGCATTTTGGATGTAAAAAGTGTGCTGAAATTAAATAAAGGCACAAAACACTGGCATCTCCAGGCGTTTATAAGCATTGCAGTTCGGCTGCTAGGGAGTGATGGGCTCTGGGGTCTCCTGGCCTGAGTCGGGTTTCGGGGTTTGGACTGCAGGGTTGGGCTAGGTGGTGGATTCGGCTGCTAGAGGGGTGGTCATTTGTCTGGTTCACACATTCTTTGGTATGCCGGGCATCTCTGGGCAGTGTGTGACCCCATCAGAAAGATCAAGTACCAGAGCAGGTAAACAAGGTGGAAGCCGCAGTTAGAGTCGCATACCTCAAGGAAAGCCCATTTTATAATATTTTCAAAAATGGCATGTGCTCACAATGAAGGAAGCATTCTATGCCACGCTCGAGTCTGTCGCTGATCAGTGCCCCAGGTGAGAAACTCTTCTCGTCTTGGTGGATTTCAATGCATCACCTGGAACTAACAGGGATGGTTATGAGACATGTGTTGATTCCCATGGGTCTGGAACAGTGGAACAAAATAGCACTAAGTTCCTTGACTTTGCAAGAAGTCATGGACTTAGGGTGGCTGGTGCATGGTTTCAGTGCCCACACACTCATCGCTGGACTTGGTATTCCAATGCAGGTGGTGTGGAAAAGGAGATTGACCATGTGCTCGTTCATGGTTGCTGGAGGATGATCCACAACTGTGTGGTCTACCGGAGTGCTCATTTCCTCAATACCGACCACAGACTTGTGTCAACTTTGAAGTTGCAGCTTAAATCTGGGAGAATGGTACCATCCCAGCCTAGACTGGATGTTGGCAAGCTCAAGGATGAGAGGGTAGCTGAGGAGTTTGCGATTAGGCTGAGTGGGCATTTGGGGGGGGGCTGGGTGTTGTGGGGAATTCTGAAGAGTTGTGTAGTGCCTTCAAGACCACCATACTTGACGTTGCCGGTGGATGTCTTGGAACTCACCATAGGGTGAAGAAGAAGTTTGTCTCTCAAGGGACACTGGATACCATTGACCAGTCACAGGGCTAGGCTGAATGACAGAGCTGAGCTGTTCAGTGAGCTAAGGCATAAAACTGTATCTGCACTGCGGTTGGACAAGGAGGCCTTTATGCGATGAATCTGTGAGGGGGTCGAGCATCACCTGTGGTCAAGTGATTCTCGTCCTGCTTACAGGGGAATTCACGCATTGCGTTTCTCAAAGCCTATGCCTCGGTTATACTGCAGTTACAGCGGAGGGTGGTGGTCTCTTAACAGAGGAGTCTGAAGTGAAGGCCCGCTGGGCCAGCTAC
>CM068953.1:100946733-100964093 GCA_035128595.1 Eptatretus atami
GACTATAGGAAAGAAAGGTGCAAACACATCCCTTTCCACAAAACCCGTTTCAGGAATGCATAATGTCAGTTGCCCGAACTCCATTGTAATGATAAAATAGCCATTGTGGTCTCCTGAACATTTTGGTAGACAACAACCACCACAACCAGCATTTGTTTTGTTCTTTCATAAGTGAACCTTCTTTGATTGTTTTGCTTTCTCATTACTTTTGTGCATGGCCTGTCTCGGCACAAGCTGTTTATAGAACAAAATCAAGTGTGACTGGGATTTTGCTGAACCCACACCCTTGTGTACTCAATCAAGATAGGAGGATCCTCAGCAGTAAGGGTGATGCAATTTGTGAGTATGGCATTATATGAATGATATTTTGATATTTGCAGCCAATAAAGGGTGTGCAACAGTGATTTCAAAATGTGATTGTATACAAAAATGAAATGCTTTGCTTTACTCTCTCACCTAAAGTCTTATGAGCCTCTTCCTTTGGAATCCAGAGGCTCTTTCAAAAGAAAGCTAAATGATGCTTCAGGCTAGCCCTCCTTACAAGCACTGCACCTTTAGATGTTTTGTATTTTGGGTGATCATCACTTTGGCTCATTGGTGCTCTCACCCCTGGGTGACAATTGCCATTCCCAGATTTGGTGTTGTTGCCATGTTATAAAGTTCTTTCTTACTGTTGCGGCACCTGACATCCTATGTTTTTATTGATAGTAATACTACTACTACCCAGGACTCTTCTAAGCCAGAAATAACAATTGCAATTAAAATATTTTTTTGAAAGTAAGTAAAGTTCTACAGATTCACATACCACCACCATGCGAAAGCAAAACTGGAGTGATAGTCATGAAAACTCTTTCTTCATTCAGCCATGTGACACAAATATGTTCCTATCTATTGCAATCTCATAGCATACTCTCCAATTTCTTTCCATTCAGTATACAAAGTGAAACAATGCAAAACAAATCAAAATAACTTTCAACCAATTGATCTCAAATATGTTTGGCATGCTATGTCATTAAATCTACTTAGAGCTTAGGTGTTGCATGTATTTTTTTTTTGAACAAGTTGTCTTTAAATAGGAACTCACCTAGAAGAGAAATTCCTCTTGCATCTTTCAGCTGAGGAAGAATTTCCTGGAATGCAATGCAAACACCATTTCTTTCAGCTTCCTCCACAAATTGGGCAACAGCAGGACGTCCATAATCATCATTAACTGCAATCGCACCAACATAGAGCCAGGAGAAAAGTTGCACAAGATGAGCTAGTGCTGAAGCTTGGTGTTTATCACTCGGTTCAGTGCGAAGGAAGGAAGGAAACTGTGATTTGTCACTTAAACATTTGCAAGATGAAGCATAGCTTACCTGTATTCCAAAAAAAATAAAATAATAAAATGTAACACTTGACTTCAAACAATAAAAGGATTAATTGCAAAACACAAAATTTATATTACTGTACAGTTAAAAGGTATTTCTGGCTTTTAATGACAGTCTGTGAAATGCACAGAATCACCCACTGCAACAAGGTGTGTCAGCTGCTAAAGTGCTATCTGCAGTACCAGTTAACCAACCTTTTCTTCGCAACTAGTGGGCCCGTTGGTCTGATGGACCAAATTTTCATTGGTCTTCATAGCCTCGTTGCATACCCGCCTGCTGTACTGCTTGAGCATTAGTTTGCCTTTCACTGAACCCAGATGTGCTTGGGGCCAGCGTGGGGATTATGTGTTTGATATTATTATTGCCATATGAAAATACTATTCTTATTGTTGTAAATATTATTAGTATTAAATAATTAATATAAGCTTTGTTACAATGTTATCATTGTTTTTGTGATTTATTTTTTAATTAGAATGTCATCCATGGTAGAAGGACGTAATAAGCATCTTTAACATGGCGTGTGCTTAAAACGTGAGAACACGAATGGATTTTTTTGTAGTTAATAAGCCTAATCAACTCAGGAGGTCATGACAATCATTTTAGTGTGTCATATTCTGCATCAGAACGCTCTCGTAGAATTCCACAAAAAACATCACACACACACACACAACACACACCACCACACACACACACACACACACACACACACACAACACACACACACACTCACCATCCATTTACGGTAGATGTTAGTCAACTCCTTAGGGAGGGAATCGATCCATGGAGGCATTTCTGGCTTCCTGGCCTTCATCAGCATAAAGTGATAAAGTGGACTCCCCCAGGAGTTGAGTTGGCAAGCTGTACTGTGTGGTCTTAAATGTGGAATAGTACGTCTTTAATGTGGTGTACTGTTCTGCACAGGGTAGAGTCGTCCACAAACTTGTAGAGAGGTTAACTGAAGGAAGCAGAGAGATCATTGATGTTACCAATAATAAAGTTGATCCTAAAACGTCGCCTGATGGAACAAATACCAGCCTCAAGGAGATCTCCATACAGAATGTCAGCAATAGCAATCCATTGTTTCCACACACACAGAATATCTAATAAACATGTAAGGATGGGCTCCTGAATTATCTGATAGCTTGCTAAGGTAGGTTGGGTGCCAGGCACTATGAAAAGGGTGAGGGATGTCCAGACAGATGGTTCTGATATCTTACTTGGGAATAATGCATCAATCCATTGTTTAAACGAAGCAAGATATCCTTGGTAGAATATCTGGGGCAGAAGTTGAACAGATGATCAGAGATAAGAAAGTTGGAGAAGATGTAATGTCCGAGGTCAGCAGCAATGATAGATTCCATCACTTTGCTTCTGATGGGGAGAAAACTGATAGATCTTTCGTTGAGTAGATCAAACATCTATCCCTTATGGTGAAAATGGATGACCTTTAAAACTTTACCAGAAGACTGTTAAGCCAAACATGGGGAGGAGCAAAGAAAGAAAAAGGAGAGAGCAGAACTAAATTTCTTGTGTGAAGTACCTTTGCCATTAAAACCTGTTGCAAAGGAGGTGTCAATATTGGCTAGGATGTCCTTTCATGATGGGAGAAAATTCCACATACCCCCAAAAATGGTTGTGGGGTAAAGTGTTGGAATGAAAAAGGAAGGATTGTGATCCTTGGCCTTTACACTAAAGACAGTGTTTAGATATTCTGCTTTTCTCCTGGAGCATGACCTAACATGAAGTAGGTAAAGAGGGAGAATGTGTGAAAGAGAAAGACTTGACCAGCTGCCACCAGGCATTGGAGAATGCTAAGAGACTTGATCAGTTTAACTGCAGGTGAAATTGATGTTGGGCTCTATCTTATTGAATTTGTTCTTGCATATGGCAACTTGGCTGCTGGGTTAGCTATCATTTCTTGGAAGCATACCTGTTCCACTGATGCTGTGCACCTCTACCAGAACACAGGTACTCATTTCACCAACCTCATGATGACAGGCTGAATCGATGCCACCTGGTGTTCATTCAACAGCCAATGTGGCTCAAACTTTGGACCCCAAGATCCTAAGCCAGCCACCTTAACCACCAAGCCAACACCAGGCTTGTCTTATTGAATAATTAGTACACACAAAATGCAGGCTATATGGAGGAAACTTAAATTCCAATCAGTTTGGTTTACCTTATCGGTGGAGAGACTACTTGTTATTATTTTCTTGATTACCTTGCCACATGCCTCAGTGTGCTGTGGTCGGGATGTATAAAGGGCAGTTGGAGGCATGAAGGGATTAACTTGTAAAGGAAAGCAAGCAGTTTGTGTTTAGGAAGGTATTCCAAGAGCTATTGATGTTATAGTCCAGGAGCTATTTCTCGTACAGGCCAAAAAAAGAAATTTGTTCAACACCCCCTAAAACTTTAGTCTACTTGTCATATTTTTTGTAGAAGGGACCCTCTGGAACAATTCCAGATATTATGTGGTTTCATATTGTGGTATAGCTTTGAATCTACAAGCTACGATGCATGCTATGGGGTGGGTATGATGGCCGAAAAAAAAAAACAGTGGAAGGGGTAACATAAATGTGAATATCTTTGTGCAGACTCAACCAATTTTAAATATTGAGGCATTAACAGATTCATATTACAATTCTTCATCAAAATATGTACGGTATTGATTCACTTGCTGTGTTCTGACATGACTGGAAGTCAAGAGGTCACCAAATGTCCTGTGTTAACTTTCACTTATCTTGCTCTTAAATGGTGTACATGGTACTTTATCAATTTTTGTGTTGTGTATATTTCTTGGGATTCGAGACAATATTTCTGTTTCAAATTATATATATTATCCTTCAATAATAATGCATATGTTCCTAATGACAATATGTACATGTGCAGGCAGTATATGGTGTTCCAAATGAAAATATGTACAGTATGTTATCATGATGTGCCAATTGAATGAATTTTGTCAATAGCAAAACATTTTTTGCTTTATTGGTAAAAAGTGTACACAATGTTTTCCATTTGAAAAATGTGCCCTGATTTGGAATTGCTTGCCATGACTCCTTAAACTCCTCGCTGAATCATTGGTAAACCATTTTTATACATGCTATGCAATTTATGCTTGCTTCATGATCGGTTAATTTTATGTTATTTCAGATCTGATACAATGGTCAGCACAGACAGTGAAGAGATATGTATGGACCTGCTACCAGTAAAGAGAAAGAAGCTAACAAACGTTGAGAAATAAACAATCTGCCAGGTGGACTCCAAGGAGACTGAGAAATGGAAATGAGACCTCCATGTTAAAGCTTGCTGCTGTCCTGAAACTCTATGAAGATGCAGTGCATGAATATCTCATACCAGATATGGAAAGTTTGTCAAGTATTGACATACATTGGCATTCCAAGTCTTATGAACATTGGACAAGCAAAGAAAACCTGTGTTATGTGCACAGCTGGAAAGCAGCATCTTCACTAACACCATCAAATATCACCACTGATACAAATCCGATGGAGCCATTCAGGGTGCCCCGGTCTCAATCAAAACCCAACGACTGGACAAAGTGATTGTATTGTAAGAATTACACCCAAAGAGGTTAATGAGATGGTCAGGGATAATACTTCCCAATCATGCAAAACAAACAGGTAGCAAAAACAAAAGGTGGTGAAGACATGATAATGATAATTGCTGCTGTTTACATTGACATGATGGTAGCTGAAACAAGGCATCATAGAACCTGCTATGTCTTATAAATCAGCAACGTCAATCTGAAGTTTGCCGAGTTTCATGAAGGTGAAAAAAGAAAATGTGTTTGATACAGCATTCAGAGAAATAGCTGAAGAGATCATAACTAACCTGCATGATGGAAAAGCATTTGACAGACACTGTATTGCCTACAGAAAGTCTCCAACTCCTTTCAAAAATTTCACCTTTTGCTGCCTTCTAGCCTTCATTTACAAATCGTAACCCACAACTTCCAAGTGAAAAACAAATTCTACAAATTTCAGAAAATTAATAAAAATACAAAACTAGAATATCTTGGTGGGATAAGTGTCCACCCCCCTGAGTTAATACTTGGGTCTATCACCTTTGACAGCAATTACAGCTGTGAGTCTGTTGCGATAGGTCTCTACCAACTTTGCACACCTTGATTGGGCAATATGTGCCCATTCTTCTGTACAAAACTGTTAAAGATCAGTCAAGTTGTGTGGGGAGCATTGATGGACAGCAATCTTCAAGTCATGCACAAATTTTCGATTGGATTGAGGTCAGGGCTCTGACTGGGCCACTTGGGGACATTTATATTTTTGTTCCTTAGCCACTCCAGTGTAGCTTTGGCTGTGTGCTTCGGGTCGTTGTCATGATGAAAGGTGAACTTCCATCCCAATTTCAGCTTTCTTGCAGAGGGCAGCAGTTTTTCCGCTGGGATTTTTCTGTATTTTGTTCCATCCATTTTCCCTTCTATTCCAACAAGTGCCCCAGTCCCTGCTTATGAGGAACATCCCCATAACATGATGTTGCCACTACCATGTTTCACAGTAGGGATGGTGTCCTTTGAGTGATGTGCTGTGTTTGGTTTGCACCAAATGTAACATTTTGCATTTAGGCCAAAAATTTCCAACATGGTTTCGTTTGACCACAAAACTTTTTGCCACATGGCTTCAGAATCTCCGGAATATTTTTTTGCATACCACAAATGGGATTCATGGTAGGTCTTTTTGAGAAATGGCTTCTTTCTTGCCACCCTACCATAGAGGCCAGACTTGTGGCTTGTTTTGGATATTGTTGTCACATGCACACAGTGACCAGTCTTTACCATAAAGGCCTGTCGCTCTTTTAAAGTTGTCATTGGCCTCTTGGTGGCTGCTCTGATCAATATTCTCCTTGCCTGGTCATCCAGTTTGGATGGACGGCCTGATCTCGGCAGGGTCTTGGTGGTACCATACGCCTTCCACTTCTGAATGATTGTCTTGACTGTGCTCCAAGGGATATTCAAGGCCCTTGAAATATTTTTATACCCATCCCCTGATCTGTGCCTTTCCACAACTTTATCCCAGAGGTCTTTTAGAAAGCTCCTTTTATTAATGATTGAGTCTCTGCTGTGAAATGCAGTACCCAGCAGATGAACCCCGCAAGAACAGCTGATTTTATTCTGAAATAATCAGAATCACTGCAATTTAACACAGGTGGAGGCCATTTAATTTGGTGTCTGATTTTGAAGGTGAATGGTTACACCTGAAATAATTTACAATTGTGATTAAAATGGGGGTGGACACTTATCCAACCATGATATTCTAGTTTTGTATTTTAAATTAATTTTCCGAAATTTGTAGAATTTGTTTTTCACTTTGAAGTTGTGGGTTGCAATATGTAAATAAAGGTGGAAAAAGTCTGATTTAATGCAATTTCATTCCAATCAATAAAACAACAAAAGGTGAAAATTTTGAAAGGAGGTGTAAACTTTCTATAGGCACTGTATGTCATTGTTACTGAGGAGATACAAAACGTTATTGCAAGCAATGGGAGTGGCAGCAGACAATAGGCTAAAACTGTGACTGAAGAAGCACTTTGTAGATGACATTGTGTTCCATCAGCCATGTGACCATACAAGATCTGAGATCTTGTACTGAAGCTCAGTATCTCTTGAATATGTCATAAACACTGCCTTCCAAAATAAAACTGCTGCTGCAGCGAAGTTCCTGGAACTAGCGAACAACTCCCAACTACTATTGATGACCCTGACATAGGAAGGCTCCTGCACCTCATTGCCAAACTGATCAAGTCTGAGATTACTGATTGTCAAGGCATATCAGTTCAGCCACATGAATATAAATTATGTAAATCTGACAAAATCAAAAGCCTTGATACCAGTTGGTCTTTACTGGTTGCTACGTTTGATTATCACCAAACCAGAGAAGGAAGGTGAACATGTGCCATCATTGCCAGAATGTAGCATCTCCTCAGATGAAGGACGAGTTCTGATTCTAGCAAAGATATTGTGCACAGTGCATCCTATGTTCGAACCACCAATATGTCCAAGCAGGCTGCCCTCGGAATTGCAATCTGCCACATGATGAGATGGAAGCGGCTTATCACTATGTTCAGCAGAATGGGACACTGTAGCTCAAATGATGATGTTGAGGCAATGGATAGGAGCCTTTAAAAAGATATATCGGCTAAGTCTGACCTGCTTGGGTGGTTGTACCATCCAAACATCTCACCAGTTGTCTTTGTCCAAGTTGCATTGGATAATAATGACATAAATGAAGAGCACATGGGTGAAGACAGCCTGCTTTAAGGTCAGCAACCTCTCCTTCATGGTAGCTTCAAAAATGCTCAGAGGTCAGTTCTCACAATCAATGGACTATTATTACATGCACAACATGCATCTTTTGTACAGAAGAGGATTGTCATTCAGTCACCAGGCACAGATGTCTCTGTCCCCTATGCCATTCACAACAGTGGTCTCAACTGCCAGAAGCTGTTATTCCACACAGGGGTAAAAGACAATGTAAGGTGTATACTTCTGCACAGTCTGGTTGGAGAATTAGGACAACAGCTGTGAAAGGCCTTGCCAGGATTTCATGCACTGACAGGTTGTGACTCGAACAGTCCGCGGTCAACAATCGGAAAAAATATAGCCATCAATGTATTTATTGTTTGGCAATCAAGAGCACCCTTCTAATCTGGCACAGCTTGGAGAATAATCAGAACTGAGTAGTAGTACTCCAGAAACATGCGAGAGTTTCATATTACACGACACAATGGCTCGGAAGGCTGTGATGTGAGGTATGGACTGTTCTGTCAGGAAGGACAAAAAAAATAAAGGTCTCCCCTTCATCAGAGAACCTACAATAACCTATGAAACGAGAAAACTACCAGGACTATATATGGAAAATGGTGGAGCCTATATGCAGTAATTGCCACCTGCTGTTGGATGTGGCTGGGAAATTATGGATTGTATCTTCTTCGTACAGCTGGTGCTCATGACTAAAGAACCAGCACCAAAGAGACTTGTAGAACTGAATGCCTGCCATTGTCAGCAGTCCTCCTGGAGCTGAACGGGTTGTACCTGAAGAATTAACATACACTGAAGCTTGTGCTTGCATGGCTGACAAAACTTGTCAGAACCCAAAAACATTGATTGATGATCACATTTATGATGAAGGCACCAATTAAAAACTGCCACTGATATTATCATTTCACATTACTGCACCTAAATATACACACAAGATACTTATAATTAATGTTAAGTGACATCCATTTCTCAAGGATCATCAATTGATATAAATATGGATTGTGAATATTGTCTGTTTATTCAATATTATAAACAATGTATGACTGTTAATATAGTCCGATATCGTGCATATTCACCCGAGAATATTCATTTGGGATATGGCCAAGCTAATTTACTTCAAAAACTAAGCATTGAGTGACATTTTGATCACCAGAAGAATCATATTACAACAAGAGAAAGAGCAATCAGAAATTGCAGACCCTTGCGAGGACTTGTTTTTTGTGGTGTGTTGTGTGGTGTTTATGTACTGGTGTGTTACATAATTAATAAGAGACATAATTAGAACTGCCACTATATAAATGCCGGCAGTGATGACTGGTTCAGTCATTTTAGAGAATAAGATTTTTGAAGGTTTTTTTTTTTAAACAATATGGCTGCCGAATCACGTGACCGATGACGTCATCAAAACCTTTTTGTGGACCATTTTATCCCAGGATGACCATCAAAAATTTTCAAACTGATCAGATGTGGTGTTCTACATAAGCAATAATGATGTCATAACGGAGGCACCTATGTGGTCATAAAAAAAAATCACGCTGATAACCCATGAGGAGTACTTGATATGCACAAAGTTTCAATTTTTTCCTTTCAGAGATACAGAGGTCCAAAGTTTTTCCGTTTTTCCAATATGGCTGCCAAACCACATGACCTATGACGTCATAATTATCATTAAAATATTCAACATGAGTAGTCGCACCAATGGTGAAAATTTAGTCAATCCAATAAGCGGTTGCGGAGAAAAAAAACAGACAAAAGTTCTGTGTGGACAAACAGACAACCAAACAGACCCAAATGCAATACCTTCCCCTTTGGCAAGGGTAACAAGTAACCGAACACTGTACAAATTGTGATAGAGCTTTTTGTAATATTAATACAATGATGTCTCATTATTGAAAATTGTACCTGCCGTCTGTCCGCCCCATTGCATACAAATTAATGTGTAGCTCCAAAGCTATAACCACAATTTGAAACTACACACTATCTGGAACTGCTCCATAGGTGGTTCCTTCGACCAAAATATCAAAGCAGACCAACTGCAGGGGATTTTGCTATTAGCAAGTTTTTGCGACCATCTGGCACGGTAATTGCTCATGGACTATTAGTATAGCAAGTGATAAAAGGGACCAGTCGGTGAGGGAGATAGCAGTTTTCAGATTGCACCCATCTGGATTCCTGTATTTCCATACATGTTGGCACCTTGCCGTTTCTAAACCCTGAAATAAGTTTCTCTTTGATTGCTCTCCAAGGCCTGCCAAAGAGACAAACACTTCCATTGTGCCACGAGCATACAATTCAAGAGGAGTGAAAGAGGAGCACATGAGGCTGAAGGGGAAGCTTACCATGACTACATCTAAGAAAAAATGACTCCTATTTGGAGAGAAGTGAATCAGTAAAGAAAAGTGCTTCAGATCTTGATACCAAATGACATACAATATGAGTAGATGTTTTATGAATGCACTTGACTGCAATAATGTTGACTATAATTTTAGGACTGATATGTGAAATAGATTGTTCTGATTTATTGTTTTTGTAAATTTGTGAAAAATAATTAAATGGAGAACATTATTTTCGTAAATCAGCCAGCCGTCTCTGTTGTGCAATTTTTGATCACATTCATGGTGAATGGTTGCTGGAGATAACATTTCTGGTCACAAATACAAGAGTTAAAACAAGAACAGCACTCTATAGAGTACAGACCTCTGCCAGGCTGAACAGTTTGCATTTTGCATCCCATTGTGGAAGAAAAAATAATTATATTCATTTTATTCCAAATTATATTCACTTGTTGCTGGTACTTTTAAAAAAAATGAACACAGTATAAAATAAGGTCTTACTTTTGAACTGGAGTCAAATGACTGTCAGTAAATTCTCCCCCTTCCCCGACAGTATTTTGACCTACATAGTGATATAGATGCATCCACAAGTAAAGTAGAATTGTATCTTACTAAATCTTATGTGCTTTTATCTCATTGAAATTATAGAACCAAGACTAGTATCTCCAATGTTTAAATGGAACTGCCCAGCTGCTGAAGAGAAGAACGCCTTGCTGCCACCTTTGGCTGGAGGAAATTAAATAACAATGGAAGGCTACTGGAGCAACTGTTGTTGATGTTGTCTGACGATCCATTGAATTTTTTCACTTTACTGGCTTTCATGTCCATCGGCAAGCAAATTTTTAGATTTCTATGTCACCCGGAAGGTACCAATCTTTAATATCAGTCAGTGAGTAGTGGATGAGTGAGTGAGTGAGTGAGAGTCAGTAAGTGGTTAGAAGGAGCTTCATATAATACTTGCAAATACAACCCATCGCTTCGCTAAACTAGCTGTGTCAAATCGCGGAGGTGGGTGGAGAAAGAGAAAGGAGAGAGAAGAGGGAAGGGGGAGGGGAGGCAAATAGGATGAGGAAGGGAGGGTGGGGAGAGGAGGGATTGGAGGCGAGGAGTTGGTGAAGAAGGGAAAGCTAGGAAGGTGAGAAGAGCGACGAAGGGGAGTGGAGGTGGAGAGAGCAACGCCTCACGAAACGTTTGCTATACACTGCGGGAGGGAGGGGGGGAGAAAGAGAGAGAGAGAGAGAGAGAGAGAGAGAGGAGAGAGGAGAGAGAGAGAGAGAGAGAGAGAGGCTGAGAGAGGCTGAGAGAACAGAGACAGAGAGAGAGAGAGAGAGAGAAGAGAGAGAGAGAGAGAGAGAGAGAGAGAGAGAGAGAGAGAGAGAGAGAACAGCGGGAGAGCGACAGAGGTGTGGGAGGAGAGTGCTGCATTTTATTTGGAGGGTGGAGTGAGGAGGGACAGACAGAGAGAGTGGGGTGGGGTGGGGGGAGGAGGAAAAAAAAAATAGGTGAGGGGTGGAGGTGGTGTTAGCAAAGAGAGTGATATGTTATGCTTAATGACCAAGCACAAATTAAAAAACAATCTCAGGTCAGAATAGCTGTACACACAATGACACAACAGAGTTTGTCATGTTAACCACAGGCACATCTGCAAAAATTTGATATCCGGTTCTCGAAAATTTGTGGGAGCATAACCAAAAGCTTGACTGAAAACATGGAAATACTGTTCAAGTACGAACTAGATCCCGTCGAGCGTGAATCTTGAAAACAAAGCATTGCGACCAGACATCATACTTAGGTACAAAAAAAGAGAGAAGAAGGCGTTGCTAAGTGAGGTGTTAACATCAGTGATCTTGGACTAAACAATGCAGAAATCAAGAAAATGACCAAATACCAAGACTTCAAAATGAAGTGAAAAGATCCTGGAAACTGAAGAACGCCAAAGTTGTACTTGTGATAGTTGGAGCTCCGGGAATGACGACAAAGAACTTCACGAGATATATTAAAGACCATCCCTGGGAATATTATTACAAACAAACTACAGTTGGAAGCTGTCCGGGGCTCAGTGACGATCCGAAGAGAGCCGTCGACACAAAACTTGAGAACAAAATACTTCACAGCTTGGTCCATGAATCGTGACCCCTTACCAAAATGAAGGTGGATACTTTCAGCCCACCCTGGAGGACTCAACTCCACATTCTGAAACTTGCATGTGAAGATACCAATCAAACGACCACACAAAACACAACACACACACACACACACACACACACACACACACACACCACACACACACACACACACACACACACCTTTACTAGTATAAGGTATATGAATGTTGTACAACAATTCTGTGATTTTTCCCAGTGTATCGGCTTCGATGTCCATCTGCACACACTAAATTACTATGCCCCTCTTGTCTTTGGCTGCTCACTGCATTTTTTTATTTATTTTTCATTTATTTACATTTTAATTTATGGATACTGTATGATGATTCTGTGATGTTTTTCTGGTGTATGACTTCGATGTTCATCGGCATGAAAAATTTCAGCTTTCTACATCACCTGGAAGTCCGATCTATAATATCAGTCAGTCCGTCAGTCAGTCAGTCAATCAGTGGTTAATATATATATATATATATATATATATATATATATATATATATATATATATATATATATATATGTATATATATATGTATATATATATGTATATATATTATATATATATATATATGTATATATATTATATATATACATACATATACGTACACACACACACACACACACACACACACACACACACACTCACACACACACATACACAAGCGGGGTGTGCTTACATGTTGTGTAAGCATACGAACCATGTTTCCCATTGTCTTAGGTCGCTCACCTGCATTTGATTTTCATTATTTATTTTATTGTTTTTTTTTTTTTCTTCACTTTTTTTAACTTTCATTTGCGGATGCTTTCTGACGGTTCTGTGATTTTTCCTGGTGTATCAGCTTCGACGTCTGGTGGCACACAAAATTACCGTGCTTCCCATTCTCTCGGTCACTCACCTGCATTTTTCAAAATTATTTATTTTTCTTATTGTCTTTTTCATTTATTTATATTTTCATTTGTGGATGTTGTCCGACGATTCTGTGATTTTTTTCCCAGTGTACTGGCTTCGATGTCCATCCGCATGCAAAATTTCAGCTTTCTAAGTGACCCGGAAGGTAACGATCTTTAATATCAAGTCAACCGAGTCAGTCAGTCACTCGCTGAGAGAATCTGGTGAGCCTGCTCTCGTTGGCCTCCTCCACTCATGATGCTCCCTCGCTGAGAGAATCTGGTGAGCAGGATCAGTGTCAAGAAAACGGGCCACATGACCATACAGCCGCAGCTGACTATCACATACTTTACAGGAAACAAATCTCATCTAAGTCTCTCTCAGCAACCGCTCGTTGGACACAAAGTATGACCAGCCATAGCCAAGGATTCTCTGAAGAGACCTGGTGCAGAAGGAGTTAAGTCAGATTCCTGGTCAGATTCCAAGTCTCACATCCAGACAGCAATACTGGAAGCATCAAGAGTCGGACTTTTGTCCTGCATAGGTATCGACAGTGCCACACCCCATGATCCAGTGAATCCTTGACTCCCACGGCCTGACCCAGATGTCTATTGACCTCTGGCTCACAACATGCAAAGATATGAATATCACTGCCAAGGTAAGTGAATCTCTGTGACCTCAAAATCCTCACCACAAACAGGTACAGATAAGATAGCAGCATCCAAGATGTCAATGAAAGCCTGTATCTTAGTTTTGACCCAGGAAACATGTAAATCAGTGGCTCCGACTCATCATTCAGTGCCTCGAGGGCACCCATAAGGATTTCCAGGGTCTCAGCAAAGATGAATCAATTATCTGCGACATCAAAGTCAGAGATCTTGGCATTCCCAAACGATACACTGCAACTTGATCTCTCCAACATTCTCCCCAGAATCCAGTCCGTACAAGTACTGAAAAGTGTGGGGACCAAGACACACCGCTGATGAGCTCCAGTAACAACTGGAAAAAATATGTCAGAGATGGAACCACCACACCTCACAGCACTCTCAGTACAAGAGTATATTTCAGAAATGAGGTTGATCAGTTTTGGTGGCACCCCACGTAAACCGAAAATCCTCCAGAGTGCATCTCGATTTATTGAATCAAACTCTTTGTGGAGACCAACATATAGTGTGAGCAGCCCCTGCTGAAACTCTCGTCTGCATTCGGTGAGGCCCCGAAGACCAAGGATACGATCAGTCTTTGGCATGTTTGATGGAGAGCAAATCGACTGCTCTGGGCACTGGTGCTCAAGCAAATGGTGGCAAAACCTATGAATAATTATCCGAGCAAAGACCTTGCCCAGCACTGAGAGCAGCGTCACCTCTCAGTGGCTGTTGCAGTCCTGGCGATCACCATTCACTTTCCAGAGAGGGCCAACAAAGCCCATCTTCTAGTCAGTTGGGATGATGCCTGTGTTCCAGACAGAGCACAGCCCTACATGCAGCATCACGAGTACAGCATTTCCAACAAACTTGAGAAGTTCAGCATGGACGCCACAGATCCCAGAAGCTCCACCCCATTTCAGCTGGTTCTCCGCAGCCCGTGTATCCACAAACGAAGGTGGTTCACAGTTGATTGGAGGGTCAGCAATAGGGATGGTAACACCCTTGATGTCCAACTCAACAGCTGGTGAGTCAGACTGGTAAAGCCGATCAAAGTAACCAGTACAGCAGGCCTTCACTTTGGACTCCTCTGTCAAGAGCCCACTACCCTCTGCTCTAACTGCAGTGCACTGATGGATGGGCTTGGAAGAATGCAATGCACAAATTCCTCTAGAAGCAGGATGAGAATAATTTGACTACAGGTGATGCTCTATCCCTTCTTATCCACCCTCAGCACACTTACAGTTTTACACCTCAATTCCCTTAACAGCCCAGCTCTGCCATTAAGCCTGGCCGTGCAACTCCTGTCAATGGTATTCAGTGTTGCTTTGGAGACAAAGTTCTTCTTCGCCTGATGGTGTGTTCAAAGATATCCACCAGCAACGTTAAGGATGGTAGTCTTGAAAGCACTCCACACATCTTCTGGATTCCCCAAAACAACCAGACCCCCTCCTTCCCCACCCCCCAATCCACACTCAGCCTGTTCGCAAACTCCTCAGCTTCACTCTAATCCCTGAGCTGGCCAACATGCAGCATAGGCTGGGATGGTACCATTGTCCTGGATTTAAGCTGCAAACCAAGAGTTGCTACAACAAGCCTGTGGTCGGTTTTGAGGAACTAAACATTCTGGTAGACCCTGCAGCTCTGAATCATCCCCCAGCACCCAACAAGCACATGGTCAATATCCTTTGCCACACTACAAGTGTTGGAATCCCAAGTTCAGCGATGAGCTTGTTGGTGCTGAATCCATGAACCAGCCACCCTAAGTCCACAACTTCTTGCAAAGTCAAGGAACTTAGTGATATTTTGTTCCACATTTCCAGACACGTGGGGACCAACACACGTCTCATAACCATTCCTATCAGTTCCAGTCGATGCATTGAAATCCCCCAAGACTAGAAGAGTATTCCACCTGGGGCACTGATCAACCACAGACTCGAGTACGGCATAGAATGCCTCCTTCACAGTGAGATCGCTTCCCTCAGTTGGAGCATACAGAGAGACCAGGGAAATGACAACCAAGGAGTGACGAATCCTCATTCTCATAATTCCCTCGTTGACCGGTGTTTTCTCAATTGTTATGGGAGTCAGCTTATTGGACACAGCTACAGCAACCCCTTGGGTATGATAACACCATCAGAGTGACAAGACCAGTTGTAGGTGTCACCACCCGCCATGATGTCACCACTGGCCAGTCTCTGAACCTCAGAGAGTGCTGCAATATGGATGACCAAATGCTGAAGCTCAGATAACAGCAGAGACAGGTGACCATCCTCTCTTAGTGATAGGACATTGCAGGCACCCACCCGAAGGGAACGCCTTTGGTTAACCCGAAAAGACCACCGTCTGCTGGATGACATCTCAGCACCACCCTGACACACACTACCGCAATCCAATGACAAGGTTACCCCATGCTTTTCCTCATGTCATCAAAGAATGGGGGTCCCGAAGGCTTTGCCCTAATCTCTTCATCCGGTGAGCTGCCCTGTGAAGGGCAGCTGCACAGGATGTACTCCCACGGAGTAGGTTTTCAGTTTTCTCTGCGTTTTCTGTGTGTTTTGTGGAATGAAGTGTTTTACCGTGGACAGAGTGCAAATCCTGCCACCACCCTTCAAGGGAGAGGTACCCAACTGCACGAGGACATTTACAGATGCAGTTGGGCACCAGATATGGACAGCCGTTGGCTCACAAGGAGCTCCGCTGTGCTTTGAAAGGTTTTGTTTTTCATCATGCTGGATGTCCCTATCCATACACCCTCCTCACCATTAAGCCTGGTCGCGGACATGGTTTAATCTCTGACAACCAACCATGAAACAGGTAAGTACAGGTTTACATGGTGCCTGTAGCAAGTCACAAATCTCTGTTCCAGCCTGATCTGACAATAAATAGGAAGTGCCTACACTGTATATAGTGGTGTGTGTGTGTGTGTGTGTGTGTGTGTGTGTGTGTGTGTGTGTGTGTGTGTGTGTAGTCATAAAGCATAACATCACATTCTCTTTTGCGAAAAAGAGGAATTGAGAAAAAAAACGAAAAAATGTTTATGAATCCACTGACTGATAGAAGCTCTTCTTCACTGTCATAGATGAGTAAAAATGTAACCCACTCAATATTAGATTATTACTGAATGCACAAAATGTTTGTATTTGCATTAGAAACTGGAAAACAACACCATCTATTATTAATGAGCACCTTATAATCCTTGAAAAAGTTTTCTGATATGCTCTTGCAGATTCCTGACATGCTCTTCCTTTCTTAGAGACCTTTAATTTCATTTATAATGACTTCCGCCACCAAAGGTGGACAGAAGTTATGTTTTACCTGTCTGTCTGCTCTCTGTCTGTCTCCCTGTGAGCAGATGTCTCAAAAAGTTATGGACGCATTGAGACAAAATTGGTTGGCAGGTTTGGTGTGCGACAAGGACAAATTGTTTAGATTTTGGTGAATATCTGGATTCAGATCAGGATCCGAGAAATTTTCAAGTGGCGATTCACCGTTGAGAAATAGAAACAAAAACGATATGTAGCACAATATCTCAAAGAGTTGTGGACGGATTCGGAGGAAACTTGGTGGACAGGTTGGGTGCATAACAAGAATCAATTGATTCGATTTTTGATCCATATTTTGATGCGAGAAATTTTTAATTTTTCGAGTGATTCTTCACCATTGAGAGATG
>CM068953.1:100964103-100980344 GCA_035128595.1 Eptatretus atami
TCATAAAATATTATTTTAACTTTGGTAAAATGCTGCAGTTGAGAAGATTCCTTTGGAAACATGATTATCCATGTATTCTGGTGCATTTGCTTTCTGTATAACATACATCTGCCTTCAGTTGATATCGATTTGTGATATTCATTTGTCATTTTTTGATTAAAACTATATAACAACCTCGAAATGTTGCATAAGTTCCAGGAAGACTTCAGTATATTAATTAGTACATGATTAACATAACTTTAGATATTTATTATTTAGTTCACTAATTTAAAGAATATATTGCATGGCTTTTTGTGTACACACATTGTGGTCACTGCCGAGGTTCTATGAGCAGCGCAAGTCAATGTAATGTTATTCTTAATCAACGCTGAGAATGTGCCGAAGTAATGATTCACTCTCTTGATCTGTGTAACTGTCTGTACCTCCAAACCCTGTGGAACCTCGAAGGGGCTGTTGCGCTCTTTTCTGATTGGCTATACTTGGGCCTTGCCTACATTGTTTAGAATATTCTCACCCCTTTCCCAGTAGCAAAAAGCAGTTATTTTGATTTCGAACTATGGGAATAGTTATTCTTTCGCAGATGAAAAGCTTTTTCTCTTTTATCCTGCTTGTTCAATCATTTCCCCCATCGTCCCTGTCTGTTTCATATACAAGGCTTGCATTAGTGTTTTTTTTTGAGAATTTCATTGTTATATTTTCTCCTGTATGTGCACGCACACATTTGTATTAAAGATTATCTTTTGTATGCTGAACCATTGTGGAAATTGTGTTCTTTTCCACCACAGGGCCAAAAACGATATATAGCATGTTATTTCAAAAAGTTGTGGATGGATTATGACAAAAATTGGTGGATGTGAGTTGGCTATGTGACAAGGACAAGCTGATTAGATTTTGGTTAATGTTCGGATGCAGATCCAGTTTATCAGTAGGATACAAAACATAAACTGTTCAGCCTGGCAGAGGTATGTGCTCAAACAAGTGCTGTTCTCGTTTGTCTTTTGAGATTAACCATTTTTCATACAGTTGAAATCCAATTTAACACTTTGAAAATGTCCCACTTTAGACAGTATCAATATCAGTTATGGCCACATTACCTGTTTTTTGGATGCCATTCGTTGGAAACAGATTCTCAACGTGATTCCTTGTCCTGCAACAGGGAAGGAACACTCGAAAGAGATATCATTCCTCAGGTGGCAAGGTCAGCTCAACCAAGGGGTACAGCATCTACTCTATGCTGATGATGGCCACCAGCCAGAAGCACATATTCACAAATGATGAATATGTGCACCCCACCCACCAAAGGGTGAGCTGGCCCATAAAATGTAAAAGTGTGCCCGACCCCTCTCCCCATGGTGATCTGGCCTATAAAATAAAGAATTGTGCCCCCTCCCACCAGGGTGAGCTGGCTGATAAAATTAAGAAGGTGATATTCTTGTATGATACTGGATTACAATCTGCCCAGTAGAGACTGGAGTGCGAATCTGGATCTGCTTTCTCCACCTGCACAAAACTTATATAGCTTTATACACATATTCCATTGAACAGGAGCACAAAAATTTAACTTTCATACTAAAATAACCATCCTGTTTTCCTGGAAAGAGCTCAAGGTTGCTCTCCTAACTCATTATAAATGTATTTACATACTTATATCCAAAGATGAATCCATTGATCAGACTTTACCCAAACAAAAGGCTTACTTGAGGAATATAATAAAGCCCAAACAGGTTCGCCATCATCACAGCAAGTGTAGATCCATAAGTACCAACAACAAGATTCTGAGCACACAACGTATTTTGAAACGAAACTCCTTTCATCAGTTGTAATGAAGCTTTCACTGTTTTTGGCATGTTGAAGCACGTATCATATATGATATAGCCAAGTGTGGTACTGGGGAGCAAGGAGCTATTTTCATTGATCTCATTCACTGCAAAAACCATTGCCAGAGCCCAACGAAGGCCTCTTGGGTAAAAACTGCAAAATACATTATTTAATAAAAACTAAAATAATTAACACTGTTTTTTGATAATTCATAAAACAACTTGTATCACGTGAAAAAGGAACTAAACACAGGGCTCTAGTTGCAACAATTCACTTGATAAGATGAATTTTCATCAGGGTAAATGTTACATTTAAATTCCACTTTTGTTATAAGTTTGATAAGATATGTCAAATTTTATTACTTTTATTTGTCACCATAAAAAAAAAATTCACCTTAAGCTCATACATAGAAAAGTGCTGTGTCCAAGCCACACATACAACATTTTGGATTTATAGGATGTGTTCGAGTTAAGAGAGGAAGGACTACGAAAAGCAAATGCCACAACTTTTCTCCAGAAATATGCAAAAGCTTTTTTCTTGTCTCTCATTTGTAGAACAACGCTTCTCTGGCATGAACTAATTGCGGTGTCTTGACACACTCATATATGCGACACATATCATACTTGGGCTCTGTCGGTTATCTGCTGTCGGTTGGGGCACCCAATGTAGGTTAGAGTAGGTGTCTGGAATTTATTAAAACTGCTGCCTACAATAATTTAACTATTATTCACGAAGGACACCAAGAGAACTTTAAGATTCACCAACTGATGCTGGCAAATGGGATATCCAGTTTTATATCCATCTGAGGGATGGCATACATGTTGATACATGCGAAACAGCAAGATTACAGTTTATAATCTGTATTCTAAACTAGGCTTCACAGCTCAGAGACGAATGTGCACACTTCTACGCTATTCTGCCTGTCCTGCGAGAGCTGACAAGATGGAAACTAGCAGTTTAGTTCGACAAGAAAGTTGAAAAGCATGACAGCAACCATCATTTTAAAATAATAAGCAAACACCTGTGTTAGCCTGCCAAAAGACCATGTTTATTATTATTTCATAAAGGCAACGTATATTGAGGTTGGCAGGATTCCATAGAGCTATGTGTATTCGCTTCTAAGCTGTTTAGCCTGGGTTAGATTCACGACTGAGCAATAAACTGTCACCCTGATATTTTGCATGCCGCACAACTCATCAATGTGTGTGGCATCCCTTGGATGAATGTTAAACGGGGTGTCCCACCTGTTAGCATTAATTGGTGGACGTTAAATATCCCACTTTGTACTTCGTTAAGTACAGGTGAGCTGCCAGCATCGTGGCCAAATTCCAAATACCCGTACTCTCAGTCGAGTATTCTGCATCAGTCTAATCTGTCCAGGATTGTAATCACAAGTCAAAGAAACTGCATCAGTAGCCTAATATGCCAAAAAGCATTGGGAAAAAAAACAAATGAATGTCATTTTTATTTTAACGTAATTTTATTTTAATTTTATTTCAATAATGACCTCTTCTTATTCTGAAAACAGCATTTTGTTGATTTACTTGGCCTTTCCTGGTGTAAAGATCATCAGCATATTGGCCGCATAGTACATAGTGCATATTTCGGGTTATATTCATTGGGGGAGAACACCAGCATGAGTGCTGTTGATTTAGTCAATGCTATGCCCAATCGAGAATACTGGGAAAAAATCTCATCATGTCACCTTGTTTTGTGTATACCATTTGAATAAGGCAAGAATCATTACATGATTTGTGTGAATTTTATTTTTCAACAAAATGTTTTAGGCTAATATTTATCTTTGTTCAATTGGATTGGAATAGGATTCGAAATGAAAACCTGAACTTTGAACCACTTTGTCTCAATAAATATCATGTGGGATACCCAAATTTACTTTACAATGGGTCAGTTTTTGTCAACCGTGTTTAGAAATAATAGAATTGCAAAAGAAAGGGTTTAGTACAGTGTAACCAGATTGATTCCAAGTTTCAATTGGTTGAGATACAAGGGGTATTAATAAATTTCTGCAAACGTGATACGGTCAGTACTTACAATCGTCTGACACCATTTTTTTTTTTAAATGTTATAAAATACACGGAAATAAAAAAAAAAATATATATATATATATACATTCATACATTTTCTAACGAAATATGGTGCGTCATGGACTACTGCAGATATATCTTTCATATATAATATATTAATATGTGAATCCATAAGTTTACATTGCAGTAGTACAATAAAAATGGGGTAATGACACACACAATATACATTATGCACCCGAAAAAGATAAAGCTTGAAATTTAACAAACTTTTGTTTATTTGAAAGAATAAAATCAGTATGCTGTCAATTAACAAACAATATTTTATAATAAAGAGAGAAAAAAATTGAATGACTTACTCTGTGCAGCCATGGAATTCTGGGGTGAGTTCCAAAGTTTCTTCCCTGTTGCTAATGCCAAAATGTAGAGGAAATAAGCCCCCCAGTATGATGTCTCCCTCTTCTGTTAAAGTATGTGACTCTTGCTGAAGAAGTTTGCACTCATCCGAGTTCACAATACCAATTCCTAACCAAATCAGGCACATCAACTTCATGCTGAACAGACACATTTTTTGAAATCGAACTCCACATTGAAAACTTGTCAACAACAGTAAGAATCGGAAAAGGCAGCTTTCATTGAATTTCTCTCTTATATAATAATAAATCACAGCAAACATTATTCTCTGACTTTATATTTAAAACACAATTACTAAAATGTACTTTTCATTGCAAATCATAATATACAAACTAAAGATCCGTAAATATAAGAACGATTGTACTCAGAATTTATGCGGTTTATTCGATGTCAACTTTTTGTCAATTTACATGCAACAGGCTGCAAATGCATATGATTACATGTAAATATCTTTCATAATTTTATCTAATAGGTCTGTTATCATTTATGATTGAATAATAATAAGTCTTGTATATCATTTTATGATTGAAAGCCTTGTGTATTCCATGAGGAATGCGTCCTGTGTACCATTACTCCAGCTTATTTACAAATGCTCCATGGACGAAAGAGAAAAAAATATTGTTTGTCATAAACTATGCTGGTCTTGGTGAATACACAAGACTTTCATTGTAGACCTTCAAAATGAAATGAAATACGTGAAAAAACAATAAAATGCCTATCATAGAAATGGCAGTTTTGACTAACTTAGTTGCACAAAACAACCACACAAACAAAAAAATAAATGACACAAAACATTTTGTATTAGTGTTGGCCAATTTAAGTCAACAAAATGGAGAGATGAGGTTAATTTACATTCCAAAGTACAATCAGGAGATATGTTTGAATTTGTGTTCACTTTTTATTTGATCCAGTATTTTGTTCTTTTTAATTTAGAACTTGGTTCATCTTCTTCTCCTCCTCCTCCTCCTCACCTTTACTTTAGAAGGGGTGAGGTCCAACGGCATCAACCTTCTGCCCTGCCTTGACCAGGATACTCCTCCACCTCCCTCTGTACTCAGCCAACTCTCTCCACTCTCCAAACACCCCTACATTATGGATATCCCTCCTCAAAATCCTCCCATCTCAACCCCAGTCTACTTCTTCACCTCCTACCTTGCTCTCTCAACCAATCTGTTCTATTTGCCATTCTCTCTTCCCCCATCCACACGAAGTGTCCAGCCCATCTCAGCCGGCACTTCACTAATCTCCCCGTCAAGATCATCTGCACACTACTCTCTACCCTCAGTTCATCCATCTTCCTTCTATCCCACAATCCCCATGATCCAGTTGGTCTCACAAACCTGCAGCCTCTGTTGTTCTCTCTTTGTCATTGCAACCATCTTCAGACCATAAAGGTAAGCCGGTATTACACACGACATCAGAACCTTACCTTTCAATTTCCTTGATATCTTTCTGTCTGCCATTACTCCCTCTACCTTCCAAAACAAATTTGCAACCAATTTAATCCTCCTCTGCACCTCTGCCTCTGACGTAATATCCCCGGTCCCTTTTCCTTCCAGATACTCAAACCCTTATCCCTGTCTGATCTCCTTCCCTTCTAACCTGATATTCATTTATTTTCTCTGCTGGCTTACCCATATCACCGCAGTTTTCTCCATACTCTTCTTCAGCCCATGCTTCCCTAATGCCTTCTTTTACTCCCCAGTACCTCTTGCATCTCCTGCCTATTCTCCACCACAACTGCCAAATCATCCGCATAACCCCCCCCCCCCCAGAATACCCCTCATGTTTACCTTCCTGCTTACCAGCTCCATCACCATGATAAACATGAGTGGGCTGAAAGCTTTTCCCTGCTGCCCAAACAAATGCTCACACTGAACTCCTCAGACATCCCAGGATCAACCAAAACTATTCCCTTCATTCCCTTCCACCAACCTAACTTCTGCTTTCAGCACTCCTATACATCTCAGTGTTGCCATCACCATCTCTCTTAGGACAGTGTTGTAAGCCTTCTCCAGGTCCACACATCCCAATGCCATCTCAACTTGCACCTCCAAACTCTTCTCCACCAGCTGCCTCAGCATGAACATCCCATCCATCATCCCCCTACACTTTCTAAACCCTGCTGCTCTTCTCTGATCTATATCTCCACACTCTTCCTTATCCTCCCATCCAGAATCATCTGCAGCACTTTCATAACATGACAAAAGAGGGAAATGCCCCTGTAGTTCCGCAGATCTTGAACATCTCCCTTCCCCTTCCATATCAGCGCAATTAACCATGTCCTCCAATCATAACTAGCCTCCCGCCACCATCCTTAATCTTTGTCACTCTTCCCCCACCTCCATCCTGAATTTTTTTTTGTCACGAGCCTCCAGCCAACATCCTTAATCACCACCCCTTCATGTCCTTACCATTCCTGTCATGAGCCAATTTATATGTTATCTTCCTCCCACCATCCTGTTCAAACTTGTTGTGCACCTCCTCTCCCATATCATTCCTCACCTTATCTATAGCTCTCCTTGCTGCTTTCTTCTGCTCACACAGGTACAGCAACATGGCATCAGCTGATTGCTCACTTCCCCTCTCCTTCATATCCTCTATCCTCTTCCAAAACTCATTCTTTTCACCAACTGCCATCACTACCTCCTCCGTCCACCACAACTTGTTTCTATCCCTCGAAGTTGCACCCTTTCCTGATGTCCTTCCACACAAAACTTCTGCAATTCCCCTAAATGCCTCTCCATACTTCTTCCCCTCCTCAAAATCTTCCACTTCATTGCTAAATTGCTTATACTTGGCCCTCATCCTCTACTTGTACTCTATGACAACGTTTCCCCGACACTTCCCCCACCTAATAATCTCCCAACCCCCCGCCCCCTCTTAACCTCTCTCTCCATGTCTTCATCCATACCACAAACACCACAGGCTGGTGCTGGGTGATAACATGTTTCACCCGCCACTGCCTTACAATTCTTAACCCTCCACAACTATTGCTTCCTTACCACCACCAAATACAGTTCTGTTCTATGTTGTCTACTCCTATAGGTAATCTTGTGGCTTTCTCGCTTTTGAAGGAAGGAACCAAATATGGCCATTCCATTCCTCACCACCGGCTCCACCAACTCTTAACCCTCTTTTTTCCTGGTTCCCCAACCAAATTTACCAAAACATTCCTATTCACCCGGTTCACTACTCCCACATGCATGTTAAAGTCACCTGCAATGCACAGCATCACTTCCAGCTCAACTATTCCCATCGTCCTTTACAGTGCATCCCTGAACTCCTGCTTTCTTCCCATTTTTGGCCCAAGTCCTTCACGTTAGTGGCCCATATACCAACATAACACACACCATTTGTCTCTGTATCACCAACCATGCCATAGCTAACCATTCCTTCCATGTTTCCACTCTGTCCACCTGCTTGCTGATCTCTCCCAATACTATTATTCACACACCATTATTCCTTCCATCCTCACCCACATACAACAGCTTACACCATCCTACCAATCTCCTTGCCCTGTCTTCTTTCCATCTGGTCCCCTGCACACACACTTCCAACCTTCTCTGCATCATCTCCACCACCTCGACTCTTTTCCCTCCCCACATTGATCCCACAATCAAACTACCTAGCCTAACCTCGCTTCTGAACTGCTATCCAACTGGCAGAGCCAGTACCATATTGATTAGTTTGGGACGCTCAGGTCATCAATCAGCAGCACTGCCCAGGCTTATCTGCCGGACCCACTACCCGAGCCTGCTATTATAATATTGTGTGTGCGCATGTACACACATCTCTCTCTCCACTCACTCCCTGCCTCACCCCTGCTTGCTCCTCTCCATCCGCACTCGAATCCTCTCCCCCACCTTTAAGACACTTATCACTACCCCTACCCCACTCACTCTTATCTTCCTGTGACAGCTAAATAATAGAAGGCAAATGTTAAGAATATTGAGAAAGGACTGATTGGACATGAATAAGAGACCAGAAGAAGCAGATTTGGTGACTTGGTGATTTGGGAAGGGGTGAGAATAAAGATTGTAGCAGAATGCAATTGGTGAGAGCTTCACAAAACGAAATATCACCTGTGCTTGTGGCCGTTATTGCTTAGTAATGTGAAGAGGTGAATCTCGTTATTGGTTGATGGTGGGTTATCCATGCTCAAAGGATCAGGAAGGGGATTGTTTTGCAGAGACAGGACAAGGGACAAAACAGTTAAATTAGAGGAAAGAGAAGAAGGAGAGTTTTTTTTCTTTTGCACTTGTTGCATGTGAGAAAGGCATAGAGCTAAAATAAAGCATTGTTACTTTTTGGGGAAGGGGCAGTGGGTAGTTTCTTTTTTTCCTAGACAGGTGCTGGGCCACAAACGGGAAGGACTGGGGTGGAGACGCAGGAATTCAGGGATTCACTGGAGAGGATGATGGGAATGGTTGAGCTGGACGTGATGCTGTGCATTGCAGGGAACTTGAACACACACGTGGGATTCGCAGAGCTGGGTGAAGAGGAATGTATTGGTAAATTTAGTTGGGGAGCAAGGAATGGAGAGGATCAAGAGCTGGTGGAGATGGTGTGAGGAATGGGATGACAATTGCTGGTTCATTATTTCAAAAGCGGGAAAGCCCCAAGATTATCTAAAGGAGTGGAGAATATAGAACAGAACTGGATTTGGTGGTGATAAAGAAGTGACAGTTAGGGATGGTTGAGGATTGTAAGGCAGTGGTGGGAGAGCAAGTTACCACCCAGCATAAGCCAGTAGTGTTTGTGGGATGAATGATGGGGGCGATTAGTGTAGTGCCGGCTGAGATGGGCTGGACACTTCGTGTGGATGGGGGAAGAGAGAATGGCAAAGATAGCAGATAGCTTGAGATAGCAAGGAAGGAGGAAAAAAGGTAGACCGAGATGGGAGGATTTTGTGAGGAGGGATATCCGTAAGGTATGGGTGGTTGGAGAGTGAAGAGAGTTGGCTGAGGTCAGAGGGGGTTGGAGGAGATTGTGGTCAAGGCAGTGCAGAAGTGTGGTGCCATTGGACCTCACTCCTAGTAAAGGGAAGAAGAGAAGAAGAAGAAGAATAAAAGAGGTTAATGGAAGAACAACACTAAAGTGACAGTGCAGTTGCAGGGCAACAATTGGGCACAACAAACAAGGAAATAAACAAACAAAAGTAAGGGAGAGAGAGAGAGAGAGAGAGAGAGAGAGAGAGAGAAGGGGAGAAAACACTGAAAGCAGCAAGTAAAAGCATTGGATTAGGAATGGTTAATGGAAGTAATATTGATCATCAGTCAGGGGAATGTTCAAGGTTGGGCAGAACATTCCCCACTTTCTTGAGTGAGAAGGATGCAAATTCCAGTGAACAGTGGGTAAGATGTTAAGATAAGGAAAGAGTGGGATGTGTTTGGTACACAATGTTTGGAGGGGGAAAAATGGAGTTTAGACCTTCTGCCTTATCTCGGGCAGAGGCTGCAATAATGTGATTTGAAGTAAGGGAGGGGGTGAAGGGGGAACATTCAGGGAGGGACTTGACAAGACACCTTCATAAGACTTGGTGGAAGGAGACTGGTTGGAGTGTTCAGCCTTGAGATTTGCAAGATGGTGTTTTCTGGCATACCTCACAATGTGCACACACTTGTTGCAAGCCTTATGGAATGAACTAAAATTTCCCTCAGTCGTGTTGGCTTTCCATGTTGAGAAAACAAGCTGCTTGAATGCAACTACCTCGCCACAGGATTCTGTGTTAGGTCCGAGAGGATGGATATGACAGTCACAGGCAGGATGAGATAAAGTGGCACAAGAGAGAAAGTAGGCTTTTTCGAAATTTCTCCCCAGGCATAATCAATTCAATTTACTGTGGAGATGGTAGCCCAATCTTTTGTGAGAGGGCGGATTGCAATCCCTGCCTGTTGGTCTGTGCAAACAGTCATGTTCTGTGTCATTGAGTTTGCTCCCTCCCAATAGCTAGAGATATGTGGGCTTTGACAAGAAAGTGGTTAAAAGAGCCAAGGGGAACAAAAGAGGACAACAGAGATTGGATGGAAGGTTAGTCATTACATGATCCAGAATGGAGAACATACCAGTTGCAGAAAACTGGATTAGGAAGTTTACATATTGCATCAGACCCACATAGTCACAAAAGTTCTTTGCTGCAATGCCATGGGTCGTTCCATCCATCCATTGGGACCATACTCTGTGCAGAGCCTTGGTGCTGCCTCTGCAGTCTCTTGGACTTTGTATGGAAAAAAAAATGCACCCTCTGCTGTACCATCTTTCAGACAGGCTGGAACAGCCTCTTCCCTCTCTGGAGACCTTGATGGTACTCAGAGCTGGTCCAACACTTGGAATATGTATTTCAATCCTGATAAATCTCACACTCTCACTCTATCTCTCCAAAGAACTGTCTGGCAAACGCTCCCATCTACTTCATAACCAATCCCCTTGAAAAGGTGAAGTCACTCAGATTTGTGGGCCCATCATCAGGAATGATCTCTCTTTGGCCAAACCATATTTCCAAGATGGCCTCCAAAGCCAGATGCTGACTCTGCATCCTCCATCATGCAAGGTATTTCCTTGGACAATCTGATCTTTTTCACAACCTGGAAGGTCTTCATTCACAGCTTGGTGGATTATTGCTCTCCCATTTGTACTGGCACCCCAGCTTTACCACTTGGCCTTTTTGAGGCTATGGAAAGCAATGACTTTAAAATCATTGTGGTCTCTCCCACCTAAGCTGAGTGTCTAGGACTGTAACTTTGGCATCACAGACAGGTTGGTGGCCTCTCTGTATTCTACTGCCTCCTTTTTGGTCTTGCACCCTCTGCCCTCTCTTGGCCCTTTTCCTCCCAGGTTTGTGCAAGGCACACACCGTCTGCCAGTCAACTTTTTCTTGTTAACCTCCCGAAAACCAGGATTACTGCCCACCTCCACTCATTTGTTCTTCAATCCCATTATTCCCTCCAGGGCTTCAATACAACTGTTCTCCACAACCTGAGGTCATCTCACATTCATACTCATGATATATTCTACCCAAAATGACCCCTTTCCGAAGGACTCCCCTTTTTCATGTCATTGTGATTTTCCTACAGTCTCTCTCACCTCTTTTCGTTTGTCAGTTCGTTTGTTCCTTTTTTGTTTCATTCCTGCTTTCCAGTTCCTCTTCTTGCTGTGTTTCAGCTTGTGTGGAGCTTGTTCACACCATGTGTCTTTCTTCCCCTCCCCTTAATCTCACTCTCACCTCAACTATGCTGTTGGTATTTCCCCCTTCCATTTTGTTCCATTCCATTCTGCTCTATCTCTTCCATGAGCTTCGACCATGTAAAAAAATGTTTAAGCCTTTGCTGAGGACCAATTTGTCGGCCTCAGAAAGAGGCAAGTTACATAATATTATTATAACTGCAGGGTAAACTTCTTGAGGCATATAAGTGATATGAGGACTCGCGACCCAATATCAATTTTCGGCCCAATCTCATCTCCCACTTTTCTCTGATGAAGGGTTTCTGCCAAAAACATCAGTTTCTCTTCTTCCTTCCCACAGTGGTTACGAGTTAGCATATTCGGAAAAAAACTTGCTAATGAACAGGGCTGATCGTAATGTCAAGTGGAACAAGAACAACCAACGCTAACGTGCAACAACGAATGTAAACACAATGTATGTAAACACAATGTACGTAATGTAAACACACAAGTAAGAAGTTTACATTTTTAAAAGGCTAGATAATCAGGTATTTTTGACAGCAAAAACAATTTTGGTAATTTTAACGGTTTTGCAAACTCAACCATTTCTCTGTTGTCGACATTAGCTAAAATGTCAGGATTTTTTTCTGCAAAAAAACACTTTATTGTTAAATTCTGCTAAATATAGTCATGCTACAGTCATTGTAATCGTGTGTAAATGTGTTTTTTTGTATCTTACATTTATTTTGATAAATCACCTCAATCACCTCACATGCCACTGGAGATACTTTCAGGCTCAAAAAATTTAAATTTTGTTAAAATCGATTTTTCCCTAAAACCGACCTTAAACTATGATCCACTGCAAAGATATGTTGTTGAGTCCCTGCGTGTGTATGTGTGTGTCGATGATTGCTATCTCCATATGCAGCTTTGAGAAGGTGGAATGGAGCCTTCCCAGGTCTCAAAGTATTCACCTTCGTGTGTGTGTGTGTGTGTGTGTCATGTGTGTGTGTGTGTGTGTGTGTGTGTGTGTGTGTGTGTGTGTGTGTGTGTGTGTGTGTGCGCTCGTGCGTGCGTGCATGTGTGTTTGGTCTGATATTCTGGCCACACCTTTTGACCCACGGGCGAAACTTGCCAGGAAGACTGATCACTTCACCAGGGTGGTTGTGCACTATAAATATCCCCCAAACTCCTCAACCCCCTGCTCCACCCCAGCCCACCACGACCCACCAACATGTGTTTGCTTCTATATACCTGGTACACCCTTTCACCCAGGGGCTTACTCACAATTCGAATAAAGGGTGTCCTCTCCCCCAGGATAGTTTTGCACTTTGCCACATCTACTGCCCAACCCCCACCCCCATTACCCACCATCCCCCTTCTTGTGTGTGTTTGCCCTGATTCACCTGCCACCCCTTTTGACCACGGGGCTCAAACTTGCTAAGAAGACTGTTCACTACTCCCCAGGGAGGTTTGCACTTCAATCCTCCTCTCAAACCCCCACATACTCACCTTCACACCCACACATCATGTGTGTTTGTTACTATACCGGTAGCCTTCACTCATGGGGCTGACTCACACTTGGCATGAAGAGTGTCCACTCCCCCAGAAGAGCTCTTGCCCAACCCCCACCCCATTACCCAAACCCACACGCCCCATTACCCCCTTACTGTGTGTTTCTTATGATTTGTCATTCACATCCTTTGACACATGGTGGCCAAACTTGGTATCAAGAGTGTTCACTTTCCCCAAGATGGTTTTGCACTCTGTCCTGCTTCTCCAACAACGCCCAACCTCCACTCCTTCGCTGCACCCCACCCCCTCACCCACCTAAATATATGTGGACAACATAAATCTATATAGACTAGCAGAAAAAGTTCTCTATTTTCACATCATCCAGCCTTGAATAACCCTGCATTATTTCCCGGATGGACTGAACAGTACATGCAGCGGAATTGCTGATGCATGATGCTAATGGTGTAATCGACACTGGCATCACAGCCAGGGATTTCCCTACAACCCCCTCCCCCCCCAATGGGGGGTATACACCCCCTGAATTATCCCAGCTTCCCCATAGAACCACTGGAGTAAACTATTATATACCCCTAGAGGCCCCAAACTTTAAATTTTGGCAGTAAACACCCCCTTAACCTAAATTTCTGGGGAAACCACTGCTCACAGCCACATTCATTCATCGACATAAGCATAAATCTGCATGCTCGCATGCCGCACCACACATCGCTGCAGAGGCATAGCATCTTTGACCATGCTGCTTTCTCTGGGAGTGGGGGAGAGGGGAATGGTGGGTGTGGGTTAGTGGGGTGATGGGGATAGGGGTTGTGGGGGAATGGGGGAATGGTGGAGGGGGATGGGTTGGATGGTGTTGGGGGAGATGGTGAGGGAGGTTGGCAAAATATATTTTATGCTCTGATTGAATATATACTGTAAATCAGAAGTCAGAACCCAACACGTATAAATACTGTATAAAGGAACTCAACACAAATTTTTGATTTTAAATTATCAGTTAGAGCTGGAAGGGAAAGTTAACACAAATTTATCAAAAACTGGATGGGAAAGTCAAACTGGCAACTGCCAGCCGTATAGAGCAGACGTGCCCCCAATACACCACTTCCCTTGCTCTTCCGGCAGGTGTTGACTTCATATATTTCCTTTTTTTGCCCATATCTAAATCTCAATTAATCAAGTCAAAGTAACAAAAAAATTATCGCTGATGAATACAGGTTAGTCACGAATGTGTTTCTTAGGTTAGCATTACATATATATATATATGAAACATGGCAGACTTTGTTGAAGAAAATTTGAAGAAGAAGAGGACGTTTTTGTCCAACGAAACAGCACCATAACTAAATGCGTTTTTTGTCCATAACCATTTGCGTTTGCTCCATAATAATGAGATAGTCGAGCGCAAAAGCCCGTGATCATGACGGGCATTTCTGATCAAACTCTGCTTTGCCATGATTTTAAACAAATCCCAAAGACAAAACCTCAAGATTGTTGGTGTAAGTCTGCAAGAGACCCCACTCACACATGGCTAGCTGCATGTGGCAGCGAGCAGTGGGAAGCCCCAAGGGACTTTTTATACACTGTAATGAAAACAAAACTCACAATATTGTTTACCATGAGGATCTTAAGTGACACAAAGTCAGTTTCTCTTTATCCTCTGTCGACAGTGCAGTCCCTCATTTTCATTGCGTTGCAAGAAATAAAAACTAACAATTTCCTACGATTCACAACAATTTGACTTTGCTGCTCCATTTAACAAATGGTTACCCAGGTGTGTGTGTGTGTGTTTTTGTTGTGGTGATGTTGGTGTGTCATTTAATCGGGAACAGGTCAACCTGATTTTTGTCTGTTCTGATTCATTGCCACACCACTGACCCACAGGGCTCGAATTGGCATAAGTGTGCATTCCGCCATGAGTTTGCACTTTGACCTTCCACCTCAACATCTAAGCCAACCAAAACCCACCAATTTCCAGCCTCACCCCCAAACTCAGTGCCGAAGAGTGACTGGTATTCCCCCACTCCACTGTCTACCTCAGTGCCCCCCACATATTCCTCCAATCCCACATTCGAAAACTCAGATTTCCCAGGCAGAAAGGCATTCAAAGTAGTAAGTTCTCATAATAAAGTCGAGTAGGACTGTCTGGTGCTGAGCATATGCGAGACAATTGATAGATAGCTGAGAATGAGATGAGAGATCTAGTATAGCGGTACGGAGATGGTGAAAACTGTCGCGAGATATGTAATGCAAAAAGTAGTACATGAAGATAAGAAAGTGAATAACTATAATAATATATTAGATATATTATATATAATATATATTACCTTGTATGTTTCGTGGAACCCGCGGCAATCAGGCGACAAAGACCTACGAGGGGGGAAGCTATCTCGGGTTCCCACCAGACTCTCTGGAATGGCAGGCTGTCACACATGGATAACTCCGTGACTTGTCGGGTCGCAAATCGACCGTGGAATGCCAATACCTCCACCGCGTAGCGTAGGGTCTTTTTGTCTAGCACCAATTTACCTAATTAACTATGCGGTGTCGTTTTCTGGGGAACCACGCCCTCGGCACGTCTTGCTCGAACCGGGTCACTCTACCGACTGCGGTAGGGTTCTAACTACCGACTAACAACTCCGGTGTGGGTGCAGTCGAGCGGAACTACCAAAGCCGTGCCGGCTTGGATGAACGGATTATCGGATATAACAACCTGGCTAAAACTCAGATCCGAACCATGCTGGACCAATGAAAGAAAGGACGGAAACGAACTGGGAACATTTCTACAGTAATTTATTTGCAATAAAGAAGGACACAGAAAGCTTATCGCGGATATACAAGCAAGATTTACAATTATGGAATAAACACTTAAACAGTTTCTACTTACAAGATGGGCCCACACACTCAGATGATTGATCAAAAGACCCCTGCAGCCAGAGTGGGAGAGACGAGCTGAGGGTTGCAGTTCGCTTGGGTACATGCACATTGTAGGGAGGGGTGCTCCATGGTGCGGCACCTACTAATGGTCGGGCGGCTCGGCCCACAGTCACACGCGTGGGGATCGTGCCCATGGAGGAACCTGAGCAGAGCAGTCGGAGTCCCAGGGCGGAGATCAGGGTCACGGACGGGACCCAGTAAAACTCCAATGAACGCCAGCCAAATGCAGAAACCAGCTCAAACCGCACGACGCACACCAACCAACTGAACTCCTCAAAAAAAACTCCCACTCTTGAGACTCCTCTCGACAGAACTCCTCTTGCACTGAGGATTGTATCGTCTTTT
>CM068953.1:100987260-101000132 GCA_035128595.1 Eptatretus atami
CATACTTGACGAGTAACAGTATCAACGCTGCAACGGCCCCTGGCAGGAAATCCCAGCCACTCTTCCATGCGGGTTCGTACTTTTCGAGCAACAGTATCAATGTTGCAAAAGTCGGCGTGAAAGAGTTACGACGTTTGTGGGAGCCGAGAAACCGGAACCGCGAGATCTTGCCTTGGCACGTCAGGGTGGGAGAAGGCAGCTGGTTGGTGGTGGATCGTGATGGGCCGAGGGGTCATGCAGAGGGGATGGTTGTTGGATGGCTTGTTAGATGTAATAACCTAACTACAAGAAATTGCAACGCACGCCTTTGATTCTCCCACGAGACAAAAGGAAAGGGATCTGACGAAACACATACTTAACGACATAACTGACTTTTGGGATATATATATATATATATATATATATATATATATATATATATATATATATTGTTGCGGTTCTAGGAACTGCATGCCTCCAAGGCAATGGCTTCCAACATATAGTGGTCCCTATACAGTTATTCCATTAATATACGTTTAGATAGTCCCTTCCCTTTTGTCTCGTGGGACAAGGGAACGTACATTGCGGGGATCTCATAGCTAGTTCTGTTTACACCACCAACTCCATTTCCACTCTTCTTTTCAGCATATTCCTGAAGTAAATCCGAATTGGCGTCCTCGCAGAGGCCAACACGTGCCGCACATGCTACGGCCGGGGGAGGGGAATAGAAATCCGCAACAACACCACAAGAGCATGGACAGTGCAGCTGCAAGGAAACCACGATATCCTCGAACGAACCTCGGCCGCAAGCTCGAGGTGATCGTCTGACGTTTCCAATGATCTGGGTGAGATTGCTGGTTGCATTGCAAAGGAGTGCAAATGAATATCTCTTAAAGAGGCGGCACGGATGTTGTTTTTCACAACACAACACACAACACAGACACCCCCCCACCTCCCAGAACCAATATCGGCGAGAGCATGGCTGGCAGCTTTGGTGCCAGTAACTGCATTGTCAGAGGCCGATTATGGAAAAACAACAACTACGCCATGTTGTATGGAACACAAGTGTGCAAGACACTAGCGGCTCGTTCTTTTCAACAAATTTCTGGATTTCATTATCTCGGCATCTTCTTTTCCCTCCATACCTCCATCTAATTATTATGTCTGATCGTTTCCCTCAATTCCTGACACAGATCGGGTTTTGCCCCACGCACATGAAAACAGAATCTGATGGACGCGATCGCTGACCACGTGCTTAATGGCGGATCCGCGCGCACTGTACGGGGTGTGATCGAAGGCAGACCCATGCGCCGCTCGTGACACTTTATCATCATATAGAGCAGGGCACGAATGGCACACATCTTGATCTCATCTATGCATTTGTTTGCCGTAACATCTTACCTGTGTTCCTCGCTGGCGGCCGTGGGTGTTTCCCGCAGATGGGGATGCCTTCTCGACTCTCCGGCCAGCGAAGCTGTGATCAGGCAGGGGCATGCTGCACAGCTCGGGCTGCGTGGTGCATCACGGAGTCGGCATATTGACCAGTGCTAGCTGGGGGTGCCTGGGCGGGCACGCGGGGCTGACGCCACCCTCGGCCTGTCGTCGGGCATGGCCCGGGAGTTCGTGCAAGGCAATTCATGTCGGGGAGTTCGGTGTGGGGTGATTCATATCATGTCGTGGGGTTGGAAGAGACAATTCCACAGCTTGGGGTCATCTTGCCGGAAGGGGAGTGGAGCCGCTTTTGGCCATAGCGGCCAGGCTGCGTGGGGCCGGGGCCAAGCAGAGCGCCCGATTCGGGTGACAACCCATCGCTTTGGGGTGGCCTGCTGCCCCGCATCGCAGGGTTTATAAAATGTGGATGGCGAAGCCGTTCTCTCTCTCTCACACTCTGGATCTCAACTCCGCCTTCTATCGTCATCGCCTGCGACTCTACCTCCACTTCTCCGCCCTACTCCACCCACATGTTGCTGACTCCACCCACCCACCTTGTCCCGTCTACACTCCGCCCACTCGTTCTGGACTCCGCCTTCTCCACCCATTCCGCTCCCGACTCTGCCTTCTCCACCCAATTCTCTCTGTTCATGGCCGATGGTCATGTCTCGTTCTCTGGACCGACGCTAGCTGCACGAAGTGCCACGAAGCAAGAAACGGCATGCCAGCTATCAGGGACGTATCACCCAGCGGAGCATCCCCCCAAAATGTATTGGTGGCACGATCGGGAAATCGTGCAAGGTATTCAGAGACCGTTAGCCTCATCTCCTCTCCTCCATTTATCTCTTCATTAACTCCTCTGCATTGGGGTGTGTGTGTGTGTGTGTGTGTGTGTGTGTGTGTGTGTGTGTGTGTGTGTGTGTGTGTGTGTGTTTGTCCTGGTGCCTGTCCTCGTAAGTTAAGATTGCAGAAGGTTATTGTTATATTGGAATAAGTCTGCTCTGTGTCTGCTTTCGTAAGTTGCTAGTACATTGTCGCACCTCACGCTTCTTTATATCCCTGCATTACACACAACAATAAAACGACCTTCACTGTGCCACATATCTTTCCTCTCCTGCTTGTAAATAAATTATTAGAAATGTTCCCAGCTCGTTTTTATCCGTTCTTTCATTGATCCAGCATGGTCCGAATCCTAGCTTAGCCGGGACTTTATTCCCAACAATCCATTCCTTTGAGGCGGTACATCCTTGGCAGCGTCGTTCGGCTGCATCCGATCTGGTAAAGTTATCCGGTTCGGACAAGGCTTACCGAGGGCGTGTTCCCCGGTAATTAAATCACGTGATTAATTAAATAACCTGGTTCACCCATAGACGGGAGGACCCTCGGTTCCGCGGTTGAGTTATTGGCATTCGCGGTTGGTTCGCAACCCACCGCGTCATGGAATTATCCGTGTGCGATGGTCTACAACTACGGGGCGTCTGGTGGGAACCCAAGATAGCTTCCCCCCCTGGTGGTCTTCTCACCCGACCCCCGGCCGGTGCAGACCATGGTGGAGCAAGACTAGCACTTTCAGGTGGGTTTTGAGACAACAATGTTGGAGGAGTCCATGGCCCAGGAAGACAGCTTTGAGGGAGATCATTCCCTGCAGCCATACGCAGAGGTAACAGTGGGGGCAACTGTGATGGTGACAATGCTTGTGCATCCCCACCATCAAATTTCCAGCCACTCTTGGAGGGCAATGGTGAATGGAGAAGGAGTACTCGGAATGGAGGACGGAAGGAGGATTTCGAAGAATGGTTACACAGGTCGGAAAGGGCAGGCCAGATGAGATCAGTGAAATGCAACAGTTATCATGTAAACCTGTACTCACCTGTTATATGGTCGGGTTGTCGGCGACTAAACCGTCTCCCCGACCAGGTTTTCTGGTGAGGAGGGTGCATGATATGGACACCCAGCAGGATGAAGAACAAAACATGTCAAAGGATGGAGTAGCTCCTTGTGAGCCAACGGCCATCCATATCTAGTGCCCAACTGTGTCTGCGGAGGTCCTCCTGCAGTTGGGTTACAATTTATTAGGAGGTTGGTGGCAGGATTTGCACTCCAACCTCCGTAAAACCCTTCATTCCGCAAAACATTCCAGAAGCATAACAAAATCGGAAACTCCACTCTGTAGGAGTACCTCCTGTGCAGCTTCTCTTTGCATGGCAGCTCACAGGATGACTAGATTGGGGCAAAGCTTTCGGGACCCCCAATCTTTGAAGATAGGAGGGAAACCATGGTGCAACATTCCCGGGTTAGATTGTGGGAGAGTGTGTTGGGGTGGTGCTGAGGTGTTGTCCACCATACGGAGGTCTCCTTGGGTTAACCTGAGGAGGTCCCTTTGGGTGAGTGCCTGGATGTCCCACCCTGAAGAGAGGATGATCACCTATCTCTGTAGTCATCTGAGCTCAGGGTTTTGTCATCGGAGTTGCAGCACTCTCTGAGGTTGGGAGACCGGATTGCGGCGAGATCATAGTGGGTGGTTACACCTACTATTGCTCTGGTTGGTCTCATGGTTACCATGCCAAAGGAGTTGCTGGAGCTGTGCCTCATAAGCTGTCTCCAATGATAATTGAAGTAACACCAGTCAACGAGCATATTATGAGACGAAGGATTCGTCACTCCAAGGGTGTCATTTCCCTTGAGAGGGGGGAGAGCATCACCTTTGGTCAAGTGATTGTCGTCCTGCTTAGAGGGAAATTCACCAATTGTGTTCATCCAGGCCCGTCCTTCGGTGTACTGAGGTTAGAGCAGTGGGTGGTGGGCTCTTGACAGAGGAGTCCGAAGTGAAGGCCCGCTGGACCGGTTACTTTGAGCGGTTGTACCAGGCTGATCTTCCAGCTGTCGACTTGGACGTCAGGGGTGTTACAATCCCTGTTGCTGATCCTCCAATCAACTGTGGTCCACCTTCGTTTGAGGAAACACATGCTGAGGTGAACCGGTTGAAATGGGGTAAAGCTCAAGGTATCTGTGGTATCCGTGCTGAACTTCTCATGGCTGGTGGAAATACTGCACTTGTGTCATTATATGCAGTTCTTTGCCCTGCCTGGAACACAGGCATCATCCCAACTGACTGGAAGAGGTGCCTTTTTGTCCCTCTCTGGAAAGGGAAGGGTGATCGCTAAGACTGCAACAACGACCGAGGGGTGACACTGCTCTCAGTTCCAGGCAAGTTCTTTGGTCGGATAGTTCTTGATATGGTTTGCCACCATCTGCTTGAGCAACAGCATCCAGAGCAGTCAGGCTTTACACCAAAGGGGTCAACGATTGACCATGTCCTTTCTCTTCGGGTCCTCACCTAATGCAGATGAGAGTTTCAGCAGGGTCTACTTGCAGCCAACGTTGATCTCTGTAAAGCGTTTCATTCAGTGAATTGGGATGCCCTCTGGAGGATTCTTGGTCTTCATGGGGTGCCACCAAAACTGATGGATCTGATGTCTGAACTAAACTCCGGTACTGAGAGTGCTTTGAGATGTGGTGGTACCATCTCTGACTTATTTCCTGGTGTTACTGGAGTTCTTCAGGTGTGTTTGCTGGCCCCCACCCTTTTCAGCACTTGTATGGACTGGACTCTGGGGAGGATGTCAGAGAGATCAAGATGCAGTGCATCGTTTGGGAATGTCAAGATCTCTGATCTTGATTTCGCTGATGATGCAGTCATCTTTGCGAAGACTCTAGATATCCTTTTGGGGGCCTTTGAGGTGCTGAATGAGGAGTCGGAGCCACTGGGATTACAGGTTTCTTGGGTGAAAACTAAGATCCAGGCTTTCCTTGACATATTGGATGCTGCTATCCTGTCTGTACCTCTTTGTGGTGAGGATGTTGAGGTCCTGGAGAGATTGCCTTACCTTGGCAGTGATATTCATGTCTCTGCTGGCTGTGATCCAGAGGTCAACTGACATCTGAGATGGACCTGGGGAGTCCTGGATTCACTGTGTTATGGGGTGTGGCGCTGCCGGTACCTGTGCGCGAAGATGAAAGTCCAAGTCTTCAAGTCCTTTGTGCTTCCAATTTTGCTCTATGGATGTAAGACTTGGACTCTGACCAGGGATCTGAGATGGAGACTTAATTCCATTGGTACCAGGTCTCTTTGGAGAATCCTTGGCTATCGCTGGTCAGACTTTGTGTCCAACTAGCGGTTGCTGAGAGAGACTCAAATGAGATTTGTTACCTCCATAGTCCATGAGCGTCAGCTGCGGCTGTCTGGTAATGTGGTTCGTTTTCCTGATGCTGATCCTGCTCACCAGATTCTCTCAGCGAGGGAGTCTCGTGAGTGCAGGAGGCCAATGGGCCGATCACGTGCCTCTTGGTTGCAGCAGGTTGATCGGCATCTCAAAGGATGGGGATGGGCCAGGCATCTGCCTGGGGGATGGCCAGGCGGAGGCCCTGGAGTACGGCAGAAAGTGGACGCAGCGACGCGCTGCTCTGGCGCATGCTCCCAGACCTGACCTGACTTCCTGTTTTGTGCATCCCTCTCCCTTTCCTCTTGTCTCCTTCTCCATTTGTTATCAGTTCTGTGTGCTCACTCTTATACGAGCCTGACAATGTGTCCCCCCCCAAAAATGTGCAGAGCACGATACTTCCAAAATCCACCCCCCCCCCCTTCTCCAGAGGTTGCCATGGATACATCAAATTTTCCATTTCCTTCAGATTAAAATTGACAATGTTAAACACAGCTCAGGTCAATCCGATGAAAATTTACTATTTTTCCGATTGAAATTGATGATTTTAGATGTTTGACCTTGAGTTGACGTTTGAACTTTGGACCACAAAAATAATTGGTTTCCCAATTTAGTAATGCACTCTGAAATTGCTGATTAATTTTCAAGTCAATCGGATGAAAGTTGACGGTTTTTCAAATAAAAATTGATGTTTTAGAAGTTGACCTTGAGTTGACCTTTGACATTTTGACCTCAAAAAAGTTGGTTTTCCATTTCAGTGACACAATATGCAAATCTTGTTCAAATTTCAAGTCAATCGGATGAAAAATGACGATTTTAGAAATTTTGACCTCAAGATGACCTTTGTCAATTGTCAAATTCTTGACCTGGCAATTGACAGACAGACAAACAAACAGTTAGACAGAATAACGAAATGACTGACCAATATATTTGAAAAATCTTCGATTTTGCAAGTAAAAAAACGATATTGCATGATATATCAAAAAGTTGTGGATGAATTTGGTTGAATCTCGTTGGATACGTTGGGTGTGTGACAAGGAATATTTTATCTTGTGCAAGAATTGTTTCAATTTTGGTGAAGATCCGTATCCAGATCCAAATCCGAATTTTTTTATTTAATGATTCCTCACCACTGGAGATGGGGGTCAAAAACGATATATAGCAAAAAGTTATGTCTCAAAAAGTTGTGTTGTTGAATGGATTCATACGAAACTTAGTGGACAGGCTGTGTGTGTGACAAGGATGAAGAGTCTTCAATTTTGTTCAGGCCCGGACCAGATCCTGCCTATCATTGGGATACAAAACGTAAACTGTTCATCATTGCGGGAGGTATGCACTCCATCGAGTGAGTTCCGTTCTTGCGAAGTGTCTCTCTCTGAGTGATTTTTCATTTTCTTGTTTCTTTGTCCGGGCAATATCTCAAGTCATCCTTTTGAGTTCGGAAGCTGAAATTTGGGCACAATTAATGAACAAGTGCTTTGGCAAAAATGGTATTTTTTTTGTTCATGATAATTGATTAATTACTTAATTATTATTGATTTATTCATTACTTATTTATTTTCTTTCCATTCTGGGCAATATCTCAAGGCACATTTTGAGCTAGGGAGCTGATATTTGGACACACAGTGACCAAGTGATTTGGCTATAAAAGGTATTTTGACTAATTCATTAATCTATTAATTATTACCCTGCACTCAGGAAGTGAAAAGCAGGGTTAAGCGATCGGTAGCATTCGTACGTAGGTCCTCTGCCGTACATCGTATGTGTCTGAATTTTGTTAAGAGCGTACATTGAAAACCGTTAAGCGGAGGAAATTTAAACTTTACCACATGTTACGTGACCATATGATATAGTGGTCACTCTTTTGAGGTCAACATAGGCCAAAATGTCAACATCGGCCGAATTTCTAAAATCCTCAATCTTCATCCGATTGACTTGAAATTTGAGGAGAATTTGCACATCAAAAATATACAAAGGAATACAAGGAAATACAAGAAACTTTGATGCCATGAGGACCATCATGCTTGTGCATTTTTGACATCACCTTTGCACCCTCCATCCCTAATGACCTCAGGTACCCATACAATTCCTGCTTAAACCTATGTACCACCTCCACTGGTTAAACATATCACTCAATAACAATTGAATGACTGATAAATAGAGAAATAGTATTAGAAAATGGAAATGTGAATTATAAAGGCATCTTGTTGAGGATATGAAAACGAGTCATTTTACAAAAACGTGATCACTCATAAAATCCGAATCACAGAAAACCAAACAAAAAGCCAAGGCCTCGAGCTTGTTCTACATTGAAGTATTTCCTGATTTTCCAAGTAAATAAATATATCAAAATTAAATACATATTTTTACTCTGTAACAGTGTGTAAAAAACACGGAACCCCCAACTGGAGTTTCAGCTGCCTCAATGCGAACTAAAGCATCAACTTCTTCTTATTTTTTTTTGGAATGCATTGTCGAGGCTGGTATGAGAGCTAACACACAATGCACAACAAGGGGGGGCAGGAGACAAGTGGGGCGGGAGAGGGAAGGACAAAACAGTGGGGAACAGAGACATTAGGAGATCTGTGGAAGGGAGAGGGATGGGATAGGGTACACAGGGTAAACAAGATGGACACGACAGGGACTTTCAGGGCCTTACATGACAGGGAACTTTCTGGAAGGAAAGCAGGGAATTTGAAGGAGGTGGGTTTAGGGTGGATTAACGGGGGTTGAAAGGATCTAGATTTTGGATGGGGGAAGATAAGAGATGGTAATGAACAGATATTTTGAAGACCTGGAGGAAAGAGTGGGATTGAAGAGTGTGTGACCGAGGAAGGACTTTGCATTATGAAGGATGCCCACTCAGCGACTGGCTTTGGAGTTAGGCTACTTAGACTTTAGAATGCTTTTATTTTAAGAGATTTGATTGAAACTTTAGAATGCTTTAGTTATGCTGCTTAGACTTGAGAATGCTTTAGAATGCTTTAATGAAGAAAGGAATGGATCCACAGGCATGTTGAAATGTGATAGTTGTATTTACTCCCTCAGGGTATGCCCAGCAAGCTCATCACGTGGGAGGGAATAGCTGCCTTTTGCAAGCCAACATGTTGTCATGGATTCTGCCCAAAGAAAGATTTCCATTATTCCGTTAGCTTTTCATGACAACAAAGAAGGAACGTTTCTCGTTCATCCACAGAGGATGTGTAATAGTTTTCAGTTCTCATATCTGAGATTATTCCTATTGGAGATCACATCATTACTTATAATTTACAACTCAATTTATTCACCTAAATTATGAATGACATTTATATTTTTTCTTGTTCATTTGTAGCTTGTTAAATGCAAATTGATTTCTGATTGAGATAACAATTTGACAAATACACTTCATAATTATAAGATTAATAACAATTTTCTTGATTTGTGGTTCTCCAACATGTATATATTTGTTTGCAATAAAATGTATCTCATTCTGGTTGTGCTTTCATGATTCATCAAGCTGATCCTGATTGCTCTGCTTTGTTATTATACATAAAGAATTAATTAAATGAAAGCTGCTTTTCCAAATGAAACTGCTGTTGATAACGTTTCAGTTTGTTGTTCAAATCCAAAAAATGTGTTTGTGGATATCGAGGATTATGGGTTTGAGTTGTTTGCACATCGTTTTTGTGAGCGCAAATGATTGCAAACTTCTTGAGAAAGAGACACATGGAATAACAAAAATGGGAGATGTCATACTGGGGGGGCTATTTCCTTTACATTTTGGAATCAGCGACAAAGAAGAAACTTTGAAATTTACACCAGAATTACCTGGCTGTGCAGAGTAAGTAGTTTGCCATTTATATTATATATTATTTATTTTGAATACACTTACTCAAGGAATCCTTTTCAGCCCTTTTAATATCGATCCGATTGAACAAAGCTCATTCACTGAAAACGTTTGTCATTTTGCAAATATACATTGTGTGTGTAATTAACAAGAATTGTTTTTTCTGTCACAATTTCATTTTTAAACTGAGCTTAACATTTTCATTTCTTGCAAAGATGTGATCAAGTGGTTTATAAATTATTACATCTATGTCAATGAGGAGAATCTGAATACTTTCTAGCCTTACATTTCCTAAAAAAACTGTTTATTTATCTTTAAGATTAATTAAAATAAATAACAGCTCTTTCAGTGTAACATTAAAATATATAACTGTTTATCAACTGACTACATTTCAAACCAGGATCTTTCATACGCACTACATTGAAGGTTTAAAATATCCTGTTAAAAGCTCGTTTATCAGTCAGTGCCACAGCTCGTTTTGGAGCATCACACTTTATATTAAGAGATTTGATTTAAAATTTCTTATTTTACTGATTTAATTGTACAACCGAATATATATATATATATATATATATATATATATATATATATATATATTGTATTATGATCAGATGTGGTAATAATTCAAAGGTTTTTAAATTAGGCTTTGTTTTTTGCTCCTTTGAGCAGACTTATCTCATACATCATTGTCTATTACATAAATTTTGGTGCGATTTTAACTTGTGCTTCATGGTTAAAGTGAAACAACAAAACTAACTCGACTGGAATGATGAAGAAAAACGATAAATAATCCTGGGGAGTAGCTTGCTCAAAGTAGCAAAACTATGCCACACAGCCAACCTTTTGGATGTCCTCTTCACACCCCAGAACACAAACAACCTGCTTGCTGTGGTGTTCGGCATGTCAACACTGGAATTTCGCATCCTGGAGGAAGATCCATTAGTTTTGGTAGTAGATTTACAGTATCAAGTTATTTATATTTAATTGTAGCCTTTTAGAGCTGTGGGCTACAATTTTCAGTCAACTGGAGATGCGGCTCCTACTTCAAACAAAGTTGCATATTTTATTTATTTTTAATGCAGCAAAAGCACATGAAGTAAGCTGCCTTTATATGACTATGTCTTTCTTTCGAGCCTCTACATATTTTAAGTGTTGCAGCCCAATAAAAATAGTGCTATTTCCAATGAGGATGGAAATAACTGGAATTGAGCATACACTTAAATTTTGCATTTAAATTTAGGAAAAAACATTTATTTTTTAAAAATTAGAACGTTGAAATTGTATATTTGTGTGTGTACATAATAATATATAAAATAACAATAATAATACTATAACTAAAATATTACTGAAGATGGCAATGAAGTCTGGAAAAGCAGATGGTGACAAAAGGAGAGGATGCCAGATTGTCCAGATTTGAAAAACTTTGTGAAGTGTTTCTGAAGTGTAAATCATATGTATATTCCTAGAGTTGGCTTAATGGTTAGGATGGTGGGCTTGGGCTCTGAGGATCCTGAGTTCATATCCCACTCAGCTGTTGAATTAATACCAGGTGGGGTTGACTCTGCCTGTCATCCTTCCGAGGTCGGCAAAACGAGTGCCAGCTTGCTGGTATCCTGTGTCGGAGTGGCGACCCATCCAGGATTGTGCCCAATAGCCAAGGAGACTGCTTCAGTAGCACCAACGCTCTGCACAGAGTATGATCCCAATGGATGGATGGCTTAATTGTTGGGGTGGTGGGCTTGGGATCCAAGGATCTGAGTTCAAATCCTACTCGTCTGTTGAATTTATACCAGGTGGGGTTGATCTGCCTGTTATCCTTCCGAGGTCAGTGAAATGAGCACCAGTATACTGGTAATAGGGGCACTACATCAGCGGCATAGCCATGCTCCTAACCAATGATGCAACCAGCAGCCAAAAAGGCAGCACACGATGTGAACCTCCCAGAGACGGCCAAAATCTATACTAATAAGTGGGTGTGTGAGTGTGTGTGAGAGTGTGAGTGTGTCAATGTGTCTCCTCCTTAACTCCAAAACAATAAAACCGGGCAGCCTGAAACTTTGCATGCATACGAAGAAAATTCCAAGGAAGTGCATGACTGAAAATTCCGTGTTTGTTTCAATTAAAACACCCCTTTTGAAGAACATTAACGGCCTTATTTAATTATTTCCTGGATCAGGTGATCCTCGGCCACCTTCACTCTCTGGGTTCTTGAAGCGTTTCCTGGGTAATCTCGCTGCGGTCTGAAGCTGCCATGTTTTTTGGCCTGCTCAACCATACCTTCTCTTGGAACAGGCTGCAATGATTTCTTTGCGATAAAGTATTTTTTTTTCACTTTCCTCTGTTTACTTTTCCTCACGTTTTTGTATATATATATATATATATATATATAATATATATATATATATATATATATACAGAGCCTGGTGTTGGCGCAGTGGTTAGGGCAGCGGCTTGGGATCCAAGAGTCCTGAGTTCAAGCACCGTTCGGCCACTGAATTAATACACCAGGGGTTGACTCAGCCTGTCATCCTTCCGAGGTCGGCGAAATGAGTACCAGTATACTGGGCCGTTGTATACCCGGTTAAATAGGTGTATCATATCCCTGTGGCGACCAGGGTTGCGTCAGGAAGGGCATCCGGCGTAAAACATGTGCCAAATCACTATGCGGATCATACGGATGATCCGCTGTGGCGACCCCTAGCGGGAGCAGCCGAAAGAAGAAGAAGAAGAAGATATATATATATACTAGCATATACCAGTGCTCCGCACGGAGTTGAATGGGTGGCAAAAGGTGGATGAGGCATAATAGTTAATGTTATGGGAAGCTGGGGAGGGTGTCATTAGGGATGTGATGCACTATGGTTACCTGTCCTTAGTTTTCTAAAGACTTCCCTGTAGATGACATTTTGGGTGAGTGTCTTGTTGCTGAATAGTCCTTGTGAGGAATTATTGTCCACTTTGATGGATATATAGGAGTAACCTCTTGCACGTGAAAATGCAACATATAGTTGGCCATGGGAGAACACAGGGGCTGGGAGGTATATTCCGAGTCTGTCAAATGTTTGGCCCTGGATTTGGTTATGGTCATCGAGTAGCGCGAGTCTGACTGGAAATTGCATCCTCTGCAGTGTGACTGGAAGGTTGGCATCTGATGGGGCAAGTTTAACATGATATAGGCCTAGCCCTAGACTGAACAAGAGCAGTGGAGGGTGACCGAGAATCAGAATGCAAATTTCAATGAACGGCACTTTTTGGCGCACATCGATGATCGAACACCGCTTGGACGCTTTAATTTGAAGATCACACTTGCAAGACACAACACATGTAACGATGGCGGTTGATATTGACAATTAATTGAATGAACAGCAGTTGTTTGGGTGCATCCGACAATCGAACACCTCTTTAATTTGAACAGT
>CM068953.1:101046034-101057490 GCA_035128595.1 Eptatretus atami
TCCATCAGAAACAATGCTAATACTTTTAGTTTTATTCAAGTTAAATTCAATAGATATAAACAATTCTTGGAGAGATCATTGTTCTACATTATGTAGTAAAAAGGAATTTTGGGATTATATGAAGCACACGACTGAAAAATATAAATATAATATATTGTGGTGAAACAAGATGAGATATAAGGCGGGAATATTTCCTTTTTAATTATAAACAACTACACTATATTAAATGGCAAACTATTAATAAATTAAATAGTATTATAAAAATGTTTTATAAAACCCATAAATAATTTAACGGTATATTAATTTTAATTCCAAAATAAAACACTTGGAAATGTAGGCTGATGTGATAAATTCTCTAAATAAATCCTGCAAATTTTATATTACTTAATTTTTAAATTAATTAATATCTTAATATAATTTGATTTAATATTTAATTTTATTATATTAAAGTGAGAGGAAAAAAAAAAGATGGGTGGTTTAAATTGAAAAAAAAAAAAAAAAAAAAAAAAAAAAAAAAAAATAATACATTAATCTTAAAGTTATGGTTGAGAGCGAAAGTTATGGCAGATTCTGAAACTTTTTTGAGTATTAAATGAATTTTGTTTTATAATGAATGTCTCTTTTAGTAATATTTGAGGTATTTTTATTTGTTGTTATTTATTTTGTTTGTGAAATTCAGAATCTACGTAAAAATAAAATTTTAATAATTAAATCGTTTAAAGTAATATATAATTAGTTTTATCTTCAATATTCGTTTAATATTCTCCACCTATATATGATTCGTTTCGATATGAAAAGTCGTGCTATGTCCTTCTAAACTCTCGTGTTATTTTTAAAAAATATGAGATCTATATTAATCTAAAATATATATATTGAATAATTTGGAATAAAAATATACATTAACACATGTTTACTAACAATTATAACACTTCAAATAAGTTTATAATGTATAGATATTGTATGACCTAGAGTGGATAGTTATTGTATGAAATAATTTCATTATAAAAATAATGTCTATAAACAGGATGTTCTTGAACTCAAGTTTGAGATTTATGTAATGCTTTAACAACTCGCCATCAGTAAAGCTTGATCTATCGTCCTGATGTTAGATTCCTATAAGATACAATGCTTTTAAATATCTTGTCCAGTTTTCCCTTTAAAAAGTGGCTATAATTCACTATTCACTCAAAATAATCAGTCAAACCAAAATAGTGTCCTTCGTGAAGATGTATGTGATGCTTATACACCATTGGTCATCCTTGAACAAATTCCAAATTCCTCGCCTAACCTACAGAGGGCATTTTGCCTTATTATTCATAATACAACCGCACGCTTCATGGTCTCAATAATATGCTACCCCACACCTGTGCTTGTATGAAAGTGAAGGTAATAGAAAGAAGGAAGTGCTATAAGCATTCAATAATTGATAATCTTAACAACAAAAATTGGTTCAATCTACTAAAAGTGATTAAATTGCTAATATTCTCTTGCTTTTCTCAATAACTCTAACGATATTAGATGAGTTCTATATATCATGAGATTAGAAAGCCAAATGTTTTGTTGTTTCCTGGATATTGTTGAGTGTTCACGTTATCACATAACCTTTTTGTCATAGAAAATAGATATCTGACCAATTATATCTATGTTATCAGGTTGCTTCACTGTATATAAGAGAGTAATAAAGAATATTATTATAAAATCTCTTGTTATTTCTATGAGTGTTGAATTATCCGCTTTGTATATATTGCTTTGCTGCTTTAAAAGAGAGTAAATATGCATAGCAGGTCATTTCTTGCAGCTCTTTATTTATGTTAAAATAAAGCCGAGGCTGTAAAGCAAGCTTGCATCTACATTAAACATAAGACAAAATGCATATTTAGGCTGTGAATGTACCTGTTATGGATGTGGTCATCCCAAAAGTTATATCATTTCATACATTCCTAAGTTCTCTAAGAAACGACCTATAATTGTAAACCAGCCGAAGACATTCTTCCAATAACAAAGCATTTGGTCTTGGATTTCACTAAAGTTGTTCTGAGAAGTTCGAAGTAAAGATACTAATTATTTTTAGATTATTATTTATTAATACAAAATTTATGATTTGAAATACACTCATGTGAACGCAACAATCGTTTTTTAAACCTCTAACTGTATCATTCATTTGGTGTCATCTGTTTCCTATGTCAATTTGCGAATCTTGATATGTTTGTCTGTCTAGAGAGAAAATCTGCCATCATATCATGACCAACCCACAAAATGATCAATGACTCTCTTGAAAGGAAGTGTCTTCTTTTGTTTTGCTGAGAAACAAAAGTCTGCGGAGTTAAAAGATAGAGAAAAAATACAATAGAAATAGAAGTGGTTTTTGTCGGGCACTACTTGATGCTCTATCCTCTTGTACGTAGAGACATATATGGAATTTTGTCAATTTGTTCTAAGGGTTCGTCGATAACCGACCTTATTTCTCTCTGGGAAAATATAGCTGCACTCAGAAATTTGAATCTTTTAACTTTCCATAATGCCTTAGGCTATAGTGTCAGCCCACGAGTATTAACAAAATCCATGCATACAGGGCAACAACATCCATAATAATATCACTCCTGTCATGCGATAATTCCTCGGTGATTCACACTAGTGTTAGTAAGAGTAGCCCGAGAATTACATAACCTTAAATTAGAATCCGTTTTTGTGTTGTTTATGTACCTCTAAGGCCTATTCTAACATCAGCTCCTAAATTATCCTCGATTATGTATTTTTAATATACTATTCATCTCATCAAACTCTAATCAATCAATTTTCATTCAACATCCAACATGCTCTCCAGTATGCATTATTTTCTATGAGTTTTGTTGGTATATGCATTAATTGATTTCTGTGATGTGGATTAGCCGCTATAGTGTGCAGTTGATACTGGTATGTAGTGATGCAGGAATATGCTCTAATTGTGAGCCAATGTTAATACAAAAATTGTTATATTTATTTGTGTAATTGAAAATTTGTCCTAATACGACGTGAGAGCCATCACTATAAATGGGAATGCTACAGAGATAAGACTAGAAAGTGACTGATGTAAATAGCTTTCACAATTCTCCTCCTATCTTTTTGATAAGAAATGGAACTCCTTTTGGACCATTATATACGTGTCCACTCTAAAAACTATCATTGTAACAAAAGGATGATTTTGATATATGTATCCAATTAGTAGTATTATTGCCATTTATCAAAAACATATCATTGATAACATTTCTTACAGTTATATTGAATCTAATTACTAGAACTACTCTCTCCTCTCTAATCGAGTACACAGCTGTGGGCTGTTCCTGGTTGCACTAATGGTTTTTTGTTGACAGCTGCTCATTATATGCCGCTAGTATTCATAAGTGGTCTCCCCTACAAGTCAACTGAGTGCTTACATATTGAATCGAGCCAGATAGTAATTGAGCTGTAGTAATCCCTCTCTGAGTGTTGTTATTTTTTTTCACACGAGCCAACTGTAGAACTCTAGACTCCGTAAGAGTAATCTCTCCAAGCTGTCACTCTTACCCACTAAGCCAACACCATGGCTTACATGAACTGAAATGCAGGAGAGACATATTACGATCCCAATCAAAAGCACTATGACATATGAGCTGATGGTTGTGGTTATTATTCTACTTAAATCACCATATTAAGAATATGTCTGTGGTGTTATATCATACATCATTTAACCTATTTTAATACCTTATAACCATTAACCTCGTACCGGATTTGAAACCACCGAACACTCCCAGATCGTAGCAGATGCTCCAACCGAGTCCGGTTAAATTGTAATATTAAGTGATGTAAAAAATCTAAATAAGTCTGATTGAAATATCTTTCCAATAATATTCAATCATCACTACTCACAAAAATTCTCTTAAAATCAAATCTCGAAAGGACAATAGCATTTTCATATTTTGTAACAAGACTTGGTTACAAATTTTATGTATTGTTTTTGAATCGAGGGAAAGATTCTTTGGATATTTGGTTTTTAACATTTTTCTTTTTGATTATACTATGGTAATTGTCACACCTTAGTCCGTATTATTTCCATTGGCAAATCTCCTCAATACATGCTCTAATATCATGGGATAAACAACTGTGTATCAAATAAATTTTATCCACATCATTGTGTGTGCCAGTTATCCTGTGTCCAATTATAGTGCTCGTGTAATGGGAGAAATAATTCTACAAATGCTTTCTTACACCTCTTTAAGAGTTCAACTGACATGGAACCAAAATTTCTGATAGCTAATAGATCTTTTTCTCACACTGAGCATTATCTGACTTTGTCTTATTGATATATGTGTATTAGTTAATATACTCTAATTTATTTCTCCACTTTCATAATTCCTATGAATAGTAGTTAATTTTACAATACAAGCGCATTAAGTTTACTATTACAATGCTATATATGGTATTGTTTGCACAATTCAACCTCGGAAATGCAGCATGTTTCTTAATGGTCCAAGCTGGTGAGTTATATAACCCCAATGAAAAATGCTGTGATTTTGATATTATCTCTGAAAATAACAATATAACGAACTCATTATTATAAGGTCAAGATGAGACCACAGCACCGTTGTGTTTATGTCTTCTGAGTATAATCAAAATAGCTTGACATCAATGGTATTTTATCGTTTTCTGATTTCACTATTTGGTCACCGAGAAGTTGTCTCATAAGTACTGCAAGCAGTTTCTTGGCAAATAAGTTATTTATAACTGTTGTGGTTTTTGTTTGTCATTGCCTTACAGGCAGTAGTTTCAAGGGCGGAAATTGTGGAATTGTTTAGATAAATTTTATAAAATAAAAAATAATTATTTAAATAAAAAAAATTTTTAATTATTTTTAAATTTAATTATTTTAATTTTTTTACTCTGGCGTGATTATCACACAAATCTTCAAAATTACGAAATGGACTCCGTGTGATCAAAACAATCCTAACGAATGCAAAAGAAGTTGTATGATTGCGTCTAATATTAATTCACGCCAATCCAAAGGGACGGCATGCTCACACAACTGAAAGAATTTCTATTGCTCATGTTGAAAACTCGGTTTATATTTAGATTGACAGTTTCAGCTTAGAATTTACTTATGGTCACTGGATATTCAAACTCACGAGCTAGTGGACTTAGAATTTGATGTTTAATCATGGTGTCTAAAAGTTATTGAAAAATAACTAGACTTAATAAATATCTTTGATTCTCATGTTGGCCATGTGATTATATTTGTCTTGTTTTATACCCTATTTTATTCCAGACAAATAACAACATTGTAATTAGACTATTACAAGTAATCAACAAGTGAAAGTATTAATGAATCAAGTAATCTAGTTGAATGCACAAAGGGGTGCATTTACTAGTGTGTTTTTTTTCTATACAATTGGACTGATCCACAGCACTGAATTTTTGTTCGATCCCTCAGTTTCATTCGTATATGATAAGAGAATAACTAGTCCAAGCATTCTTATTTATTAGAATTACCTATGACAGTTCATATTCTACTGCATTTGTAAATCTTAACTAAAACAGATACATTTAACTGTTTGAAACAAAAGTTATAGAGGTCTCTTTGTTTTTAAAATACTTTCCAAGGAAAAACATCTTGGTAATACAAACAAGAATATTTTTTTATTGTATTACTCGATACATCCAAATCCATTGGGACCATTCTCTGGCAGAAGCTATTGGAAGCTCTTATAGCATTCTCCTTGGCTTATTATGTGTACATCTCCTGATCAAGTTGCCACTCACGCCACAAGTATTACCTGCTCACTCATTAATATGACGATATTCCTCTGTAAGATGAATGACAGCCTGAAGTATACCCAACCTAGTGTTAATTTCAACGGCATAACCGTTTGTATTTATAATTATATTGGAAGAAAGATTCCCATGCCTCACCAGTCCTAACCTACTAAATGCTAAACACTCCATGTGTCAATAATTTGCATTCCTTCCTGAAGATACACTACTTCAATTATGATACTTTAGGTCTAACATCTATAAGTTATAATATCCCAGAAATTATTTTTCGCTCAGATCGGGGTTTTCGAAGGTGCTTACCAAAAATGAGAAGGAGCACAACTTCGGGTCCCTTTTGTTACCGATCGACCCGGTCCTGAGGCCGCCGAGCAACAGATCATCCTGTCACAACTGCTAGGTTGTCTAAGCTAATCCTCGTTAATGCCGTTAAATAGGAGCTTATGTCACCGTCAATAAAATGTGAAACACTTTGTGTATTAATACATCATACCATGCGGTAATATATAATGGCCGGCTATTTGGTGAGTGAGCCTCAGCCACGCAAAATTCGTGAGTAAAAATTAATAATTTATAATAGTTAATGATTGTGTTAAATTTAATTTATTTTATTTGATATGAAATTATTTTTTAAGAATTATATATTATTTAAAATTTTATAAAAATTAAAAATGTAGAATTACAAATTGAAAATTATATAAATATAAAATATTGCTTATTTTTATTTTTATTTTTACTTGTGCCTGGCGTTTACTAGAGTTTAGTTTGCGATCTGGCTAGTACAAATAAAGGCTAAATTAGTTGTGGTTACCGTTCTAACCGAAATGGTGCACGTCGTACACCATATTATATAATAATATGAAAAAAGATATTACTGAACCATGATGGGAAAAGCAACAAACAATGATTTTTTATTTCTAAACAACACAAGCAAGTCAATAAATATTATGAGCAAGATAAAATAAATATCTCGGGAATTAAAAGCAGATTATACCCAAAACGTTAATTAATCTTAATAATCTTACTTTGAATCCTAAAACATTGGCCAATCATTTTATTCTAGGGTGTGTATAATAAATTCAAGAAGGACTTGAAAATAAAAATATAAATATATATTGATATGTGTGCAGTAAAAGAAAGCAGTCTTTCTTCTCTCCCTTCACCTACACGCAAAATATACAGAATGCTTTATTCGTAAATATTGACAAAAATAATCAGCTTTACCATTAGATACAATTACCAACCCTCTCATCCCCCCACTCACCACCCCTTATAACAGCCTTGACAAAATTGGGTTCCACAATGTACGAACATTATACAAAGACTAATGAATAAAACTGATCCTTGGGTCACCTGTGTCCAATGTTGCTCTCCCATGGACAAAGTTTTCCAAATCTATACAATAACATTATAATATTTATATATTAGCTTTAAATAAAATTATATACATATATATATATTTATTAATATATATATTTAAATATAAAAATATATTATAATATATCATCTTTTACTCAAAATATAAATATTTCAACAAAATTCTTATAAGAATTTTCTCGTAATGACCATGTTTCTGAGTAATATCAATTCAATCCCCAATACTAGAATGTGATTGTCCGTCCGAAGCTTCCCTTCTTCTCCTTATTTAGACATGGCTCTCTCGGTTCGTAGTGACCTATATATGATAATTAATTATGGTGCAAGGGAAATGTGATCTGAATTTAAATACTGTTGCGGATATTAAATGATGAAAATGAGTAATAATAGATAAGAGTAGGATACCACAGGTTACAAAAACAAGGAACTATTATATTAGAGAAAATAACATTATCCACTCCAGAATTTGCTCTACATCATTGCGCTAAAACACAATCCATAGTAACAAAGGTCCATCTGGCAGTTCTATAAATAATATCATGGCAAACCAGATAAGAATTTCCACATGAAAACGGCTCACAAAACTTTTGAGGATAAATGTCCGAAAAATCTTGTATAATACAATAAACACTATTCAGATAAGGAGATGTGCCTATGCATCAATAGAGAGTGTTTGGAGAACTTTGATCAACTGCTCCAAAAGTGATAATTACTTGCAGCTTTTTTTTTGTACTGCAAATACTCCTGAACAATATAGTCTGATCATATGTGATGAGACAAGTTGCAAAGTAGTCAAAAATCCAAGCCTAGGATTGTATTATATTCAGCAGCCACATAACGTCGCTTGAACTCTAGACTCTTGGATACCCAAAATCACCGCCACCGCTAAACCAAAACATTAAGCCAACACCAAAGTGCTAATCAATCAATATCTGTTAATAACAACTAACTCAGCATGGCAGAGATTGCCTCTAACAAGAGTGCCATTAAGAGTTTTTATGTTTGTTGTTTAGAATGAGAAAAAAGGCAAAAGAAATATAATACTAAAATTTTTTGCTATATTGGTGAGTAGGTTGTAATAGATTTGAGTGTGTGTGTAAATTAAAATTTAAAATATAAATATGTTATATAATTATTAAGTTGAAATTTATTTATGAATTTAATATTTTGTGATGTGTGAGTGTGGTAATTGTGTTGGTAATGATGTAGAATGTAAAAAATTTGTGTGATGTGAGAGTGTGTGTGTGTTTTTATTTATTAATAGAAAAATATTTAAATAATATATTTTTAATAATTGTGTGCTGCGAAGTGATGATTTATTATGTAAATTATCATTGTTATTATTATGAAGAGTAATATCAATGTGGGGTTTACTCTTGATGGCCTCTAGTAATGGTTAATTCTGACCTCAGAGGTGATATGAAATAGAATTTTACCTCATCACAAGAAAGAATGCAAAAAACCTTATTGCTGAATTTTAATATAATGAAATGCAAAAATTCTGCACTGCAAGTTAAAATTGTTATTAATTTTGCAATATTGCTATGGACTTATAACTTTAGAATTACTGTGAACCTTCTTTGTAGTAGAAATATATGACTCTCTCCAGACTTTGTTTTAACGAACTTGTAGAAATTGGACTATATTATTAAAACTAGTTTCTCCATTGCTACAATAATGTTGGACTTTATATATGTCACATTTTATTTATTTTAATATAATTATCTTTGCATGTAAAGTTTCAATCACAAATTTTTAAGCTCATGCACTTCATAAATTTTGACTAAGCGCTATCACATAATATTTGAGTCAATTATATTTATGCAATTCGTAATTAGACTATTGCCTTGTATATTGATCTAATGTAATTTGTTTTAGTCAATTAAATCTAAATATGTTCACTTTTAATTATACATTGTTTTATATACATTTACTTGTTTTAGTATTACACAAATTCTATTAGAGACTCTTGGAGAAGAGCTACATACATATATAGTGATCAACAGTATGTTATAAAGAAAAACTCAAAACAAAATCAGTCTAAAGAAGTATAGGGGAAATTTATGGTAGTGGAGATGGTCACCTACGCACAGAGTCAGGATAAGTAGTGGAGACTTGACAATATGGTGGTTTTGATATTTGAATTTACGGTTATAGAGTGGCAATGATAGTGATACAGAAAAAGCGTAACTCTCGAAAGAGAAACTAGAGATTAATAATTGGGTTAAGGAAGGGTGGAAGTGGGTTATTAAATTTTTTACATATTAATTTATTTGATTTTAATCTTTATTAGTTGGTAGGTGAATGAATTCAATGGTTGTGATGGGATGATCTTAGGAAATGTGAATAGAAAACAGTCTGAGTGTTTTTTTTGTTTGAGTTTTGTTTGTATTTTATTACAAATTTCGAGTGCTTGTAATAGGGCTATGCTATACAATCAGAAACAAAACAGCAATGGGAAATATGCAGGATATTTTATTATAAGGGTGGGAGAGGAGGACAAAGGACTTTCAGGAAAGAAAGTAGAGAAATTGATATAGGTAAGGTTGTGTTTGGAAGGTGTATTAAACGGGGGTAGAAATATTATTCAGGTTATTGGATATGGGAAGAATTGAGGATATGTGAGAAATAAATATGTGCAAGGGGGTTTGAAGAACCTCTCTACAGTGGTAAGAGGAAAGAATGGAATTAGAAGAGTGTGAGATAGTTTGTTTTCATAATGTGGGTAAAAGAAGAATTAGATGAAATGTGAAAAGCATTGACTTCTTGATTTTGGTAGTTTTTTACACTATTATTTGTATTTTAAGAAAATGGATTTAGCTATATTTACTTTAAATTTTTTTTATTTTTATTATTCTTTAATATTTAATTTAAATATTAAAATTAATTAATTAAAATTTATGTTAATATAAACTTTCATTTGTGTAATACAATCATTCTAAATTAATTATTATTTTTATAATAAACAAATTTATTTACTAAATTAATCATCAGAATACCCGATTAAATTTAATTATATATATGAATTCAATACACTAAATTTTATATTTTTTATAATAAATTTTGTAGTATACTTAAATTACATTGCTTGTATATATATTTTTTTTTTTATTTTAATTATGAATACATTATTTGTAATTGATTTTTTATTAATTTTTTTTTAAAAATAATAATTATATACTCTATTTTGTATTATACCTTAAATTCCATTAAGATATTAAAGTGTTTTATTTTCTTTTTAATACATTTGAATAGATGTCTCATACTTTATAAAATATTTGTTAAATTATTTTAAATCTTAATTAATATTATATTAATTAATCATTTTAGGACTAAATAAATATTTAATAAATAAATTTATTAATTTTTATAATTAATATTTATTTTTTTTATAAATTTATTTATTTTTAATTTATATTTTATTTGTTAAATTAGACTGATATAATCATTTTTAATCTATAAATTATTTTTATTATATTTTTATTTTATTATATTAAATCAACAAATTATTAATTAATTTAATGAGTAAATTTTTTTTAATAATATAAATTATATTTTTTATTTTAATTAAATTTTAATATTATTTTAATTATCTATTTAATTTTTGATTAATTTAAGTTTAAATTTATAATTTAATCTTAATAGCTATTTTTTTTTTAGAATAATTTTTCTTAAATTAAATTCTATATTAATAATATATTCTAATTTTAATATTTTTTAATATTAATATTATAATTTATTATATTAAATAATTTTTTTATGTTTTTTTTTTAAATAATTTTAAATAAATAAAGAATAATTAATAATCTTTTATATCTATTTTTATCTCAATTATAATTAATATTTATATTTTATGTATTTTTATAATAAATTATTAGTTTATAATTTTAGTTTTATATAAATTTTATAATATTAAATAAGAATTATTACAATTTTATTATATATAATTCATTAAGTTATTATTTATAATTAAATATTAACTTTATAAATAATTTTTTTTTTAATAGAATTTATAACTGTGTTTAATTTGCATAAATTTAATAAGATTTCTTTAATTATTAAAATTTTAAATATTAATTTTTTTTGTTAAATATTTTTTATTTATTTTTTTTTTATACTATACAATTTATATTTTTTTTATTATTTATAATTTTAAAAATAAATAATTAAATCTAATTTATTACTTTTATAATTATTATGAATTTTATATTTATTTTTTTTTTTTATTTGATTTATTAATTATTTCGTATTATATTTAATAATTGATATAATTTTTATTTATTGAATTGTTATTTGCT
>CM068953.1:101073116-101096120 GCA_035128595.1 Eptatretus atami
AGTGGGATGTCGCTCGTAACAAGCGGATGTCCACGGATTCGAGCCCCCAGCTCGAACTCGAACATGCCGCATGTCAAGATGGCGGCGCCTTACTCTTTCTTCTCAAGGCACCGCGTGCGCACGCCCTCCTCAGCGAGTTCTGGCCCCGTGCAATGTCGACGGCACAAGACCGTTTTAGATCGACGATGGGTTTCAGCTGATTTCTCTCAAGGTCCAGCATACAAATCCAGGCCTGGTTCTTCACCAGACAAGGCCCAAATCGGGGTGCCGGCTCCGGCAAGCGGATCGGCAAACGTGTCGAGCCGTGAGGTGAGCAAGGACCGTCAGAGGCTCCATCGTTTCCTCTCTTGCCTTCCCGCCTCGAAGCCCGAATTCTCAACTCCGTCCTCTCAGTTTCTTTCTCTGCAGAATCACCTTTTCTTCCTTCTCTACGCTCGCCTCTCAAAGCGACCGCCGTCTCTCTCTCACGGCAGAATCACCTCCTCAAGAGTCGATCGCCGACTCGACGTGCAGGCCGCCTCTCCCACTGCCCAAGAAGGCAGACTCGACGTGCAGGCCGCCCTCCCACTGCCCAAAAAGGCAGACTCGACGTGCAGGCCGCCTCTCTCACTGCCCAAAAAGGCAGACTCGACGTTGCAGGGGCAGCCTCTCTTACTGCCAAAAATGCAGACTCGGCGCGCTCAGGTTCAGCGTCTCTCCCGGCAGATCCAATACTGTGCCTCCTTCGTTCGCTCGCTTCGAAACACGAGCACGCCTTGAGAGCGACTGTTTCCACCAACTGAACCCTTTTTCTTTTACGAGGTCTCCTTTCAGCTCACTCGAAGCCACTCGCTCCTCCCCTTTCGAAGCCGACAAACTCCTCCCTCAGTTTCACTTTCTCTTTTTGGCCACACCCTCTCAGCCAACTGGGCGGGACCTCGTCCGGATGCGGAAAGAAGAAGAGGGAGCTCCCGATCCACCACCACCGCACAAACAATAAACAGCCTCTTAAACCTCCCGACACACATGTAACGTCCATTTTACCAAACACCTAGCTAAACATGCATTTAATGGGGGATCTGAGCTAATCCTCTATTTAGCAGCATACGAAGGGCCATTTCCGTAACGAATTGATATTTGATATATTATATATATATATATATATATATGTATATTATCTCTTGAACCATGTCGCTGGTAAGAAAGATCCCAGACATCCTTTAGGGACAGAGTTTGCCACCTTGGAACAGCACATGGGGGTTCTTTTTTCAAAATGTTGTGGTTGATTTTTTTCTTGGAGGTTGAGGGTTTTCATTCCAGTATGTGCCATTCCAAGGAGCTTGTTTGGCTCCGTCAGCATTCAGTAATTTGGGCGTCAGTGTCACTATTCTCAGTACTACAGGACTCCTGAACTGCTGTCGATGCAGAAGACATTTACACATCCTTCAGCGGAGGACACATGGTACTTGCATCAGGTTGGTAGTCGGGGTCTGATGCAGGATTGGAACATTCTGATTCCTCATCTGTGACAGAGCTGCAGTCTTCTGTCTCCAAGAGCTGCAGCACCTCCTACACATTGATGCTCTGTTTCGATGGAGCAAAATGCTGGGGGGAATGGTGTGAGCCTGCATTCCTGAATTTCTATCATTTCCGACATTTGGAACATTCCCGTATGCTTATATTACATTAGTATGCTGTTAGACATACTTTTCCTACATCCAACCAACATGCTTTAAATGTGGGGGTTGGTGGGGGGGAGGAGGGGGTGCTGACATCGTCATCGTCCATCTTCCATTTTTTGAGGAAAAAAGCTGAAATCAATTTGGTTTGCTAAAATAGCATCAATATCAATGACATTAAATACATATTGATTGGATGTTTTGTTGATAAAATAAACAAACATACGGAAAACAAAATGGCAAAAATAATATAAAATAAGATAATATAAAATAGACCGAGAAAAAGTGCATGGAGAAAATTCATAAATTTGAAAATCATGAGAATAAAAAGAAGTTTGCCTTTGTCAAAAGCCTGGTGTTGGCTTAGTGGTTAGGGTGGTGGCTTGGGATCCTAGGGTCCTGAGTTCAATACCCGTTGGGCTGCTGAATTAATACACCAGGAGGTTGACTCAGCCTGTCATCCTTCCGAGGTCGGCAAAATGAGTACAGCACGTGAGTAGGGACACTGCATCAGCGGCATAGCCGTCGCCAACCAATGATGCAGCCAGCAGCCGCAGGCTGCACTAAGAGAGAAGAGAAGAGAAGTAGAGAGAGAGAGAGAGAGAGAGAGAGAGAGAGAGAGACACTTGTCAAAGGGAGAGTAGTGGTAATGTTGGATTTAAAAAACACAAAGAATGCATGCAGATGAACTATGTCGATCTCATCCACTGAACTGAACATACATAGAATGCTCATTGTCATTCACAACACAGACTGTTTTTACCGGGTACCATCCTGGTTTTCACGAGATGCTGGGCGAAGGTGATTTCCGTCATGCATTTGCATGTAATTCAGAACGAAAAACTATCGCGTTTTTCACCTTTTGTGAAATAATTTTAAAATGGTAAACTTATCATAGTAACTATAACAATTTCGTTTATCCTTTCCTTTTTAGCATAAAGGTCGAGAACAAATATTGTTCGCTAATGAGGTACCCATGTTATGCACGGGAGGGGGCTAGACAGCCGGGTCATGAAGTACTTGGGCAAAAAAACTTGAGGCAGCTCACCCCAAGAGGATTAAGGTGGGTAATATTTCTGTGATGTCACAATGGCGAAACTACAAATGCCGAATCCGCAAATGTCATGAGTAGAAACCCTCACATAATTTCTTAATTCTCCTTTCAACTATCTGCCATGATCTTTCCTGGGAAAACCACATTTCCAACCTGGCCTCCAAAACCAGTCGCCGACTGGGAATCCTCCATCGTGCAAAGTCCTTCTTCGGCCCACCTGAGCTCCTGACCACATAAAAAGATTTTGGCCGCAGCCTGATGGAGTCCTGCTCTCCCATCTGGGCTGGTGCTCCTGCCCCTAACCCTTCTCGGCTTCGTGCTGTGGAAACCAAGGCATTTAGGATCATTGGTATCTCCTGCGATGAGGCTCAGTCTTTGGGCCTCTCACGCTCTCGAACCGCAGGCAGGTCGGTGGTCTTTCTGTCTTCTTCCGTCTCCTCTCTGGTATCGCGCCCCTACTTTGTCTGCGATATGTCCCCACCATATTTCCGCAGGGTGCTAAAGGTCCGCCAACAACCCCCTTCTGGAAAAAATGCCAAAATCACGAATCACTGCTCACCGTCACTCTTTCATTCCTCTTTCTTCCCACCTTTGGAATAAACTCCCACACTCTCTTCAATCCCATTCTTCCCTCCAGGCCTTAAAAGGAGCTGTTCATCACCATCTCTTATCTTCCCCCATCCAAAACCTTGATCTTTTCTACCCCTGTTAATCCACCCCAAACCCACCCAATTCAAATTCCCTGCTTTCCTTTCTAAAAGGCCCTGTAATGTCCATCTTGAATACCCCGTGTACCCCGCCCCATCCCTCTCGCTTCCATAGATCTCCTCATCTCTCTATTCCCCACTGTTTTATCCTCCCCTCTTCCGCCCTTCTTGTCTCATGCCCCTCTTGCTGTGCGTTGTGTATTAGCTCTCATACGAGCCTCGACACTGTATACAAAAAAATAATAATAACTCCATCTCCCTATTTTCATTCCAAACAGCATCATTCCAAGCACAAATTAATACCATTCCATTAATATAACAAAATATTATATTTCAAACACTCGGGAGGGAAGCAAAGTATTTCAATGATATGACGAATGCAAATACCGAATCCGCAAATGTCACGGGTGGAAACCCTCAAGGAATTTCCTAATCTCCTTTAAAGTCAAACTCTCTATATTTTAATTTCAAACAGCATCATTCAATTCACAATTAATGCTATACCATTAATATAACAAAATACAATGTTACAAATACTTGAGAAGTAAACAAAGAGAAACGTCTTTCTGAGATTGTATCTGGATCAGGAGCAGCTTCAAACAGATCGAAACTTAAAATCATAATTGCATTTAGGATCTTATAAAAAAAAACTCCCACCCACCTTAGGATACTGGCTGGGACCCCTAAACATTTCACAGAAGGTTTGGCAGGGTTAGCCCCAAAACTGCGGGAGTAGTTTGGAGATGGACATTCAGACACTCCTGCTTTATAATGTTGCTACGGATATGTGGTTTGAGGCTTGCCTGAGGGGAAGCAGTCGGGTCCCTCCTGAACACCCGGTCCTGAGGCCATACATAACTACGTGCGCCGTCAGTTTGCTAAGCAACCATGAATGCCAATTGGTACTGCCAATCCTGGCAAGGTTGCATTACTCTGCATGATACTTTACCTGTGGACTGACTTACCTTGATGGGTCACGTGCCCTCGATGCGTACTTGTGTGGAGCTTACCCTCTCAGGTGCAGCCGAGCAGAGATTTCAAGTATGCACTGGCTCGTGAGAGCCAATTAATGGGGTAGAACTTCCCGGCAAAACTAATGTGCAAACTATGCTGCATCAGTGTAGGAAAAGACAGAACGAGCTGGGTACATTTATAACATAAGCAATTTATTTCTAAAGTGAAAATGAGGAAAGGCATTTGAACAATAATAAAAGGTTTTATTACAGCAATATGTGCAGCAAGGAAAGCAAGGATTTGTGGGGTGCAGCAAAATAAAAGTTATATACAAAAGAGAAGACACAGGGCAGAGCTAAACTGATACAAAGAACTTGCACATTCTTAAATTATGCAAACATTAAAGGCACCATCAGGCACATGCCCGAGGAAATTAGAGCACAGAAAGAGGCAATTGAAGTGTTTTCAACCTCTTTCAACACCTAGCGCAGCCAACAGGCCCACACTTCCCAGTCGCTTAGGAGGGGGGAAGAGGGAAGAAAACTGGGAGTGTCTATGGTGCCTGAGTAGGAGGTGCAAATGGGTTGTAAATGGATGCAAATGTGAAGCAGAAGAGGCAGAGTGAAGGAGTGCATGTATGTTGTTTCTCTTTTAGTATTTGTGCTTCCACAACAGTCACGACAAGATGAGAGAGACAGAATATATGAGATGATAGCTTTATGTGGTGTGTGAGAAAGTCTGTAAATGGAGACGGAGCAGAACGAAGATTGGCTGTGGAATGAAACGAAAGCAGAGCGCCGATGAATTAGTGATTACTTGGCAATGACCTGGCAATGACCTTGCCAGTCCTCGGCAATGACTCTGCAACTGCCTTCTCAACTCTTTTGCATCTATTTTATAGAGCCTGGGCAAAGGAGGAGCCAAAAATTGGATCAAAATGTCCTGCAGGCGTATCCACGTGCTCTTATTGGTGCATAGATGCCTCCCCAAGAAGCAGTCATGCCCCGCCAGACTCCAAAGCCCAAAATGGCTTCATTTATCCTCAAACTCGACCATGCAATGGAGCTCTGAGATTACCATAGGCTGCGGGTTTTTGGTAGTGCTCTCTGGCCATGAATTTGTGCTAGGCTCCAAATGAGGGTTGATATTTAGCGGAGCACCAGGGCTACCAATGCAACATGAAACGGACTCCAGCGCATACTTGCGATTTGAGCTAGACACCAATATGTTCTGACTCATGGGCTCCACAATGTCCTCCATTCTCCAGAATTCCAAAGAATGGCAGTAAGCGTCATGGTGCTGACTGTGGTAACAGTGCCTTGTCGTGGTTGTGGTGAGGTGGGGAAAGTGATATGGTGTTCGTGGTAAGGACATTGAAGTGGTTGAAGCGGTTGTGATGAAGAGGTCGAGCATAAGTTACTGTGTGGATTTTTAGGAGTTGTTAAGGTGATTTCTATGAAGGTTGTCGTATTGTGGTGTGTATGGTGAGTGTCTGAGGTGAAACGTCCATTGGGGAATGGTGTGCCATTTGGGCATGAAAATGGTCCACGTATGTTACTGAGGCGGTCGCTGTGTGGTCTGGTTTGTGGCGTGCAGGCATGCATGCTTGAAGGAGAGGTCGTGTGTGAAATGAAGTAAAATATAATAGATGAAATAATTGCAAATTAATTTAAGACTTCCGGTTCTGGGTTTGGAGCGTCGACAGGTCTCCTTCAGGGCTCTCTGCTGACGATCTCAAAGTTAAGTTTCCGGTCGTTATCTGTCCCGTTTTAACTGTTTATTTTCTCATCTACATGTTACTGTGTGTTCCGAGTTCGGTTTTGTTTCAAAAATCGTGCTATTTTGTGAGATTTTGTCGACCTTGTCTTACCGGGTGCTTGAGGCCTACCCTTGAGGCTTGAGGCCTACTGGTTCCCCTCGGTGTACGAGCGTGTTTTGTTTTTTTTCCCCATCACCTATCTTCCCCACGGCTTCGCGTGTCATGCCCTTCGACCCTCTCATTCCCATTCTTCCCTCCAGGCCTTCAAAACAGCTGTTCACCACCACCTCTTATCATCCCCCGTCCACTTTGGGTGGGAGGGAGAGAATGACACAATCATGCCAAAAGTTTTCAGTGTTATTAACCAGGTCACCCTGTTTCTATGCAGCGAGCAAGACCATTTTTCATAGTAAGACATTCCTTTTATCAATATGTAGGTCAAAGGACTCTTGGGCAACGGGAAACATTACAAACAGCCAATTTGACTACAGCACAAAAATTAAATATATATAGTACCAGCAACAATTATATTTGAGAAAACATGAATATAATTATTTTTCTTCCACACAAGGTACGATGAGTTGTGCTGATTATTTTATGGGTCTTTAGGCACCAATGTTGTACGGGACTCGGTTGACTAATTGTAGCCCATCTGTTGCTCTGCACAATTTGTGTCAGCCTCCTTTGACCTCTTTCATCCATGAGCCATTTTCGACCACTGACCTGCCGTTGGCTGGATGTCCTTTGGGTGGTGGGCCATTCTTGATGCACACGGGGAACCGTTGAGTATGAAAAACAGCGTTGCAGTTCTTGACACTCTCAAACCAGTGCACCTGACACCGACAACCACATCCCGTTCAAAGGCACTGAAATATTTGGGTTTTCCCATTCACCCTCTGAATAGCACATAAACACAATCCTTGTCTCAATAGTCCCAAGGCATAAAAATCCTTCATATATGCATTCATACCTACATACATACATATATAATACATACATACATATATGTATATATATATATATATATATATATATATATATATATATATATATATATATATATCTGGTCCAAACGACCCATCAATTACATTCTAGGAGTAAAAAATTTATGTAATTTTCCCCACGAACCTGAACAAAAAATAATAATAATAATAATTCACACACACACACACACACAAGAATATGTATTACCTTTTTTAGAAGCATATATGAAAGGTCATGCAAATATACATTTTTTATAACAAAGTTATACCAAAACAAAAGCATGCTGGACCAAAAATATCCACTTTTGCATTATAAAGTTAAACCACAAAATAAAATTTGATTTTACAAATGAAATGGCTGAGACTTTGGATATGATCTTCCTATGAACATTTCTGTGGACGCAAAGTATTAATTGTATTGTTCACACCAGCCTCGGTAACATAATGCTTAGAGCGTCCACTCTGAATATGGGAGGATGGCAGTTTGAAGCCTAAGTATGGTATAGGTTCAGGGAAATGAAATGGTGCAGTGTTCTTGCCTCATCACTGGCCATCTGCTTACAGGAGGTGTTTCTTTTTTCCTGATATAAAAAAAACTGAGGGAGAAGAGGCTAAATGTAGAGGAAGCAGGCCCACTTTCCCACCCCCCCTCCCCGGTCCCCTTTGCTTCCCATCACACCACATTATTCCAGTTCAGCCAGGGCAAGCGGGTAGAAGTGGTGGAGGGGTCTTGAATCAGGGAAGAAAGAAAATGTAGAGAAGAGCAACAGAAAACACAATGCAAATTTGCTTTCTCTTTGCTCTTTATGATCAGGCGATGTGGTGAACAGCTTGCTGGCTTGGTGATCTGCTTCAATGTGGGAGTATTTTTGGGGGACATGAGAGTTTGATTCCAAGCACAAGGCTAAGCTGAACAAGCCCGTGTTTAAAACATCTGCACCAGCGATGGCTTCTACGGCTTTTCTGACGCTTTTATTCTGCTTGGAGGCAGTGAACTTTATCATGGCATGGCTCCTGCAGTCACAAGGCTGAGAAGGCAGCGATTCAAATTGCTGCTTGAACAAGCCATTCATCCAAATGGGGTGGATTATGCTCTGATCAGAAGCCTGGTGTTGGATTAGTGGTTAGGCTGGCTGGCTTTGGATCCTAGGGCCCTGTGTTTGAGCCCGGTTGGCTGCTGAATGAACACCAGGTGGGGTTGACTCAGGCTCTCATCCTCCTGTGGTCGGCAAAATGAGTACCAGTGCACTGGTGAAAGGGGCACAGCGTCAGTGGCACAGCTGTGCTCCAAGAAATGGTTGGAGTGGTGACCTGTCCAGGATTGTGCCAAATAGCCAAGGAAAAACTGCTTCTGCAGTTCCAATGCTCTGTTCAAGAGAACGGTTCACTGGACTGGATGCTCTGATCACAAACATCCGCATTTCTGTCTGTCATTCAGGATTCCAAAAAACATCATGCAAGAAAGACTTTATGTATGCAGTCAGCTTATTGCTAAATTCTGACACCAATGTATAAGCATTTAATTTTGTGTAGAGAATGGTAACAGAATTTATGGTTCAAAGAATGTTCAAGTTATGCTGGTTTAAGCAAGAAGAAAACTGATCACGTACAAAAGCAGTGCAAATGTGTAATGGGCGATTGCATACAGTACATAACAAGAAAAAGAGCAATCAGAGATTGCAGACCCTCACCAGGACTTGTTTTTTGTAGTTTTGTGTGGTGTTTGTGTACTGGTGTGTTACATAATTAATAAAAGGCATAATTGGTTTTGCCACTTGATAACTGCTGGCAGTGATGCCCGGGTACCAAGACGTCCCGCTTTGATGCAACCCCGCTTTGATTGGACATCTGACCCTGACCCATGACGTTTTTATATTATTATTCAATTGAATTCAGAATGAGATTTAAATTTATTCAACTCAGATCAAATGGAATACCAATAGATACAGTCCTGCATTGGAGTAATCAGAAGGAAACCAAAGAAGCAAAAATAAAATATGGAGTCATCAGGAGGACCCTGGATAGGATTCACATTTCAGTTGCTACTCCTCCACCCTCAAACCAATCCAGGCACAGCCAATTGAGCCTTTTTCAAAAAAATAATAATCAAAAAGAACCCAGATCAAAAAAAAATTGCATCCCAGACAATAGTAACTCTTAATCCCTCTGCTTTTTCTCCTCTTGTTTGATGTCTTAAGTTGTGATGAGGTAATGCAAACAAAAATAAAATTTTCCTTATTTAAGAAAAACTTTTAGATCCTATCTTTATATATTTCTACAATGTTTTTGCAATGAAATCTAGAGTTTGTAATGATTGTCACCTGAATTTGGAAACAGGTAAGCTATGCTTCATCTTGCAAATGTCTGAGTGACAAATCACAGTTTCCCTCTTTTGTTCGTACCAAATCAAGTGACCAACACCAAGCCTCAGCACTATCCCATCTTGTGCAAGTTTTCTCTTGGCTCTATGTTGGTACGATTGATGTTGATGATGATTATGGTCGACTCGCTGTGGCTCAGTTTGTTGAAGAAGTAGAACAAAATGGTATTTGTATTGCATTTCGTGGTATCCTTCCAAAGGTTAAAGATGAACGAGAAATATCTTTGCTCGGTAAGCAACTTATAACTTTGAAAATAATTAATTCAGTATTTAATACAGTTGAATTGCACCTCAAATATCCACTTGGAGTTGACCATTCATAATCTTGGGGGGAAAAAACTGCACCAGCAATCAACGAAGGTTAAAACTCAGATTGAAATTGTTGACCAATGAGGCATCTGTATCAGATGTGAAATACCATTCCGAGGGGAAGGAAGATAAAAGGACAACTTTTAGAAGGGAGCAGGGGAAAGGAAGTCAAAGAATGCAATCGTATGTGGGAGCAGTCTCAGCAAGTAGTGGATTGTGTATTTGTGTGTGTAATGTAAGTAGTCAGAAAATATTGGTTCCAAGGCATCCTCATTTAACATTGAAGTCAACGGGGAATTACAGAATAACTATTTTACCCATGGTAATAACAAGAATAAAGTTATTCTCATTTTTGCTATTATGAATTTCTAAGTATATTTTTTCACATTTTTTTGACACTAGTAAATCAAGTAGTGGTCAAAATGAGGTTTTGAGGCATCTACATTAATAATAATGAATGGGGAAGAGAAATTGATGAACCATTTTCCCCATGTTGGCTCTTCCCTATCATCAGCATTGACTATTTCATCTTGAGAAATAAATGTCAAATGTTGGTTGTGCGGTTTATTCCAATTTTCACCATCGTGTGATGTGGAACTGAGTATAATCACACTTATCGTTAGAATCATGGGCTACTCCATGATGTAATAGGTCAAGCTATGGTTCTTCTATTTATTATTAGGGTACCAAGCCATTAAGTCTGGGTAACCAATTGTTTTTCTTCTGTTTATTATTATTCCACTGGCACTGTCTGGGTTGATTCAATTTTAAATTCATTTTCTTGGCAACCATTAGTCCGATTGATACAAACTTTTCACTCCACTATGTCTTTTTTGGTAGAATTTGTGACAATTATGACGTCATAGGTCACGTGGTATGGGCGCCATCTTTGAAAAACCGAAAAACTTTGAACGTCTTCTTCTCTGGAACCACTTGCTGGAAAATATTGAAGCATGGCTCATTGTTAAGATATTCACAAAAGGTATAAGTGGTGTTAACCATGACATCATCAGTGAAGTGGTATTCTGGTGAAAATTTGACATGTCGAATGCTGCATCCAAAAAATTTCAAATTTCTTGAGCGTCATCTATGCAACAACATACCAGAGAAAATAATATATCACGACGTCATCGGTCACGTGGTTTGGCAGCCATAGTGTTTAAACAAAAAATAAACTAAAATCTTTTTCTCTGACACGGCTGAACAGATTGAGGCAAAACTTCACAGGTATGACTGCCTATGCATTACGAACAAAAAGTTTCCCATTTTCTTTGATGTAGGTCACATGGTTTGGCAACCATATTGAATTTACCCTAAAACCTTCAAAAAATCTTCTTCTCCAGAACAGCTGAACAGATCAATGGGAAACTTCACACACATGTTCACCAAGAGTCATGGATACATGATTGGTAATGAATTAATTGATAGGTCACTTGGTTTGGCAACGGTATTGGATTATAGGAAAATAATAAACAATGTTTGCTCTGGAACTGCTTCATCAGTCAAAGTGAAACTTCATAATTATGATTTAGTGGAGAAGGGGAACATAAGTTATAAATTTCAACCTGATCGGCCACATGGTTTAGCAGCCATATTGGATTGAAAGAAAATATTAAATAATGTTTTCTCTGGACTCACTTCACCAATTAATGTAAAACTTCAAAATTATCATCCAATTGATGTGTGGAAAGTAAGTTTTGAATTTCAACCTGCTCGGCCACATGCTCTGGCAGCCAGAATTATTTAATTATTTGAATCTGAGAACTTTTTGTTTTTTTCCAATATGGCTCACTTGGCTGTGACTGGATGGGTTTGAGGGTAGAGGAGTATCAATTCAATTGATACCACCGATGGCCACAGGAAAAAGGGTCAACAGTATCTGAAATACAGTAAATAGATAGAACATGGCCTGTTTCTTGGTCCATAGCTTGTCAATCCTGCAGCGTAGAGAGATGTGTGGGGCCTTGTTAAACTCGGGTGAGTCCTGGGTTACTCTCTGCACCCATGTTGTCAACATTTATTACTTCGTGTTCAGCTTATATAAATACCAATTCAATTTATACCGACGATGTCCCCAGGAAAAATGGTCAACTGTGTACGTGATAAATTCATTAAGCGCAGTGTTTCAAAAGGTCTGTATCTTGTCAATCCCATTTTGTATCAAAGCCGACGAATTGCTACCTGGTCATCATTGCCAGCAGTTATAAAGTAGCAGTTCTACTTGTTATTATTATTATTCTGCTTTCACATGTACCATGCTGTATGAGAGTAATAAAGAACCTCCGCTTTATGTGTGCCTTGCCATGATTTACGAATATAACTTGGTGTAGATGGCTTCGTTCTTTCGTGAACAACTATTATGTACTGCCTCTGTGCACCAACGCAAGTGCACCAGTTACCCAGAGGGGAAGCACGGTAGAAAATCTTTACAGACAATAATATGTCCCATCTATTGTTTAATAGGTGAAACTACAAAAGAGGGATATTTAATAAGTAATTTATTAAGCCCTTCTGTCTACCTTTCAAAAATACCATTTAATAGGATTCCATAACAATGATTTTTAAAAGAAACATTCAATGCTTTTAATACTCCCCAAAGTTACACATGAAATGTTTAAATGCAGTTTTGAATTAACTCACGACTTTCAAGTTGACAACTTATCTCATGCACCCAGTTCTTATTAAAACCACAACAGGATGCAAATTTATGTTGAAGTTGGTTGTGGTCACATTTGAAGTGAAGCCACCACCTTGCCCCGATGAGTGCGCACAGAGTGAAGTCCGACTGGCCAGTCATGTTGCAAGTCCCCAGAGGCTGATCTTCATATCACCAAAGCAAGCACATTAATCCTAGTCCCCCTCTCGCCATTAAGGACCATACTGCAGACCAGCAGTGCCAAGGAATGAGGAAGGAGAACTGGCCCTTTGCTTTGTCGACACAACCAGAGAGGAATTGCCTGCTTGGATGTCATCTTCCAAGACTCCACCAAGGCAGTAGGTTTGTCAAGAACCCAACCAGCCAACAGATAAGATCGACTAGCATCTGTGGATATGCAGCTGGTTCTTGAGTCAGGGCTGTGGTTAGCATGCAACACTCTTAATACCCTCTTTGATGTTTGAGGCCGTTTTTTTTTTTTAATGAACAACTCTTTGTTCAATCTTTCACTCTCTTCCTGACGGGCCTTGTCTTTCCATTCCAAATCACTTTTCCTTTGGTTGGACGTGACTTTCATCTCTTCTCTTTGTTCTTTTTGTAGCTCTACCTTTGCTTCCCATTACTCCAACAGCAACTTTATTTCCTCCTCATAAGCCTTCTCTGCTGACTCCTCTGCTGACTCATGCTCTTACTCTAACATCCGCTCCCACTGTTTTGTTTCTCTCTCCCTCCATTTCCTCTCCAATTCTATAATGCCGGAGAAGCATTTTTCCTGACGCCTCCCTCCTTGTAACTCATAGTTATTTATTTTGGCCATCTTTTCCATCTCTATCTTCCTCTTCACCTCTTTCTTAGCCTCAGCAGTCCCCCTCTTGCTCCACTCATCTGACACATTTGCATACTCCATGCCACATGTCCCATGCAAGTAGTGTCAAAAGGGAGGGTTTGCCACAGGAATCTGCCTCTTCCTCAAAGTCGTAATATTTGCTGACTTGCACTCACTCATATTTCTCCTTTTCGAATGGAACACATTACTTCATCAAACACCTCCCTTTTGACACGACTACCCTGCAGGGCTGGGCATCACCATCCTTTCATATGATCATTTCTTTAACCAAATTGAGATCTCATAAATATTTGTTTATGTTTTATTTTCGGGAATAACTTAACTTATTCACCAGTAAAAAAAAAGGCGGCGGTAGCCGGTTAAAACCTCCAACTCCATATTTATTTATACTTGTACTTTAAACCCATTGGGTAATGTATTTACTCCATCACCCATTAAATATCTTTTATCATCAAATGCTGTTAGACCTTTCTTGCTAACAGTCTCTGAGAATATTTCATGTATATAATTTCTAAGATTCATCTCTCTATAAACATATTTTCTCTTCCATATACACTAAAGGTAATGTTTAAAGTTCACAGTCTCCTTGAATACACTCTTCTTTAGACCTTTAAGTTTTTTTTTCACATGTGAATTCATTTAACCCACAAATCAGCTATTTATAAGCATATGCCTTTGATCTAATACCCACAAATTCACTTCGTATCTTTTCACCGAGTTCATCATAAATTTACCAATAACAATTTTATTCTTATTTGAAAAGAGTGGGTTATTAGGATCATAATTACTTGTATCATAAATATCTTCATATTCTTCCATATCCTTATAAACATTATCTGTTGTCTCCAGTATGAAGCTGTCGGTATCCATACATAGCAACACAATATTCTCACCATATCTGCTCTTTAGATTATTATAAAAGGAATCATATATTAAATATTTTAAAAGATCTAATAAAGCTATTCCCATATAAATCGGTTTGTCCATCTTTATACTCTCTTTATTCAAAGGAACAGCACAAAAATTATCTGTAAATATTTCTCCTCTTTTAAAGCTTGGTTTATTTATCTACTTCTCTGCCTGCTCCCAAGTCGTAACAAGTTTTACATGTTGACTAATCCATATGAAGACCACAAGGGGAAAACCAGAGATGTCACTTTTTATAAATTTCAGGGTTATTGCACCTGCCAATAGTTGGCAACATAAGGTTTCCTCTCACAATATTACTTTAACAAATAACCAGGGGTGTCACATAATTTATATGGTATAAAGTTTAGCCATGCAATGAAAAACAAGTGTTGTCAAAGCTGAACAAGTAGAAACCCAGAGTTGTCAGTACTTTACTCCTGGTTATCTCCCTTTCATTCATGTTAACTGTTCCACCATAATATTCAGAGTTGAGAAACTAAAAAATGAAAGGTTGTAAAACTTTCACAGCATAAACTCTGAGCACTACAATGGCCTATTTGGTTATATCATGGGCTCCGTAGTTGGTGCATATCGTGGTTCAAGCCTGGTCAAACCTTTATTGTGACTTTTATGGGACCCACGCCGTGGCTTAATGGTTAGCGCGTCTGAGTACCCATCCTCATTCGATGTACCACCGCCCAATCAACCTGCTTAGGTATATGAGGGAGTCACATGAGGTGACTCGGCTATCGCGGGGTGGTTTATCCTTGGTTTCCTCCCGGTTTTCCATCATATTAAGTAGTACGGAGTAAGAAATGGAGAATCCGTCGTCATATAAGCGAATACCCTTGAGTATGGCGTTGAACACCAATCAAACAAAAAACAATGACCGTTTAAATGTTGAAAAAAATAATCTGTGATCACCAAAGTCATGTAATGTATGCTAATAACCAACAAGCATGAGTTTGCTACACATCCTGGGTTAAAATTGCATGGCACTTATTAAACAAAGGAATAACCAGTGATGTCAGTTTGCAACATTGATTCGTTCTTTGCTCTTAAATTAAATAAACAGAAGCTTGGCAAATGCTACATGCTTAATTTGATCGGCCAATGATCACTCTTCCTTTTACTGGAAAAGAAATCTATATGACAGTTATTAAACAGTCCACCAAAGTCTTGAAACTTTGTTTTTCACAGTTTCTTCAAAATTGACTTATCCTGACATCTCTGGTTTTCCCCTTGTGGTCTTCATATATTTTCCATTGTTTTACCATGCACAGAATTATTCATCAACTTGTAAAAGTCCTTCTCAAAATCATTTTAGCCTTTTTTCTCATCCTTGTATTATAATCAATATATATCTTACCACACCAATGACTTTGATGAAACGATAGTGCCCCATGTACCTTTTTATCTTTTAGTCCTGCTTCTATAAATTGATTTAGATTACTTTGATGTAAAACATACTTCTCTTTAGCAAACAATGTTGTTGGTAATTTAGCTGTAGGAATGTATTTAAACTCATTTGAAGAACTAAAGAAATGTTGTTGATAACCACTGAATAGCTCTTGATTTTGGATCACTTTATCAGCACCAAAAGAAAGGTCTTTATGTTTGTTTAAGAAGTTTTCTAGGATACTTTAAATCTACTTCGAAATAATACCGATAATCCCATTTATCTAATTCTTGACTTGTGGAGGTTATATCACCCAAGATAGATTTGTACTCGTATTCTTTCACCCATTTAAAATTACCAAAGGGTTGAGATTCAGACATTGCCCAACCACACAAGTTATTAGCATGAAAGTACATTAAGTAAGATGTCGGCTTATCAGGTGAGAAGTCGAGAAGATATTTATTATTTGCCGGAGCATATCTCCTTGAATAAACTTGTGAAATTCCTCCTCTTTTAGCCCTCTCAATCATCAAGAGCATATCTACTTCACATAGAGGATCAAGGGGTTGTTTAATCATTTTTAATGTGGCACTTCAGGCAAGTCCAGGAGATGTATAACAATGGACAGGATCAAGTCCATAGGAATCTTTAATTATAACAAACTTCTCCAAATGTCTCAAACACATCAGCGAGTAATAAAACATCAGTTATTAAATAAAGGTCATCATATTCACCCATATTCTTTATCTGAAACTATTTCCAAACTTGTTTTGCTCTTTCGTATTATTCACCTGTATATTGTTGCGAATTTGGAAGCCATGAGCACACAACATACAGGTCCTATAGATCAGTTATATTGGTAAGTATGGTTTTATAGATAGTTTCCTTTCCCTTGTCTAATGGGTAAATAAATGTTCATGTGCTGTGAGTTACTTTTGATAGTTGGGATTTCCTTTTATTTGTAACACCACCAGCAATGACAGCAACAACGACAGCAACGGAATACTACGGCTCTGCAGAGAACAACAACAACAAGCCTCTGCTCCCAGATTCTCCACACGCTCAGTAGGGGAGGGGTCATGCCCCCACCCACCGATGCGCTAGGCAGCGCGCCGAGTGGGGAAGGGGTCGAGCCGCGCCGGAGCACATAAAAAGGGGGTCAGTCAATCGGTCTGGGCTGGTCTGGAACCTGGGCTGCTGGTCTTGGTCGTCGTCGTCGTCGTCTTCTTCCTCCTCCTCACGATCGAGAGCTCGAGAGACTCCAGTCCCTGACAAGGACCGCAAAGGTTGGGCGCCGTGCCTCTCTCTCAGCGAATGGGTGAGCTTGAGGGACACCATCCCCCCGCAAGAACCACAAGGGTCGCTCGCCGGGGCCTGGATTCGGCTCGCCTCCCGCTGGCGCCCGGACCGAGTCAGCTCGAAGACCACATGAGGTGGACAGGTCCAAGACAGACCCTGGTCTTCAGCCCGACTGTCCTCCGGGCTGGAGGTCCGAATAAAGACCACTTCGGTCCGATTCTTTGGGTGTGTGTGCGTATGTGTGTTTGTGGTGCCAGTCAGCTAAGTAGTGAATTGTATAAGTGCTTTTTGCCTGTATATACGTGCATTTATTAATATTCGGTTTAACTCTGCCCTTATGTGCTCCCCTCATTCCCCCATTGTAAATAAACATTCCCATTTGTTAAATGTTTCAGCTCATTCGTGTCTATTCCTTCATTGACTTAGTGTGCTGCGTGTTGGGAAATTAGCCAGGCCGTTAAGTGTGCTGCGTGTAACAGGATATTTGGGACCGACGGATCTCGGCGATCAAACCGCTCGGATCGCACACGGTTCGAGTACGCTAAGTGGTTCCGTACGGGTGCCGTCGAGATGAATTTCCCTGGTAGTTTGGACCACGTGGGTATTTAGGTAAATTGAAATTGGCAATCCACCCTACCCCACGTGGTCTGTCTATTGGCGAACTTCGGTCCAATAAGGGACTCTACTCTTCGGACTTCTCCGAAGAAGTACGATCTAAATTCCGGGTGATCGGTCAAGCCGACTGTGCAGCTCCATCTAGCGGTCGTGCTCGTGACCGATGCCCGGCCCCGCAACAATATGACATCTTCCTAACTTGTTGTAAAAAAAACTTTTGAGGAGGAAGTCTTGTTTCTATAAAACTTTCAAAGGAATCCATATAAACACATGAGTAAATGCCCTTTTTAGAAAGAAGAGAAATGTCTTTACCTAGGTCAGCTTCAGTCATAAATTGACTAGAAAGTATAGGAAAAGAGGATATGTTTGAAACCAAAGAACATTGACGACTTGCCATAAATTTACAAGAATCAACAAATCTAATATTTGTATTTCCAACAATTTCATGTATATAAATTTGGTACATGAGATTGTAATTTTGATCTGTATTTGGAATTGCTGTTATATTTCCAGCAGTCCTACTTAGTTCTTTGATCGAGAGATGCGTATCATAATGACAAATATTATGAAGAAATGCAGGTGTGAATGTAGGCATTCTCTAATTAAAATTACAACTATTATGAGCTGCTTCTTCATATTTCCTCGATATATGACAATGATCTCTCACCCTTTTGTCAGTTTTCACCAAAGCCTCTGAGCATATATATAACAAATTCCTGCTTCTTCAAATTCTTTCTCTTCATTAGGAGATAAGTCAAGAGGTTTATTTGTTTTTGACATAATTTTAGTTAGCTGAATACAATCATCCTTAATCCTTTGAACAAATTCATCAGCAGCATCGGGTCCTCGATACAACTCCAATTTATCATATTTACTTCCTTCAGATGATTTAATGTAATAACAAAACCCACAAGGAATATGCTTTTGATATTTTTTCATATCATCAGTCTTTTCCAAGATGCTCTCAAAATCAGCATATATTACAAAAGGGTGTGCTATCCATTTATTCATTTCATTAAGTACATCTTTCTCTCCTGGTTCTGGCATCTCAACAATTGCTGCTTTATGATTAGAACAATTTCCTTAAATGTTTATCAAATTCTTGTTGAGATCTAATGATATTTATCATCTCTCACAAGGATATGATTTATGCTTTGATTTCTAAATTTGATGACTTTCTAATCTAGAAAAGTTTTTGAAATAAGCAGAATGAGCGGTTTCTTTATTCATAAATAGAGGAGATCGAGATGCCGGTGATTTGAGCAATTATCATTGGATATAGAATTACTAGCTCTTAGAATTTAGACTTTGTCTTAATCAGTTAAACCATAAACATTTATTGATAAGTTATTCATATTCTAAAACTTTGTTATATATTTAAAGCTCATGGGTTCTCCTCTCGAGATGCCTCGATCCCCACCTTCTTATATACTCTCATATTTCTTATACTTTGAAACTCTTTCACAGTCCCTTTCTGGTGGACAAAGATGTGCTAAGATACTACAGAGAAAGCATTAATTATCGGAATTTTTGATATTAATTATTGCCATTTTATTCTTTATATCCCTTGGTCATTGTCAGAATAAACTTTTTGTGAAGAGGATATATGAATGTTAAGATCGTCATATGAAACATTCCTCATGTTGAACCCACTATCTTTATGTTGTTCTTCTAATTCAAATCTAATAAGCTCTTCAAAGATCGGAGATTCAAGGAAGATATCAGTTGATGCAATAAGGTGTGGTGGATTTTTTCTCATATATTTTTCTTCAATAACATCATCTTCTCTTGAGAAAGTAAAGAAGGCTCCAATATATATTTTAAATGATTTATGTTTTTTCAACATTCTATGAACAACCTTTAAATAAATGATTTTAGACAACACATATTCAATCATTGAACCCTTTGAGATATGAATTGCTTCCCAATTGGATCTTACTTGAATATTAAATCCTGAAAGTTTTCCCTTTATTCGATCTATAAAACATCTTTGAAGAGTTGTTATTTCAAATGGCTTCATCTCAATGACATCTAATACAAATTTCTTCTCACTTCTCTTCAAGTTTCTCTCAATGTTGTTTCCATGTTTTTGTGATTGAAGGTGTTTTTTTATAACTCTCTTTTAAGACACCCTTTGAACAGAGATCACAATGTTTTGGTTCTTGTTCAAAAGGAGATATTTGTCTAAAATGATTGAATATGTGTTGGTTTGAAGGTTTCTTTTATAACATTGATATTCATGATTACAAACGTCACAGTACATTGCATTAAAAATATTTATACAGCAAAACTTTTTCCCACCAACTTTTATGACTTAAAATTACAATGTATCAAAACACAAAAGACAAGCTTCACTCAATCTCTGCATTTATAAAAGATACTGAGAAAAACGTTGAGGATGCAAAATTGAATAAAGATAACCATAATAACTATTGGATAAAAACAATTTTGGTTGATAATATGAGTTATTCAATTTCCTTCAGTGGAAGGGATATGAGTGTATCTGGAAGAACATCAATTAAAGTAGCTCTAACAAATGTTTCTCCTCACATTCTAGCAATATATTCAAAACTAGAAAAAACAATGAAACAAGTAAAAGTATCAAAAACAGAAAACCCTGATGGATGAAGCTTCAGAAACAAAAGATAAGACCATCAGCAATAAGCAAGGAGAAATTTGTATTTTTTTCAACAACCCTAAAGATGAAAATCTTGATGAAATAAAGGATGTTAATATATCAGGTGAAATGACATTTTGTTCAGTCGTAGTTAAAGGCCCAGTCACACCTTGACGTTTTAGCCAGCAATGGCAACGTATCAAAATGTATGTAAAACGCTGGCTGGTTTGAACTTTTGATGTTTTTTAAAGATTCAGACGGATTCATAACGACTTGGTCTTATGCATAACGTATTAGTAACGGACACAGAACGTTTCGTTGTGTTATAGATAACTTATACCAACGAATGCTGAACCTGTTGTCGGCCTTCACAACCTATGGCCAATGATAGTCTAACTTATGCATAGCGCGCTGCATGCATCGCCGACGATGACGTGGCGTAGGTTATGAAAAGCTGCCGCACAACGATTCAAATCATACCGCCGCAGAAATGGAAGTGTCAAAATAGCAGTCACACCTTGGCGATTTTCCAGCGTATGCCGACCTCTGAAAAATGCGTCTAAAACGCTGGCGCACGTCGAATACGGTATGGGTAAGTTTGGTATACGTGAATAGAACGCTAAAGTACGCTATCATACGTCGTAGTAAGTGGAGTACGTCTTGTAATTTTAAACATGTTGAAAATTTTACGAGTACTTGCCGTATGACACACGCTCCACATGCGATGGGAATAAGTTGTACGCACGATATGCGATCGTTGACATACATCGACCCACGTTACTTGAAAGGTACTCATAAGTCGAAACACTCAATGTAATGGTTAGCGTCAGTGTTCCAGACTCCCGGTTTTTTTTTTCTTCGGTATGACGTGTTCAGTGTACAGTGCGGTTATGATTTAAATCGTTGAGCGGCAGTCTATTAATATATATATTATAACCGCTAGAAATCGAAGTGTCAAAATCACCATCATACCGAAGGAGGAAGGAAAAAAAAAAACCAGGGAGTCTGGAACACTGACGCTAACCATTACCTTGATGGTGTTTGACTTATGAGCACCTTACAAGTAACGTGTGTCGATGTGTGTCACCAATCGCGTAACGTGAGTACAACACGTTACTCATTGGTTAGAAATAAGTTTCGGGTACGCTAACCATTACCTCGACGTGTTTCGACTTATGAGTAACTCACAAGTAACGTGTGTCGACGTGTGTCAACGATCGCGTGACGTGCCGACAACTTATGGCCAGCGTTATGCGAAACGTGTGAGTCATACGCTGGCATAAGTCTTAAATTTCAAGCATGGAAAATTTGAGAACAACCAAAAGTACAACGTTTAAAGCCAGCGTACTACGACGTATGGCTGTGTTTTCAGCGTGCTCTCAATGTTATCAAAACTTACCCATAACGTATTCAACGTGTACCAGCGTTTTAGACAAATTTTTCATACGTCGGCATAAGCTGGCTAAAACGTCAAGGTGTGATTGGGCCTTAAGGACCATTTTAGAATTACCTTTAATATAAAAAATATAGTGGTTGAATCTGTTAATGAAAAAAGTATACGGATATAGATGGTCATGTTTTTCCTACAAATTAAATGAGTCATTATTCAAGTGAAAATGTTGGGGATTATGATAGTGATGATCGTATTTCTGTTTGAACAGAAGACAGTTATGATTCCGAGAGTTTGTGTTCAAACGATAGTTATGAAAGTAGTTTTATAGATGATTGTGAAAGCATCAATGAAAGCAGTGAAGACCATACCAAAGATCAATTTCATTTGAAGTAATCTTTTTCTTTATAAATATTAATAGTATGCCAGATCTTGGGCCTCTTGAATTCCCCGATTCTCCATATAATATGACAAACTTGAGAATTGTCTTGCATGTGATAGAGTGGGATGAAACACAGTCAAAAGCCTATTAACAATGTATATTCTGTGATTATCTTTTAATTAATAAAAATATAAAAAACATAAAAGGGAACATAGCTGTTTCAAAATTACACCAAAAATGAATTACTTTGCTAGATTAATAAGAGAAATGAATGTTAAGTACGAGGGTGATAATACACCTTTTCTTACAAGAGAAGAGACTGAACAGATGAGGGTAATGTTTAATGGATGATGTTATTTATTATTCCTGATTCTCATTTTCTGGGAAATATTAACACAATATATTGTATAAATAAAATAATGGATTATCTTGAAATTAAACCTGAACTCAGGATAAAACAGAGTTTCTAAGAAAAAAGCATATAAAATTAAAATAATTTATTTTCTAAATATAGAAATGAATGGGTTTTTTACCAATTTGGGAAAATAAGATAAATTTTCCCAATCATAAAAATCTTTCAAATTAATTAAGATGTCTAATAGTTCGTTCAAGTGTATGTGGAAAAACCTTCTTGCTTTTAAAGATGTTCCTTACTCCAAACTTTGTAGATTTTAATAATTTAATAATTTTCACAAAGTCAAGTTTTCAACCTGAGTATAAACTACTCTCACAAGGTTTTAAAGCACATCTTCAAAAAGAAGACATAATTGGTTAATTTAAACTTCAAAACAAACGAAATGATTATGACATTGAAGATATAATTCAACTATTTTGTGATACACAGAAATGTACAAAGAAATCGAAACCAATTTTTTTATGTTATTTATATTTATATTTTTGTGAACACTTCAGGCTTGTATGAGAGCTAACGCACAGAAACAAACAACAAGGGGAGCAAGAGACAAGAGGGTTGGGAGAACAAAGGAAAAAAAAACAGTGGGTAATAGAGACATGAGGAGATCTATGGAAAGGAGAGGGATGGGGTGGGGTACATGGAGTAAACAAGATGGACACTCCAGGGACTTT
>CM068953.1:101110706-101122229 GCA_035128595.1 Eptatretus atami
ACGAAGTGCGTTGCGTGGGTCTTATAGCTAGGTCTAATTATATCTCCATCTTCTTTTCAATCCTGATTTCATTCCAACCCTTTCCTTTTATTCATGAAACAAATCAAAGCAGGCACCGCACCCAGATGGCCGCCTGTGAAAATCACAACGATGAGAAACCCTCCACCACGAGCGGGGCACGCCCTTTCATTCGAATCTGCATCTAATAATTATATCTGTCCTTTTTTCAACCCTGATTTACATCCAACCCTCTCCGTCAATCCATGCTACAAAACGAAGTAGGCGCAAGTGCACAATAACAAACATGCTCGCAGCCCTGTGATAATCACCACCGTACTGTACGGGATGCGCATGGTGCACATCTTCATTCGGGTCTGCGCGCTCATTTACAACGGCGTCTCACCATCGACCTTCACTCACCACCTCGGCCACCAATATCTTCTGCAAACGGCAGAGGTCATCCCACACCTCCTCACATCTCCGCCTCGATGCAGTCGCCACCAAGCAGAGGCTTGCTGCACGGCCCAAATTGGCTTGCGGACAGATCAGGCGCATTGACCAGCGCCAACCGCAGAGTGCCGGAGGGTGCCCGAACGGGAATGCGGGACCGGCGCAACCCTTGGCCAGTCACCGGAATGCGGCCCGAGAGTTCGGGGCAGGGAGATTCATGTCGCAGTGTTCGGTGCAAGTCAATTCTGCGGCTCGGCCATGTTGCACCGGATGTACCAATGGGACCACTTCCAGCCATGGGAGCCTGGCAGCGTGGGACCGGGGCCCAATCGGAGCGCACAATTCGGGTGACGATACGTCGCTTCAGGTCATCACCCCACCCTACACCATGGGGCTTATAAAAGGCGGATCGCGAAGCCGTGCGCTCTGGATCTCTGCATTCGCCTGCTGCTCCGCCTTCCTCGCCTGCTGACTCCCGCATGCCTCGCCTGCTGGGTCCGCCCACTTATCAGCCTTCCTTGCCTGCCTGCTCCGCCCACTCTCTGGACCGGTGCATGCACTTCCACGAGCCCTGGCACAGTAATTAGCAGGAGACAACGCACCGACTCTCAAGGTGGGATCGCTCAGCGGAGCGTTCCCCAAAGTGTACTGGGTAGTGCGGTCGGCCGAACATGAAAGGTATTGTGAGGCCGTTATCCCTCATCTCCTCTCCTTCCTTCTGATTATCTCATCTTCATCGGGTTTTGTGTGTGTGTGTGTGAGTGTGATGGCGCCTGTCCTTGCTTATGCTAAGAGTGTAGAAGATATAACATATAAGTCTGCCCTGTGTCTGCTTTAGTAAGTTGCATGCTTTCTTTTGTCGCACCCCACAAATTCCTTGCTATCCCTTTTGTACATAACAATAAACCCATTTACTGTGCCACATACTTTTCCTCACCTGTTTGTTAATAAATGCTTATAGAGAAATGTTCCCAGCTCGTTTTTGTCTTTTCCTTCATTGAAAGAACATTGGGGGGGGGGGGGGGGGGGGGGGGAAGCTACTTCGGGTTCGCACGAGACTCTCCGGAATCGCAAACCGTCGCACACGGACAACTCCGTGACGTGGCGGCGCTCGCTAATCGACCGTGAGCGCCAATAACTCAACCACATGACTTAGGGTCCTCTGTCGACTGGATACCAGTTACCTAAAATGGTCACGTGATCTAATTACCAGGGGACACGCTCTTGGTATGCCTTGTTCAAACCGCATCACATTACCAGATCAGATGCAGCCGAGCGTAACTGCCAAGGATGTACCGGCTCAAAAAAATAGTTGTGGGATAACGTCCCGGCTAGGCTAGGATGCGGACCATGCTCGGCCAATGAAGGAAAAGACGAAAACGAGCTGGGAACATTTCTATACAAAGCATTTATTCACAATCAGGCGGGGAAAGGTATGTGGCACAGTGAATGGGTTTTATTATTATTTATAGCAGATGTAGTAAGGAATTTGTGGGGTGCGACAAAAGGCAAGCAATTTGCAAAAGCAGACACAGAGCAGACTTATTCCATTATATCTTCTACAATCTTAACTTATGCTACGACAGGTTTTGCGCATCGAAACATACAGCACACACACACACACACACACACACACACACACACACACACACAAACCCAATGAAGATTAGATAGCCAGAAAGAAGGAGAGCAGATGAGGACTAACCACCTCACAATACCTGGCGCAGTCGGCCGACCGCGCAACCCAGATGAGGACTAATGGCCTCACAATACCTGGAGCAGTTGGCCGAACACGCAACTCAGTACGCTTTGGGGGACACTCCGCTTGAGCGATCCTGCCTTAAGAGTCGACGCGTTATCTCCTGTTTCATCACTTTGCCGGGGCTCGTGGAAACATGTGCTCTGCACTGTTCCAGAAGAACGTCTGTCGCACACCAACCCCGAGTGTAGATGCAGCAACAGCAGACGAGGTGCAGTGAAGAGAGGGCGGAGCAGACAGGCGAAGTAGAGGGCGAGGCAAACAGGCAGAGAAGTGGGCGACGCAGGCAGGTAGAGAAGTGGGCGAGGCAGGCAGGCGGAGAAGAGCAGAGAGAGCAGATGGCTTTGCGATCTGCCTTTTACAAGGCCCGGGCGAAGGGTGGGGTGACGATTCGAAGCGACGTACCGTGACCAGAAATTGCACTCCCTTATTGGTCACGGCAGTCCGGGCCCCGCCCTGCCAGGCTCGTGGGGCCGGAAGCAGTCTCATTGGCACATCTGCGCAACAAGGCCCAGAGCCTCACACCGGACTCCCAGACCGGCACCCCCCCCCCCCCCGGTGACCCCCGTCACTCGCCGCCCATCCTGCCGTGTTTTGGCGACTGGACGAGTGTACGTGTCCGGCCCCACATGCCCATTCGGGGCAACCCCGTCGACACGCGGACAGCGCTGCCTGTGTGCCTAGCCCGTCCCCGCACCACATGGCCTGAGCGGCCTGGGCCATTTAGCACAGCCCTGCTTGGTGGCGATCCGTATCAATGCGGAGGTGCGAGGAGGCGCAGGATGACCTTTCCAGTGTGCGAGAGATGTTGGTGGTCGAGGTGGTGAGCTTTTTGTGATTGATGGCTGAGCAAGGTGAAACACCGGTGTGAATTGGCACGCAGATTTGAATGAAAGTGCACGCCATGTGTACCCTGTACGGTGTTGGTGATGAGTCTCTAACAGGGCTGCGTGGGTGTCAGTTATTCACATCGTGAATGTGTGCTTGCTTGCTTGGTTGGATTTGTATCATGGATAAAAGGGAAAGGGTTGATATGGAAATCAGGATTGAAAATAACATAGAGATATAATTATGAGACCGAGCTATTTGACCCACGCATCGCACTTCATCCCGTTAACCCACAAGACATGAGGGGAAGATCTGATGACACAAAGACTAATGAAATAACTGCCTGGGGATTACTGTATGGTGGATGCCATTGCGTGTTGTTGGTTTTATGTTGTGTGTTGTATGTTGGGTGTTGTGGTTTTGCAGAACCCTAACACGAACCCTAACAATATTTTTTTATACATATATATATATATATATATATATATATATATATATATATATATACAGATGTTTGGTACTATAGAACTTTAATATGGATACAAACAAACACGACATAATAGTGACCGAAGCTTTTCATGCTGCACTCTTCAGGGTAAAAATCACAGCAAGTGAAGGAGGAAGTGAAGGCGCGTGCTTTATACGCAAGTCTCAATAAGGTGGACGCTGATTGGTTCAACCGTAATGACATCACGGTTAATCTGAACGCCCATTGGTTGGCTCATCATCTTCACCTCGAGATCCCATTGGCTGGAGCAGAGTTCGTTGATGATTGACGTTTGCAACCACATCCTGGAGAGAGGGGGGATGAGTTTCCCCTGAGGTCCATTCACCATTTGTTACCATACTTCCCTTGATCTTTCCATACTGAAAGAGACACAGAGATCGTACAAATTCCTTTTGACGACATAATATTGGATCGTGTAAGGTGAAGGTTCTTCCACATACGTAAATGAAACGAGCTCCACTCGCTCAATATCCTGAAATATCTGCATTGTACTGGTCTGCACAGATTTTTACCCTGAAGAGTGCAGCACGAAAAGCTTCGGTCACTGTTATGTCGTGTTTGTTTGTATCCATAATATATATTATATATATATATATATATATATATTATATATATATATAATATATAGATATATATATATAGATTAATATATATATATATAGATAGATATATATATAGTATATACACATATATATCTTGTACTAATAAAAGTCAATGTGTTTGGGTGTGTGTCTCCTTCAAAACTATAAAACCTAGCAGCCTGAAATTTTGCATGTATGCTAAGAAAACCCCAAGGATGTGCAAGAGTGAAAATTGGGTGTTTGGGTGAATTAAAACATCCCTTTTGAAGATAATTAATGGCCTTTTTTTATCCTTCATCAGGCGAAACCTCGGCCACCTCGCTGTCTGGGGTCTTAAGGCATTTCCTGGGTAACCTCACTGGCGTCTGAAGCCACCATGTTTTTTGGCCTGCTCAACCATGCTTTGGCTTGGAACAGGCCACAACGATTTCTTAATGATAAACTTTTTTTCACTTTCTTCTCTCATATTATGGAATGTCTGTTCATCATAGTGACGAATCACTGGGTATATAGCACTCCCCCGATCTGCATTTAATAGGGACCTACACTAAAGCGTCACCTCCAACCCAGAGGCCTCGGCCAGGCAACTCTGTCAAACAGACAAAGATTACACAGTCAACATCAGTTAACTTTCAAATGGAGCCACCTATCCAGATTTTGGACTTATTTGCTCTCATCGGGACAGCATACCAATAAATACCTAACCAATGATGATCACATTCGTCATTTATACATCAGATGCACCTCCTGACTGTTATAGTGAGCATCGCCACGGATTATGTCTCACACGGTAAAACTGCATAATCTGCAAATAACAACCCTCTGTCTGCTACCCAGATGATTGCTCCCACTAGGCCAAACCACTCAAGCTGAAGGCATGTGATGTGATCGGCAGGTAAATCGAAAATATGTGGAGCATGATGAGCTTGGAAAAGAGCTTTGAAATGACGACAAAATGAGGTAAGTACCGAGGAGCCGTGAACTCTGGAATGAAAACAGCTGGGACCCGTTTATGGCAGATCCAAGCCTGACTGAGCTGGGATCCTAAATCACGGGCAGCATGCCTTGCAGCTTCAGGAGCAGAGATGATGTGAAGCAGGATGAGGGACAGTTGTGTGCTGAGGCAGATTGCATTTTAAAACTGGCAGTCAGTAACGAGGGCATCAGGAGTGCTGCATACAAACTAAGACTGGTTCTGCAACTCCAAAGCCCTAGCTGAAGAACCAGCTTCACTCTGTGATAAGCTGGTCATTCTTACCTACTGGCTGGTACTCGATGATGGCAAACTTCTTGTTCATCCACTCCCTCTCCTCACTTCAGCGCTGCCGGATATGCAATGTGACTGGTCGGTCAGACTTCAACCTGTGCACACCAGCTGGACATCATTCAAGCGTGTTCTCAGCCAAATTCTTCATCCATTTGTAACCAACTGAAGTTAAATTTGTATGAACTGTCACCTGAGATAAGTTACCACCCCTAAAGTCGTGAGTTAATTCAAAGCTGTATTGAAACCTGTGACATTTGTACTTTTATAATTTGGGAATTGGGGTACTCGATGATTGCAGTATATTTTTTATTGCCCTCATGCTTATAGTTGCTGCTATGGTTATGATGAAATGTATTACCTCTTTGTTATCAGCTTGTATCAAGAAAAATATTTCTGGAATGGTTTCTTGAAATATGCCTTCCCCTGAGGAAGTCAATGAACCCATGCCTCTGAAGAGACTGAAGAATAGTTCAAGAGCTACGTCAAATTATAACTGAAGATTGTTGTCCTATGAAGAATAAAAAGGGGGCATGTAGAAGTAATTTTGTACATCGACATGTGCACGCCCTCGCACACACTCATACTTGTATAAACACATGCACAATGTGCCACATTGCTTCATGGGCTAATGTGAACTGTTTAGAGTTTGTTTGACCTTGCGTGATTCAACCCATATCTGCATGCTATAGACTGCTGGGGGAGAAAGTAATGTTGAAGGTGGGGGCTCTAATCCGAACAGCTCAAGGAACAGACAGGCCTTGCAGAGTTTTTTCATGTGAGAAATCTGATTTGTATTTCGACATGAAAGAAATGAACTGGAGGAAAAATTCATTAAGTGATACACTGACCTCGCTCAAGGCTCAAAGGAATCACAAAAATTACCGAAGCTCACCCTGAAACCAGGTGACAGAAAGTCTGAATTCCAAGACTGACCAAAAGCCTGTCCATTGGCTCAGAGCATCATGTCCCACAACAAATCTTTTCCCCAGTCCGTTTCAATTTAATGTATGAGTGTAACTGTCACATTATTCAAACATGGTAGCCTCAACAAAAACCATCCTCAAAGTTCTGTTGACACTTCATAACTATGCCGAATGCCACTGAAACTGTTTATTATTGCCAGATATATCTTGTTTTGTTCAACCATCTCATTCTATGTAACCACACCCACACCTGCTTGAGTATATAAAAGAACTCTGATTGGAGCACCCATGCAGAGAGATTCTGAGGAGAAGCTGTATGCTTCTCTCTACATGCATCGATGAATAAATGATTCAGCTCTGTTACATTTGAAACCTGATTGGAAACAAAGTTTTCTTCCACAACTATAACCAAAAAAGGACTTTGTAAAAGAGACCAAAGTCTTCAGAAACCCTGGGTGTGAGAATAGCATGATCAGTTGAAGACATGTCAGGTATAGGAGCATGCACCGAGCTGTGCATCACAGCATCCAATTTCCATCGGTACTCCAGGGGCCTGTGTCTGGCCATCCCCCAGGCAGATGCCTGACTCATCCCCATCTCCTTGAGATACCGATCAACCTGCTGCAAACATGAGGCACGTAGTCAGCCTGTTGGCCTCCTCCACTCATGGGGATCCCTCGCTGAGAGAATCTGATGAGCAGAATCAGAGTCAGGGTAATGAGCCACATGTTCATACAGCCACAGCTGATGCTCATCGACCATAAATGCCAAATCTCATCTGAGTCTCTCTCATCAACCACTCGTTGGACACATTGTCTGACCAGTGATAGCCAAGGAATCTCTGAGTAGATCCGATACTGAAGGAGTTAAGTCTCTACCTGAGATCCATGATCACAGTCCAAGTCTGAAATTGGTAGAGCAAGACTGGAAGCAGCAAGGACCTGAAGTCTCAGACTTTCGTCCTCCTGCATAGGTACCAACAGTGTCACACCCTATTATCCAGTGAATCCATGACTCCCCAGGCCTGACCCAGACGTCGATTGATCTCTGGCTCACAGCAATCGGAGACATGAATATCACTGCCAATTTAAGTGAATCCTTCCGTGACCTCAACTTCCTCACAACAAACAGGTACTGACAATATAGCAGCATCCAATATGTCATTGAAAGCCTTGTTCTTAGTTTTGACCCACGAAACACATAATTCCAGCGGCTCCAACTTCTCATTCAGCACCTTGAGGGCCCCTAAAAGGATATCCAATGTCTCCGCAAAGATGACTGCATCGTCTACGAAATCAAGGTCAGAGATCTTGACATTCCCAAATGATGCACCGCAGCTTGATCTTTCTGACATCCTCCTCAGAATCCAGTCCATGCAAGTGCAGAAAAGCATAACAGCCAGTACACACCCCTGATGAACTCCATTCACAACAGGAAATAAGTCAGATATGGAATCACCACACCTCACTGTACTCTCAGCACCAGAGTATTGTTTTCAGAAATCAGATTGATCAGTTTTGTTGGCACCCCACAAAGACCAAGAATCCTCGAGAGAGCATCCCGATTCACTGAATTGAACGCTTTGCAGAGATCAACATAGGCTGCAAGCAGCCCCTGCTGAAACTCTCATCTGCGTTCGGTGAGGACCCTAACAGCAACGATATGGTCATTCAATCTTTCACCTCTTAAGTCTAAAGCCTGACTGCTCTGGGCACTGATTCTCAAGCAGATGTTTGTGAACCCGACCAAAAATTATTCGAGCAAAGACCTTGCCTGGCACTGAGAGCAGCGTCACCCCTTCATAGTTGTTGCAGTCCTGGTGATCACCCTTCCCTTTCCAGAGAGGGACAACAAGGCCCCCTCTTCAAGTCAGTTGGGATTATGCCTATGTTCTAAACAGAGCACATAAGTGCATGTAATGACACAAGTATAAAATTTCCACCAACATTGAGAAGTTCACCATGGACGTTGCAGATCCAGCAGATTTACCCCCTTTCAACCAGTTTACCACAGCCTGTGTTTCCACAAGTTAGGGCGGTTGTCAGTTGATGGGAGGGTCAGCAATAGGAAAAGTAACACCCAATACATTCTACTCAACAGCTGGTGGGCCAGCTTGGTACAGCCAGCCAAAGTAACCAGCCCAACGGGTCTTCACTTCAGACTCCTCGATCACGAGCTCACCACCCATTGCTCTTACAACAGTACACTGAGGGATGGGATTGGAGGAACGCAATGCACAAATTTATCTGTAACCAAGACGACAATCACATGACCACAGGTGATACTTTACCCCTGCACAGATTCCTCACACATAAGCCTCATTGATTGCCCTCAGCGCAAGTACAGTTTTACGCCTCAACTCCCAAAACAGCTCAGTTCTGCTATTAAGCCTTCCTTGCCACTCTTGTCAATGGTATCCAGTGTCTCTTGAGAGACAATGTCTTCTCCGTCTTATGGTGCATTCCAAGACACCACCAGCTACATGAAAGATGGTAGCTTGCAGAAACTCCTAAACTCTTCAGGATTCCCCAAAGCACCCAGTCTCCCTAAATCCCCAATCAGGCTGTTCGCAAACTCCACAACTACCATCTCATCCTTGAGCTTGCCAACATCCAGCCTAGGCTGGAATGGTACCATTCTCCTGGATTTAAGCTGCAACTTCAGAGTTGCTACAAAAAGCCTGTGGTTGGTATTGAGGAACTGTGCACTCAGGTAGACCCTGCAGTTCTCTATCAACCTCCAGCGACCATCAACGACCACATCGTCATTCTCATTTGCCACATCACAAGCGTTGAAATACCAAGCCCAATGAGGACCCTGTGTATGCTGAAACCATGAACCAGCCATCATAAGTCAATGACTTCTTGCAAAGTCAAATAAATTAGTGCTATTCTGGGTCACAGTTTCAGACCCATGGGGACCAACACATGTCTCATAACCATGCCTATCAGTGCCATTCGATGCATTGAAATCCCCAAAGACTAAAAGAGTATCTCGCCTGGGGTAATGATCAACCACAGACCCAAGTGCAGAATACATTGCCTCCTTCACGATGAGATCAGCGAAATAACACCCAAAGCGTCACGAATCCTTAGTTTCATAATATGCTCATTAACCGGTGTTTTCTCAATTATCATAAGTGCCAGTTTAATGGACACAACTACAGCAACTCCTTGGTCATGGTAACCATAAGAGTGACCAGACCAGTAGTATGTGCAACTACCCACCATGATCTCACCACTATCCAGTCTCCAAACCTCAGAGAGTGCTGCAATGCTGATGTTAAAACGGTGGAGCTCAGATGATAACAGAGACAGGTCATCATCCTCTCTTAGGGATAGAACATTCCAGGCACCCACCCAAAGGGACCACCTCAGGTTAGCCCGAGGAGACCCCCATGTGGTGGACAACACCTCAGCACCACCCTGCCACACACCATCGCAATCTGACCAAGGAAGTTTACTCCATGCTTTTCGTCCTATGATCAAGGAATGGGGGTGATCGAAGCTTTGTCCCAATCCCATCATCCGGTGAGCTGCCCTGCAAAGGGCAGCTGCATTTGAGGTACTCCCATGGAGTGGGTTTCCAGTTTTCTTTGTTTTGCGGAATTGTGTTTTACGGTGGCTGGAGTGCAATTCCTGCCACAACCTCCGAGAAAAAAAGTATCACAACTGCAGGAAGACATCCGCAGACACAGTTGAGCACCAGATACGGATGTCCATTGTATCACAAGGTGCTTCGATGCTATTTGATGATCCACCATATCAAAAGTGGAGGACAAATTAAGTATCAGAAGGAACACTGCATGTTGATTATTAATGGCACAAAGTAAGTCGTTCTGTACTGAAACTAGGCCTTTATCAGTGCAATATGGTACTCTATATGTCGATTGTCAAAGATCAAGGTGGTCATTGTGAATGACATAATCAGATACATGTTCTGATGCAGCCTTTTCAATTATTTTTTTCTCGAAATGGCAATTTTGAGACAGTCATTTTGTTACTTACTTCTTCCTTTTCCACAGAAGGCTTCTTCAGAAGAAGCTTTCTTCTTCAAGAAGAAGGTTCTTCAGAACCTGCTCATCGGCACTTTATTTATTGTCAGTGTATGAAGCCATTGTTTCAACCACACAGGGTCCTCGGGTGGAATATTATGCTATGCAACAAGAATCTTGTTTCTCCATAAAGGTTTGAGTATCCAAATTAATTCACCAAACTGTCTTGCAGAATGTGTTGTTACTTTTTTCAACAGATGGTAATGCGATCTCAACAAATTAAAGAAGTTAATGGCACTGTGAGGTTAACAGGAACAGACATATTTACAATTAACTGAGCATGAACTGAGCATTATCTTCAACTTATCTTTTTACATTTCCCACAGGAAAAGTTATGGAAGAAACAAAAGCAAGTGTCATATTATTGTTTACAAGTGAAATCGACCTTTTCCCATTAGCTAAAGAATTATTGAAACTAAATATGACTCGAAAGACATGGATTGGGAGTGATGCCTGGGTGACAGCACCAGTTCTCAGTAAATCTCGCTATGCTCATTTATTTAAGGGAACAATTGGCTTTGTGATGCGCAGAGGAAAGATTCCAGGCTTGGGAGAGTTTCTGGCAAAAACGATTCCTCTATCAAAGACAACTGATGTGTTACAGCAACAGAAGTCCAGAAATGTAATAAATGCATTGAGAAAGCATGGTCGAGAATCAAAATGGCATTATACCACAAGTTATAACATTAGTGCGTGCTTTGATTGCATTTCAAATCATTATGAGCAATTGGAATCCAGTTTTTTACTCGCAAAGAAAATGAATGGTAATCAAATCAAGCATCTCAGAATGGAAAAGGAATTTGTATACACATCAAATTTCTCATTGACATTTTATGAAAATATTGGAACGAAAGAAGGGAGAAAAGGAAATCACAACAGCAGCTATGAGACAACTTCAAAGAAAAACAACAACCAAACCTTGCATGGCATAGAAACTTTCAAAGATTTTGCATTTGGAAAGATACAAATGTACAAACAATCAACAAGTATTATTCCAGATTCCTATCTTGAAAAACTTTGGAAGAAAATATTTGACTGTACCTGGAATACATTAGACATTCACACAAAGCTTTGTACAGGTAAAGAAAACCTTTCTTCAGTTTATAATCCATTCACTGATGTTTCAGAGCTCAGAGTTACGTACAACACATAC
>CM068953.1:101155533-101169144 GCA_035128595.1 Eptatretus atami
ATAACCTCGTCAAAAATGATCTGATTTACTTCAAACTAAGCTTATAGTGAACCTTATTCTATTTCTCACTTGTAATCCTACCCATTCCTACAGTGAAAAATGCATATTTGTGAAGATCGGTAGGGTCCGAAGTTTTGGGTCATGCATCGGTCAAAAATTACAAATTTTCCATTAAATCAAAAAAAGTTAGGAATATGCGTTTACTATGGAAGACATATATCAAGTCCTTTATTGGCTTTCATTTGACACCATGACCTTTGACTTACGTGGCCTTGAAAGCAAAACATTTTACGGTCATAACTTCGTCAAAAATGGTTTAATTGACTTCAAACTAAGACTAAAATATTCCTTATTCTATTCCTTATAATCAACATTCAGGTTAAGGATGTATCAAATTTAAATATGATCCCCAAATAACTTTATGCCTTAAATGGCGGGATTTGTTGTGCCTGGCACTGCTGTTTAATTAAAATTGCTCCACCCCTCTTTGCTTCCACCCACACAAGCCACACCCACACAAGCCACATCCACACAAGCCACAGCCACACAAACCCACCCACATAAGTCCCACCCACACAAGCCCACCCACACAAGGCCACCCACAAAAGCCCCACCACACAAGGCCACCCACACAAGCCCCAACCATTCATCCCACCCCTCCCTTCCCCTTGTGTGCCCCACCTTTGACCACCACCACCCCTCATCCCACCCCCACCCTTCCCCACACACACACAAGGGGAGGGGAGGGGGATGAGGTGGTGGTGGGTCGTTGGGGGAGCGCACCTACCCCCCAACCCTAACCCTAACCCCACCCCTCCCCTCACCCCCCCCCCCTTTACACCTTTATTCTTTTCTTGTTAATTGAGAATTAAATAATTGTAACCAAAACAAATATAATTAAATGACATTGAAAACATTGAACAAAATCTTCTTTTCCAGTAGTCTGGATTTTTTGACAGTGTTTGAGCCAGCCGTTTTCCCGTAAAGTTGTATTTTCGTAACCATGTTTTAGTTTAATGGAAAAATTGTAATTTTGACGAAGACCATACCCCCAAAACTTCGGACCCTACCGATCTTCACAAATATGCACTTTTCACTATAGAATGGGTAGGATTATAAGTGACAAATAGAAATAAGGTTCACTATAAGCTTAGTTTGAAGTAAATCAGATCATTTTTGACGAAGTTATGAGGGAAAAACGATTTTGATCTTTTCGTGACCTGGACCTTGACTTTGATCCGATTGGACCCAAAAGTTAATGGGTCGTCCAATGTCATTGCCACCTGTGGATTAAATTTGATAGTGTTTGCTAAAGCCGTTTTGCCGTAAAGTTGCTAACAGACAGCCAAACAAACTGGACGATTACAATATCCCGCTCCCTCCCTCTGGGGGGCGGGATAATTATTGGTTGTATAGTAATTTAATTCTGTATAAAACAACAAATAATGAATTGATTTAAGGATCTTACCTCTCATCTTGTGAAAACGATTGATCTGCAAGGTTGGAGTAATCATCTGAACACTACATTTTTTCTGAAGGAAACATACTAAGTTCTCGTTTGGTATTAAATAGTCCTACTTGATTAAATGGAAAATGTTTAACACAATGGATTTTTTCGGGTGTGTCTCATTAAGGAAATGACTTCGGACTTGTGGGACCTGGTTCAGGCGAGGGAGCTTGTCTGACCCATTTTAACACAAAAATAAAACGACTTGCTACAAATATTTTTAAGAAGAACTTTCATAAAATTATAAATAATGTTGAATTTCGAAAGACAATGAAAAATATAAGGAATCTAAAAAATGATATGTGGCTCAGGAGGTGGTCAGACAAGAGCATTAGGAGAAGTTTATCATTTCATCTTTGATCAACAAAGATACTTAAACCAAGAACCAAGTTCCAAGTTATTATTTGTGAATATACTCGATGGAAATAGAATGTTATAGAAAATTAGTTATTTCTTAAAGTAGAACATGGACAAATATTTGTGGTTCACTCTTTGAGTATAATGAAAATATGAAAGACTGTGATTATTGTTGGGGGAGGGGGGGGAAGAAGTGTTTTAATCAGTAAGTCTCAATTTTTCATTTGCTTGCATGGCACGGAAGGGAATAAGTGGGGAAGTGTGTCTCCCATTTTGAGTTTTTGGGGCTTGGGTCAGATAGTTTTTCCCTTTTTTAGTGGTTGAATTCATTGACTAAATATGCAATTCCTCTTCAAATCCCAGGTCAATCAGATGAAACTTGACAATTTCAGAAATTCGGCCTATGTTGATCTTTTGGCCTATATGGATATCCAAAATAATTGGTGGTTGAATTCAGTGACCTGAAATATATATATTCTCTTTAAATTTCAAGTCAATCGGATGAAAATTGAGGATTTTAGAAATCCCACCGAAGTTGTCGACCTTTGGCCTTTTTTGACATTTTGGTCTATGTTGACCTGAAAATAATTGGCGATTTGAATTCAGTGACCTGAAATATAAATCCTCTTCAAATTTCAAGTCAATCGGATGAAAAATGAGGATAGTAGAAATAACACCTTAGTTGTTGATCTTGGGCCTATGTTGACCTTTTGGTCGATGTTGACCTCAAAAAATAATTGGCTCCTTGAATTAATTGACAAATTAATGCAAATATGGATATGGAGGATATGCAAATCCTCTTCAAATTTCAAGTGAATCGGTTGCAAATTGACAATTTTAGAATTTCGGCCTATGTTGACATTTTGGCCTATGTGGATCTCAAATATAATTGGTGGTTGAATTCGTTGACCAAATTTGAAAATCATCTTCAAATTTCAAGTCAATGGGATGAAAATTGAGGGTTTTAGAAATCTCACCTAAGTTGTTGACCTTTGGCCTTTGTTGACATAATGATAATGATGTCATAGGTGCCTTCATTATAGCGTCCTAATTGCGTAGGAGAAAAGGATTGTTAATTGTCAATTTACATCCCATTAACTTGAACGTAGAACAGGATTTACATAGTTCTTCACTGAATTGGGAAACACACTTCATGCATTTGTAGTCGAGTCTTCAAGGGTCTGCAGGGGTCTTAGGGGTCTTTTGGGTCATCAGGACCTTTTGGGTCCTTTGGGTATTTGGGCTCTTTTGGGTCCTCGGGGACTTTTGGGTCCTCTGGCTCTTTTGAGTCTTCGGGGACTTTTGGGCCATCTGGGTCTTTTGAGCTTGTTTGGTCTTCATGGTCTTTTGAGCTCATTAGGTCTTCAGGGTCTTGGGGGTATTAAAGGGTCTTCAAAGGTCGAACGAGTCTCAATCAACTAAATTGTCCATTTTTTTGTAGAAACACCTTGTGTTAGAAAGCATCTTCTTCTTAATTTTTGACGAACGGATGGAAATAGCCAAATATTGAAGCGGCTTTACTGCTTAAAAACTGCTGATGGTGTTTTGTGGACACTGCACTGCATCAAAAATTCTGCAGTACATCGGATTAGGAGGATAATTTGGCAACCTACATACCATCATTGATTGCTGGTCAACATTAAGGATCCCATGAGGTCATTTTACAAACAGCTGGTGATTGTCATTGACACTGTGGACAAATTCCATACTCCTTTCTGAATTATATCTCAACAAAGTTCCATGCCTAAATTGAGGATATGGTACCCACACAACTACAATGGTCCAAGAATGATCCTGAAACTTGCCCAAGACAAGTAATAACAATGACATTCCACATCAATGAAAATGAAGACTCGATGAGTGTAAAGCTAAAATCATCGATTGATAGAATGTTCGTGTTGAAAAAGTAGGTCGGAGGAATGAGTTGCACACGAACTTCGATTAACAATTGCAAGAGTTGAGAAGTTAAGGCAAAATACAAAGTAAGATGTACTTGCATCTGCCATGCATATTCTATTTATGATGTGATTTGCTGATAAACTTTTTTTGTTTACAATGCTATCTGATACACCCTTGCTGGTAACTGTGTGATGTCGGAATGATGAGGTCGTGCACATAGTTGCATATATCTGTGATTAAATTAGCATGTACTTCCTCCCCCTCCCAGTCCTCTCTCGTAATATGTGGTTGATTGTTGTCTATCTCCCAATGTTTCGATTTCCCTGACATATAACCCACAAAACGAAAGTTTATTTTTTTAAAAACAATAACAAACACTTTTATAATTTTTCAGGTTCCAACCTCCATCTGCAGTAATCCATGTGTACCAGGAACACGTAAGGTGGCTCAAATGGGACAACCTTTCTGTTGCTTTGACTGCATTCCTTGCAATGATGGAGAGTACTCCAATACTACAAGTAGGATTACCTGCATTGAACAAATAAAAACCTCCTGAAGATGAATACTTGAGAACATTAATTTGATAAGACAAATGTCACTTTACATTCATTAAGTTGAATTTCATGTCAAAAGCGTAGGCTTACTGTTGTTATTCAATATAATCTGATGACAAATGTCCAAAAAGGCTAAATTAGGATTTTCGTTTTTGAGTTAGATATTTCACTACACTCTCCATCCAATATTTAAGCCTTTTTCAGAGCTTGTACATATTAGGAGTTGTGGTCGAGACTCTTGCCAAGAGTTCACTCCAATGTGCAGTGCATATTGTCACTCCAATGTGCAAGAACCATAAACACCTTAACTCCACTTGTTGAAAAAATTATGCAAACAGTAAAAACAGACCTCTGCTGAAGCTTTTGCAGTGCTGAGGATTATTTGAGAAAATTGTTAATATTGTCACATCAGAGGCATCTGGTAACACAGACAGCTCTGAGCTAGAGGTCTTATATTGGCCTTTGTGGATGCCGAAACAGTGTTTAACTTAGCTAGACTGCATTAAATAAACGTCACGATTACTACGTTTTCCCAAGGGTCACCCAGATGAAGCTGAACCTGGTGGTGTTCACGCAGGAAGGCAGGAAAATGAGAAAATGCTTCTTATAATTAAAATGGGGGGTTATTTACACAGTATTGGTGAACTGCTCTCTCCAAGCATTCAAAGGAATATAATAGGATTGAACAGTCTGAATGAGATTGTTCCACAGGTGAAAGAAACGAACAAAATACCCGAGAAAGACATCATCTCGATAATGCAATATGGACTTTGGTTGTTTGTATAAATGTCATGTAATGTTCAGATAAATTATTCGTCTTCCATTGGCTCATCATAAGCTTTTACATGGAGTGGAAAAGGAAATGGTTCAGGTGTAGTTTCAATCATGATAATGGAAAACTTTTTATTTATGTTTTCTTCATCCAAAATTATTCATAATGTTGGCTTTTCATTTCCTTCAGATTCTGAGGATTGTTTTCGGTGTCAGATGTATTTTGGTTCAAATGCACAACACAATTCCTGCATCGCACAACCCGAAGAATTTCTCGGATTCTCTGATCCACTGGCTGTTATCTTGTTGGCCTTCTCAATACTTGGAATGGCATTCACAATGGCAATAGCCATGATATTGTTTTTGTACTGTAAACAACCAAGTGACAACTTCAAAAAATTTAGCACCTTGTTGGTGGCTGTTTTTATCGCTTTTGCTAGCACTTGGACCTTTGTTGGAAGACCATTGGATGCAATTTGTCAAACAAGAAAAACATTAGCTTCTTTCAGTCTTGCATTGATAACATCATCTTTAATGAGCATCATCATACGTCTGTGTAATAACTCTGAAGGTGAAGTGATTTCCGTTGAATAGTAGCAGAAGTTATTTCTCAGCTGTTGTTCTTCATATAATAATTTTTAAAAAGAGTTGTACCGAATATAAAACGCATATTCTGCAACATTTACAGGCCAGTAGATGACTCGATCCTCTCATGCTCATCACGAGTTTGCCAAGCGACAAAAAAATGACAATTATTTGGACCAAAAAATTGCTCTCCAAAGAGCCGTGATTGAGGTGTATATATGTATATGTTTTGCGTGTAAGGAAAAGACGTCCAAGGCCTTCAGAATCCGTGTCGATCATTTTTTCACAACAACATGAATTCCATTTCTCGTGCTCATCACCCGGTTCCAACTGGGACCAGAAACCCGAGATCCAACATATTTACATATTACCACAAGAAAAGCACAATGATGCCATGACAGTACTCCCCCTCTAAATGCATTACTCAAAATAAAGGAACAAACAAAAGTATAGGTGCTGTTTGTCCATGTAAAGTGCAAAATAAAAATCACAGCCAAGATAAGAAATGGTCGACACCAAATTGTACTCATAAATATCGTGCCGGGAAGTGGACATGTTGCCCAAGGTGAGTTGTACATGACAGTAAGGGTACCGTTGTAATTGGCCTTGAACCACCGGTCGGGGGTATTCAGTTCTTCCAGAACTAAAACGTGTGTCATCAAGAGCCAAAGAGAAACACGGGTTACCAAAACGCCACCATTTTCCAAACTGGCTTTAATCCGCTGCCGCTGCATATGCAGTCACCATCCACATATGCACAGATGCAACATAGCAATACATCACACATCCTCTTCCTCCGAAATTAAAACCCTTTTTAACACCCCCCCCCCCCCAAGAACAACTGTAATCCAAAATTCTCCAGATATGCCCATGACCTACTCATCTAGTACACAAGATGTCAATGAGAGTAATGAATATTTCAGTCTTTGTACATTGCATGCTTGACTGTTAATTTTTACAGCCACAGCACTGGTTGTTTTAGTTTTCATTCCCTTAGTGGGTACAACCTCCTGATGGGCTCAGGAACAATGTCGACCTTGTGGGCATCGATGTCATCCACTGCAATATTGCTCTCCTCAGGTACCAGTGTGTCACTCCCCTTATGTTCAGGAGCTTCCTGCACTTATGCTGAAAAATCAACATCACTGATGACTGTCTATGACAACGTCGATGCTCGGTGGCTGATCTGGTCGGCATGTCGCTTCCACGTCTGCCGAATGCTTCCAGTTGACACTTCCACAGTATATGAAACAAAACCCATTTGCTTGGCAATGTAACTGGGTAACTAATTGTCGTCTGAGCCGTAATTTTGAACTGAAACGTATTATGCAATTTCAAACTCCTGAATTACCTGCGAATCATGAGCTAATTTTTGTGACAACTGTTTATGCCAACCATGGTATGATGTTGGGTACAACAGTGTGTATATGTGTATTGGGTTTCCTGTTTATGAGCATCTCTGCTGGTGTTTGTGTCATTGTGGATGGTGTTGTTGTACGATAACTCAAGAGAAATGGCGACATGTGAGTGTGCAAGGGACCACTCATCTTATGCTGTGCCAATTTCACAATTTTGCACTGCACGTTCCGCTAAGCAAGTTTGTCGCTGGATGGTATGGAGCACTTGTGATGTGAACTCCGTTCACGTTCAAGAACTTTGCTAATTCTTCACTCGTGAAACACGGCTGATTGTCCGACACAAGAGTGTGAGGTATGCCGTGTGCATCAAATGCTTCTCGCAATTTGTTAATCATGACTTCACTTGTCATTTTTGAAGTGACATATCCTTCAATCCACTTTGAGAATGAATTGCATCAACCAGAATGAATAGCATCTTTCCTTCGACTGGACCCGCATAGTCTACACGTATGTGCGACCATTGTTGACTAGGGTACTCCAAAGGATACAGTGGTGCTTTGGAAGGAAGTTTCTGGTACACCTGACATTCATGACATCCTTTGACTCTTTGCTCCAAGTCAATATCCATTCGTGGCCACCACATGTAGTTTTGTGCCAAAGCATTCATCCTGACAATATCTGGGTGGTTCTCCTGCAACATGTCAACCATCTGATGTCGGTAGTGGGGTGGCAGTATCACACGTGCTCCCCATAGCACACAACCTATATGAACACTTAGTTCCTGTATATGACTAGTGAATGGTTTGAACTCTTCCTGTGGCAATGTGCCTGGCCACCCCCGATGATGTACTCATGAAGGCATGAAAGCAGAGGGTCCCTGCCTGTCATTAGCTGTACACGTGTAGGGGTGATCGGTGAACTCTCCATCGTGTCCATTAAGAATCACTTCTCCTGGAAATGGAGCATCAGGCCCAATCAATGCACATGGAAGACGGCTCAGTGCGTCGGCATTGGCATTGGCCATGTCAGGTTTGTATACGATATGATAATCGTAATCTGCAAGGGTTAATGCCCAACGCTGAACTCGAAGTGATGCCATTGTTGGAATAGTCTGCTTTTCATTAAATAGCCCTTGCAAGGGCTTGTGGCTGTATTTATTTGAAAGGCATTTGTGTATTGTGTGTAGACATGAAAGTCTACACCCCCTTTCAAAATGTTCACCTTTTGTTGCCTTATAGCCTGGAATTTTAATTGCATTAAATCAGACTTTTTCCACCGATATTTACACATCATAACCCACAACTTCCAAGTGAAAAACAAATCCTACAATTTCAGAAAATTAATTAAAAATACCAAACAAGAATATCTTGTTTGTAGAAGTGTCCACCCTCCTGAGTTAATCCTTGATGGAAGCAGTTTTGACAGCAATTACAGCTGAGAGTCTGTTGAGGTAGGTCTCTCCCAACTTTGCACACTTTGTTTGGGCAATATTTGCCCATTCTTCTGTGCAAAACTGTTCCAGCTCAGTGAAGTTGGGTGAGGAGTGTTGATGGACCATGAGATAGACAACAATCAAGTCCTGCCACAGATTTTCAATTGGATGGGGGTTGGAGCTCTGACTGGGCGACTCAAGGACATTTATTTTTGTTCCTTAGCCACTCCGGTGCAGCTTTGGCTGTGTGCTTCGGGTCGATATCATGCTGAAAGATTAACTTCTGTCCCAATTTCCACTTTCGTGCAGAGGGCAGCAGGTTTTCCTTTCAGAATTTTCTGTATTTTGCTCCTTCCATTTTCCCTTCTATCCTGACAAGTGCCCCAATCCCTACTGATGAGAAACATCACCATAACATGATGCTGCCACCACCATGCTTCACAGAAGGGATGTTGTTCTTTGACTGATGTGCTGTGTTGGGTTTGCACCAAATGTAACGTTTTGAATTTTAGCCAAAAAATTCCATCTTGGTTTCGTCAGACCACAACATTTTTGTCACATGCCTTCAGAATCTCCAGAGCATTTTTTTTTTTGCATACCTCAAACAGGACTCAAGGTGGGATTTTTTAAGCAATGGCTTCCTTCTTGACAACCTACCATAAAGGCCAGACATGTGGGGTGCTTGGGATATTGTAGTCACGTATACACAGTAAGTAGTCTTTGCCATAAAGCCATATCACTCTTTCAAAGTTGCCATTGGCCCATTGGTGGCCTCTCTGATCAGTCTCCTTGCTCGGTCATCTAGTTTGCAGGGAGAGCCTGATCTAGGCAGGGTCTTGATTGTACCATGCACCTTCCACTTCCACTTCCTAATGATTGTCTTGACTGTACTCCAAGGGAGAGTCAAGGCCTTCAATATATTTTTATACCCATCCCCTGATCTGTAACTTTCAAACAACTTTATCCTGAGCTCTTTTGAAAGTTCTTTGGTCTTCATGGTTGAGAAACACAGGAGAGGAAAAGGACAGGAACAGCTGATTAATTATATATATATACATACTATAATATATAATATATATATATTATATATATATATTGTTACGGTGCCGGTGGTCGGCCGCGAAGCCGACCCTCTGACGGAGCCGCAAGTCGAGTCCGCCGACCGATCCGCCGGAATATAGATCGCCGCCCGGATAACTCCGAGGCGACGGGTTCCTTGTTCAAGAACCGAAATTACGCCAATGGGCAGACCACGTGGGGTAGGGTCGATTTCCAATCTTCAATTTACCTAAATACCCACGAGATCCAACTAGCGGGGTATTCCACCCTCGACGGAACTCGTACGGAACAAGCCGCTTAAGCGAGCCTGTTCCGTGCGTGATTCTGAGCGGCTTAATCGCCGAGAACCGTCGGTCCAAATGTCCCCCTTTTACGGCAAACCAACGGCTTTCTAACTACCAACACACGAAATGCTCAGTCAATGAATGAATCGACGCGACGAGCTGAAAACATTTAACAATTGGGGTATTTATTAATAATAATGGGGAACTAGGGAAGCACGTAAGAGCAGAACCATACCGACTATACGAAATGCAATGCAAACATTTACAGCACACAAAGCACTTAACAATTTCCTACTTATTAGACCGGCCCACGAACACACGTACGCACACACACACCCAAGAAATGGTGGCTGAGGCCTTTAATAACGGGCTCCAGCTCGGAGGACAGGTGAGCTGAAACCCAGAACCTATCTCGAACCTCTCCACCTCGTGTGGTCTTCAAGCTGTTCGGACCCGGGCTCCAGCAAGAGCGAGCTGGATCCAATGGCCGTGAGCCGCGATCCTTCCCGAGCTCCAGCAAATCCTCTCGCGCTTCTGAACACGTGTTGGTCAGACCAGGCACCGATCCTTCCCGTTGATGCGTCGATTCCCCGAGGAACCACCTCCAAGATGAGGCCGATGAGTCGCACCAAGCCGGGAAGCAAGCAGAGAACAAAGAGCTCCACGAACCAAGAAGAGCCAGCAGAGCAACCAGCTCAACTCTCTTCCGATGAACAAAGCCTCTCACAACACGAACCAAGAGCAAGAAGCCACCACCAGCAGCTCGAGCCGAGCAACCAGCTCAACTCTCTTCCGATGAACAATGCCTTCTCTTCGACGAACCAAGCCAGAGCCAAAGGCCTGCTAAAAGCCAAGCTGAAGCAAAAAGCTTACTAAAAGCCAGCCAAAGAAGAAAGCCTTCAAAAGCTCCTAAAAGCCTCCTCCTAACCCAAGCCAAGCCAAAGCAGAAGCCGAAGCTCTACTGAAAGCCAGCCGAACAAAGCAGAGTATCTTTTTTTATTCCTATCCGCCCCTCCCCGCTCCGGCGTGACTCATGCCTCGTGACTCCACCCCGCTCAATCACAGGTGGGAGGGAGTTGTTGACGTCATGAATCACGGGACGGGAGGGCTCTTCTTCCTCTTCGCAGAGAGGGGGGGGGCGTCTTCATTGTGTTTTATCGCTCCTAACTATTAAATTGAATCGCACAGCGCACTAATCGATTTCTAAACATTTAACCATGGAAGGTGAGCTATCTAGGGAAAGCACTTATCGACATAGCTGACTAAAGGACCTGAATGTTGTGTGCATTCGAATTCCAAATTCGTAACAATATATATATATAATATATATATATATATTATATATATATATTTATATATATATATATATATACATATTTATACATATTATATATATATTATATTGTACATATTATTATGTACATATTTTTGTATATATTATATCGTACATACATATATATATATATATATTAATATATATATATATTATATATATGTAAGTATGACGATGCATATATGAAAAAACGAGCTGGGAACATTTCGACAAAAGCATTTATTACGGGCAGGCGAGGAAAATATGTGGCACAGTGAAGGTAGTTTATTGTTGTATGTAAAGCAGGGATAGAAAGAAATGTGTGGTGCATCAACAGAACAAGCAACTTACAAAAGCAGACATAGAGCAGACCTATACCCAAATATTTCTGCAATCTTAACATAAAGCTAGGACTGGTGCCATTATGCATAAACGCACAAAACACACACACACACACACACACACACACCACCAACCACACAAACACACAAACACACAGAAAACCTGATAAAGAGGAGTTAATGAGAAGAAGGGAGATGAGATGAGGCTAACGGTCTCATAATACCTTGCACGGTTGACTGACCCAGTACGTTTTGGGGGGATTGCTCCGCTGAATGATCCCTCCTTGAGAGTTGGTGCGTCGTCTTCTGCTTGGCTACGGCGCCGGCGCAGCATGTGCCGATCCAGAGAAGGGGCGAAACCGTCGGGCATGAGGGAGGGACTTTGGGTGGAGCCAGGTGAATGTGTCGGATCGTCGATCACCCCTGCAGTTAAGGCATGAAGACGTCGATGTACTTAAGAGAAAACTGTTTATTGCCCACCAATACGTGTACACGGCCCACCAATACGTGTACAGTCGATGTACTGCACACCGCAGGCCCACCAATACGTCATCTTTAATCACAGGTGCCTGGTGCATAGGAGTATTCGTATTACAAGCAGGTGATACATCGTTGCAAGCAGGTGATACATCGGGAGCAAGGGTAGTGGGGGGGGGGGGGGGGGTGACCAACAAACACCAGGAACACCAACTTGGTAATTGAGGATGCCCGGAGAGTGCCTCTGCCAGGGCAGTTGAGTCACTCCCTTTTATGCACGGTTTTATCTTTGACAAATGCTATTTTCACAATTATTCTCCCCTTTCCCAGGACCAGCTGAGAGCAGCTGGCTTATACCTTCCAACAACTGTGAATCAAGCAAGATAACTCAAAGTAAAGTAACTCCTGAATTCTGCTAATAGCATTCTTGTGGATTACTGACCACATCCTTATCTCTACACACATTGCTCTAAATTCCTTTTGTGAACAGCAAGAAGGAGTATATTTTTGGCTATTACAGGAGAGTGAGTAAAACTCTTGGGAACAAACAAAGCTAATAATAAGAAGTTACAAATCCCGACATTCCCTCCTATTGTTACTTTAAGAAACAATGTATAAATAAGTCACAACCAAGCATTTTCTCAATTCAGGCTGGCAGATGACCCAGCTCTATGGCACAGACAGACCGCTCCCTGGGAGGAGTTCCATCCTTCGGGGTAGCTCCGGATGGTCTTCATGGTGGTCAAAAGGCTCCCCCTGCACCTCTCTAACCCAGGGAGAGAGCTACCTGCCCCACCGAAGATGGAATCACATGCCAAACCTTCTGATTAACAAATCATTCAGTAAAATCTCCATCCAAAAACTGCTTATGCTCAATGTCTGAGTCTAAGCCCATACTTAATTGGTGCACAACCATTTCCAGTTCTATTCTAACATTTATGCAGGAATCTGCAGCATTTAGGTCCATATCCAGATACACATTTTCATCTTCCTTTCCAAACATTGCATACAAATCATCATTCTCAAGTTTAGCTGCTGCAATCAATTGAATAAGTTCCTCATCTTTAATCACAGGTGCCCATAGGAGTATTCGTATTACAAGCAGGTGATACATCGGGACAGGCAAGGGTAGTGGGGGGGGTGGGGTGTACAACAGTGGTTTAGGGAGGTGTGGGGAATTGACCTTCTATTGGAAAGCCCCTTTCCCTAGCTCTAGCTTACAGTGTCATCTAGGTTCGGGCTTGGTTTCGTGCTTCTTGGGTGTTGACTTCAGATGCCATCCTGTAACATACAAACAGCAAGCCAGCCATAATGGCTGCTTTGATTATAGACAATATAATGAATATTCCAATCACCACAGCCAATCCTGTCAGCAAGAACCTGAGAATGGTTCCCCCCCCCAACCTCCAAACAACCCTGCAACCATGCTCCGATCTTCCCTCCTGGACTGTAATCATGATACTTTGCAGCCTCCTTTCTTATGTGTCCTTCTATGTCATGGATTTTCTCTGAATTATCTAGAATATACGTACAACATTCTTTACCAATTACAGCACAAGTTCCCCCTTTTTCAGTTAGAATCATGTCCAAAGCCACTCTATTTTGCATAGTCATTGTCCTTAATGCGACCATCTCCGCACTCATCTTATCAAAACTATCAGCAGTTTCGTTTCCC
>CM068953.1:101199174-101218684 GCA_035128595.1 Eptatretus atami
CTTCTGTTATTATATCAACATCCTGTTTGGAGAAACTATAATAAACTTGAACATTATCGTGGAAAAATGCTCAGAGTTGTTTAAAACGATTTAGAAAAGGATTGTATAAGAGCTAACTAAAATTAATTGAAAGAAACAAATGAACCGATGAAATTAACACCAAAAGAAGAAAAAATTAGAAATTTAGAAAGAACATATCTGTCCATATTTTGTGAGGAGGAAATTGAGGAGTCAAAGTTAGGGATCATTGTCATCTTACTGGTAAATATAGAGGTCCCGCTCATTCTGTTTGTAATCTTAATTATAAATTACCTTCTTTTTTATTCCAGTCTTTCTCCAACAGCGCCAACTATGATACACATCTATTTATAAATGAAACTTTCAAAAACACCAGGGAATATTTCTGCCATAACAACACAAGTAAAAAGTATATTTCATTTGCAAAAATGATATTCACAAAACCTATAACTCGTATTAGGTTTCTTAGATTCTTAACAATTTATGGGAACACCAACTAGCCAACGCTAGCATCAAATCTAAGCTCCACAGAGCTCTTTCCAATCTTAATTCATTCTTCCAAAGAGGAAATTCTAACTAAAGAGGAAATTCAAGATTAAAGAAGAGAATTCAAAGTAAAGAGGAATTCTAATTATGAGGAATTAATGAAGAAAAATTCTTACTGAAGATGAAATTCTTAATTGTAAATGAAAAATTCAAACAATGAATGAAAATTCTAACTAAAGAGGAAATTCTGATTATAGATGAAAATTCGGGTTAAAGAGGGAATTCTACTCGAGAGGAAAATTCAAACAAGAAATGAAATTCAAAGTAAGAGAAAATTCTTACAAGGAAGGGAATTTATCCTTTTATGATTTATTATGAATTCATTTATGAGATTTAAAGAAACAACAACTTCCTTCAAAAGAAAGTTTCTATAATAAAGCTTTATGAAGAAGAAATAAGTGATCAAGGAATATAAACACGCAAAAGAAATTTGGAATTTTAAGATAAAGAACCTTTGGAGAATATCATTGATTTGTATCTAAAAAAACAGATGTTTTATTGTAGCTGATGGTGTTTGAAGCCATTTAGATCAACTCTGTCATAAAATAAAAAATTTTGTTATGGATTAGATTCCTGCCCACCTAATTTTCACAGCTCTGGTTTAGCTTGGAGTGGCAATGTTGAAAATGACAAACAAGATATTGATTTAATTCAGTGATGTTAGATATGCTTTTTGATGATTTGAGAAAGTCTAGAGAGGTGGAATATCAACAAGTATGTTCAAAAAAGATATGCTAAAGCAAATTAATAAATATCTCCAAAATTATAAGAGTGAAAAGTAGTAATTATTTGATGTATTTTTGATGCTAATAATTTGTATGGATGGGCAATGTCTTCAATCTCTGCCTTATGGTAAATTAGCAGTGGGTGGAAGAAAAGGATTATGAAAAAGCCTTTGATGAATATCGTTATTTCTTCTCAAAGGGAATTGAAATGAGGAGGAAGAAGGTTTATTTTTTGAAGTTGATTTGAAGTACCCAAGTAATCTTCATAATAAGACATAAAGTCTTCCTTTTGCATGTGAGAAAGAAACCCCCAAAGAAAGAATGGTTAGTGATTATCAATAAAAGTTTTAAGTATTAAGTAGGAAAATCAACAGAAAAGTTATTAAACAACATTTATGATAAAGCAGAGGGATATGTTTTGCACAAAAGGAAGCTTGAGACAGATATTTATCTGCTGGAAATTGAAGTAGCTAAAATCATAGAGTTTTAAAAATTTAAAAACAAAGTCCTGATTGGAAAAGTATATTTAAATTCAATAGCAAGATATGAGAGCAAATTACAAAAGTAAAATTTGAAGAGGACTTTTATAAATTAATGAATAATGCTGTATTTGGAAGACTATGGAAAATGTTAGAAACAGGCAAAACATTAGATTCGCAACATCTTTGGAAAGAAGCTTCTTGATTGATAAATAAACCAAGTTTTTGAGAGAGAAGAGGTTTTTCAGAGAACTTTTCTCATTCTATATGAAAAAGGAAAGTATTGTAATGATAACCAATTTTATATTGAACAGCAGTTCTTGATTTATCAAGATATTGATGTATGATTATTTGTATAATGGACATTAAAGAAAGAGTATGGTGAAAATGTTTCATTGTTGTATATGGACACTGATAGCTTTTTTCTAGATATAAAAACTGATGATGTTTATAACGTATTGAAGAAAAATATTGGAGTGTAATGATACAAGTAATTTTAGTAAGAAGAGTGAGTTATTTTCAAAAAAGAATGAAAAGGTTATTGTAAGTTTAAGATGGAGTTGGGTGGAAAAAGTAATGATGAGTTTATTGGATTGAGAGCAAGCATTGCTTATAAGTATGGTGATCAGTTGATAAAGGTTAAAGGGAATAAGAATATGTATAAAGAAATCAATAACTTTTAGAAATTATTATAATTGTTTGATGAATAGAAAGAAGAATATAGAAATGAATACATAAGAAGTTATAACATAAGATATATAGTGAAGAAGTAAATAAAAAAGCATTAGAGCCTTTGATGATAAGAGATTTATTTTAGAAAATGGAATAGATTGTGTTCATATGGATATTGTATGATAGAGTGAATAGAATAGATTGTGTTCCATATGACACAAGTTTTAACGATGGGAAGATGGGTTAGGGTTTTTAAGGCTACCGCCACGTTTTCACGGTATATAAATGGTCGAACAAAGTATTTAATCAAACTAAAGAGTGGAGAAAATCTCAGTCTTGGTATTAATGGAAAACATAATGAATGTGGGAAAATATCAATAAGTCTTATTGAAAAAATACTAAAACAAAGGTAATAAAACAAATAAGCGAATCAATTTAAAACCCAATGAGTTGGAGGATGTAAAGAAAATAATAAATATCCTGAATGGACTGAAACTTCGATGGTTATCAATTGAACAATGGAAAAACAATTTACTATAATCTCAAAATGATATGCAACTTCAGGAGGTGGTCAGATGAGATCATTAAGAGAAGTATATCATTCGTAATGGCACAAAAGGGGTATCTTGAAAAATATAGAAGTTCAAATGTTTTTGTTTTAAATATTTTAGATGGGGATTATTGTGCAAAGAAATTAACTATTGAAGGAAATATGAGAATGAACAAATGTTTATAGGTTCAATGAGTGAGCTAACAAAATTACATTGCGTTATTTGGGAAATGCAGTGTCCCTAGGTTAAAGGGGAGACAAATAAATATACCCTGGATAAAAGGGAGGTGTAATTATAGAGGGAAAAAAAAAGTGAATCGCTGAAAATCCCCCATTCATTTACATGGGGAAAAGTGAGCCAGATCAGTATATCACCCTACTATCATGATTGTATCTAAAAACAGATGTTTTATTGTTAGCTGATGTTGTTTGAACTTTTAGATCACTCTGTCATAATAAAAATTGTTATGGATTAGATCCTGCCTCACTATTTCACAGCTCCTGGTTTAGCTTGGAGTGCAATGTTTGAAAATGACAAAACAAGATATTGATTTAATCAGTGATGTAGATATGCTTTTGATGATTGAGAAGTCTAAGAGAGTGGAATTCACAAGTATTTTCAAAAAAGATATGCTAAGCAAATAATAAATATCTTCCAAATTATGATAGTGGAAGATAGTAATTATTTGATGTTATTTTGATGGCTAATATTTGTATGATGGGCAATGTCTCAATCTCTACCTTATGGTAAATTAGAGTGGGTGGAAGAAAAGGATTATGAAAGCTTTGATGAATATTGTTTATTTCTTCTCAAGAGGAATTGAATGAGGAAGAAGAAGGTTATTATTTTGTGAAGTTGATTTGAGGTACCCGAGTGATCTTCATAATAAGCATAAAGACCTTCCTTTTGCATGTGAGAAAGAACCCAAAGAAAGAATGGTTAAGTGATTATCATAAAAGTTTTAATATTAGGCAATCAACAGAAAAGTTATTAACAACATTCTATTGATAAAGAGGGATATGTTTTTGCATCAGAGAAGCTTAAAACAGTTTTGAGAGAAGGATTGAGAGTAGCTAAATTTCATAGAGTTTTAAAATTTAAACAAAGTCCTTGGATGAAAAAGTATATTAAATTCAATACAGATATGAGAGCAATACAAAAGTAAAATTTGAAGGGGATTTCTATAAATTGATGAATAATGCTGTCTTTGGAAAACAATGGAAATGTTTAGAACAGCAAAACATTAGATTTGCAACATCTTTGGAAAGAAGCTTCGAGATTGATAAATAAACCAAGTTTTAACAGAGAAGAGGTTTTTTTCAGAGAACTTTTCTGCTATTCATATGGAAAAGGAAAGTATTGTAATGGATAAACCAATTATTAATTGGAACAGCAGTTCTTGATTATCAAAGATATTGATGTATGATTATTTGTATAATGGCTTAAAGAAAGAGTATGGTGAAAATGTTTCATTGTTGTATATGGACACTGATAGTTTTATCCTAGATATAAAAACTGATGATGTTTATAAGATATGAAGAAATATGGAGTATATGATACAAGTAATTTTAGAAGAAGAGCGAGTTATTTTCCAAAAAGAATGAAAAGGTTTATGGTAAGTTTAGGATTGAGTTGGGTGGAAAGTAATGAGTGAGTTTATTGGATTGAGAGCAAAGGCATATGCTTATAAGTATGGTGATCAGGATCAGATTGATAAGAGGTTAAGGGAATAAATAAATATTAATTAAAGAAATCAATAACTTTTTAGAATTATTATAATTGTTTGATGAATAAGAAAGAAGAATATAGGAAATGAATACAATAAGAGTTATAAACATAAACATATATAGTGAAGAAGTAAATAAAAGGCATTAGGAGCCTTTTGATGATAAGAGATTTATTTTAGATAATGGAATAGATGTGTTCCATATGGATATTGTATGAAAGAGTGTATAGAATAGATTGTGTTTTTAACAATGGGAAGATGGGTTAGGGTTTTTTAAGGCTACCGCCGCGTTTTTTTCACAATATATAAATGGTTAAACCAAGTATTAATCAAACTAAAGAGTGGAGGAAAATCTCAGTCATTTGTATATAATGGAAAACATAAATGAATGGTGAAAAATATCAAATAAGTCTTTATTGAAAAAAATAACGAAAACAAAGGTAAATAAAACAAATAAGCGAATTCATTTAAAAATAGTAAGTTAGAGGATGTAAAGAAAAAAATAAATATCCTTCAATGGACTGAAAACTTCGATGGTTATCAATTGAACAATGGAAAAACAATTTACTATAATCTCAAAATGATATGTGGCTCAGGAGGTTGGTCAGATGAGATCATTAAGAGAAGTTTATCATTTCGTAATGGCACAAAAGGGTATCTTGAAAATAAAGATTCAAATGTTTTGTTTTTAAATATTTTGATGGGGATTATGTGCAAAGAAAATAAAACTATTTAAGGAATATGAGAATGAAACAAATCTTTATAGGTTCAATGAGTGAGCTAAACAATATGCATTGTATTTGAAAATGAGGTGCCTAGGTTAAAAGGGGAGACAAATAATATACGCTGGATAAAAGGGGTGTAATTTTTAAGGGAAAAAAAAGTGAATCGCTGAAAATCCCCCATTCATTTACATTGGGGAAAAGTGAGCCAGAATCAGTATATCCACCTTCTCTTGAGTTTCATGTCAGATTCTGCAGACGATTAACTTGTGTGCTTGGTTCAAGCAGATAGGTGTTTATACTGAAATATAAAATATAATAATGTCTCAAAACTTAGAGAAGATATATCAAAACAGAAGGATAGACAAATGACAAAGAGACATATATACAGACAGATTGATAGACAAACATATATTATATATATATATTATATATATATATATATATATATTTATATATATATATATATATATATATATATATATATATATATATATATATATATATATATATATATATATATATATATATACACACACACACAAACATGCACGTGCATATTTCTCACCTTGAAGTTTGGTCTTTTAAATTATAGGAGATGTCAGTAATGCTTTCCCAGTCGGTAATGGTATCTTTCATTTGATTCCGAAAGGATAAATCTCCTGAATTAATCGTTGATCTATATCCATTCGCGCAGTGTAATTCAGTTCATTCATTTTCAACACAGTAATTAAAGGCCCAGTCACCTTGACGTTTTAGCCAGCTTATGCCGATTTTTGAAAAAATTGTCTAAAACGCTGGCGCATGTCCAATACGTTATGGGTAGGTTTTGGAAACATTGAGAGCACGCTGAAAAACATGCCATACGTCGTAGTACGCTGGCTTTCATCGTTGTACTTTGCGGTTGTCCTCAAATTTTAGCATGCTTGAAATTTTACGACTTATGCCAGCGTATGACTCACAAGTTCCGCTATGCTGTCCATAAGTTTTAGGTACGTTATGCGATCGTTGACACACGTCGACACACGTTACTTGTAAGTTACTCATAAGTCGAAACACGTCGAGGTAATGTTTTGCGTACCAGAAAACTTATTTTCTAACCTATGAGTAGACGTGTTGTAGGCACGTTACGCGATCGTTGACACACGTTACTTGTAAGTTACTCATAAGTCGAAACACGTCGAGGTAATGTTTAGCATCAGTGTTCCAGACTCCCTGGTTTTTTTTTTTTTTGTTTTTTCTTCGGTATGATGGTGATGTTGAACTTTGATTTCTAGTGCGGTTAAATATAATATAATTAATAGGCTGCCGCTCAACGATTTAAATCATAACCGCACTAGAAATCGAAGTGTCAACATCACCGTCATGCCGAAGAAATAAAAAAAAAACCATGGAGTCTGGAACACTGACGGGTTCCTCTGTGTGAACCCCATTTTATATACCAATCCCCTAAACGCTGCCAATACGCCATTATATGGTAGTTGTAAGTTAGAAACACGTTCATTTAGTTATTTGGTCGTCCGGAAGACGTCAATCAAATACGTCCACATATGTCAATGTGCATTGAAATACGTAAGGAATTGGTTCAAAAACAACATTACTCATAAGTTATTAAATAAGTTTCGGGTACGCTAGACATTAGCTCGACGTGTTTCGACTTATGAGTAGCTTACAAGTAACTTTTGTCGACGTGTGCCAACGTTTGCATATCGTGCATACAACTTTTCCCATCGCATGCGGAACGTTTGAGGCAAAAGGCAAGTACGTCGTAAAATTTTTAACACGTTAAAAATTACAAGACGTACTCCACTTACTACGACGTATGATAGCGTACTTTAGCGTTGTATTCACGGAATACCAAACTTACCCATACCGTATTCGACGTGCGCCAGCGTTTTCGACGGCATTTTTCAGAGGTCGGCATATGCTGGCAAGATCGCCAAGGTTGGACTGCGATGTTGACACTTCCATTTCTCCGGCGGTTATGATTTGAATCGTTGTGCGGCAGCCTTTTAATAGGCTACGCCACGTAATCGTCGGCGATACGTGCAGCGCGCTATGCATAGTTAGACTAATCGTTGGGCATAGGTTGTGAACGCCGACAACAGGCTAAGTATTCGTTGGTATAAGTTTATCTATAAGACAACAAAACTTTCTGTGTCCGTTGCTAATATGTTATGCATACGACCAACTCGTTATGAATACGCCGAATTTTAAAAAAAAACATCAAAAGTTCAACGTAAGCAGCGTTTTACATACATTTTGATACGTTGCCATTGCTGGCTAAAACGTCAAGGTGTGACTGGGCTTAACGTTGAGGATATGCTGTACAAAAAGACAAATAATAATTATTAGTTGTACAGTGATTTAATTATAATTTATCAGTTGCTTCACTGTCATTCTCAGAGGAAGTACACATAAACTTGCCGATAGTGTGATGAGTTTTCTTCTTCTTCAGATGAAATATAGTTCATGTTTCAATTGTTTCTCAATAGTACAAGATGATACAATTATAAAGCCTTCAGACAAGGTTTAAGACCAGGAGCCGACTTTTAAAGCAACTTCGAAGGAAGTGGCATTACGTAATCTTGGAAAATAGCCCGTGCTTCAACACAATGGACAGTTTCCTGTTTTGAAAACAGCTCATTAATTCTGGAAAACGTGTCAGGGCTTGAAAAAATTTTGCAGCACGAATGCTCTGAAAATTTTTACGAAACCAAACGTTTGTGGCTTCAATAGATAAAATGAATACATTCGATGGTGATGTCTCTCTTTATGTCTCTCTGATTAAGTGAATATACTCATCTCTTTGAGTGGAGTGAAAATATAAAGGAAATCAGTAAGTAATGGGGCAGAGATCGATCTCTTCTTCTGACCTGATGGGCCGAGATTCAGAGGGGGCGGGGTTGGGTTTTGTGGACCCTGAGACAATTTAACATGAGCTTGTATGGGAAAAAATCATTCTCCTGTTTTGTCCTGATTGCCTCGAGTCAGAAAGGTTTCCCAATACATTTCTATTGTGGGGGGGGGAATTAGTTTCCTGTTCGGGTTTTTTTAGAGTCTTGTACAGTCTCAATTCAACAAGAGCTTGTATGGGAGAGGGAGAAAATCATTCTCCTGTTTTAAATGAATTAGCCTTGAGTCAAAAGGTTAGCCTATACATTTGTTATGGGAGGGGGAGGAATCAGTCTCCTGTTTAGGGGTTTTCAGGGTTTAATTCATAGAGTTTTCCCCCTTTACCACATTAATTTGTATGGATGCCTTAGAAGCCCCATATATCCTCTACTCCCATATTGCACACACATCACATCCCATTTATTCCCCACCCCTCCAGTGCACCCTCACCCTCATCCCACCCCTTCCCCCTCAATTTTCAATTTTTGAAAATCCTCAATTTTCAAATCCTCAAAATTGAAAATCCTCATTTTCAACCGATTGACTTCAAATTAGAACATGACTTGCATATCAGGTCATTGAATTCAAGCACAAACTATTTTTGAGCTCAACATTTTCCAAAATGTCTACATAGGCCAAAAGGTCAACTTAGGCCAAAATTTCTACAATTGTCAATTTTTATCTGACTGACTTGAATTTAACAGGATTTTCAGATCAGTCATTTAAATCAACCACCAATTGTTTTTAAGGTCAACATTGGCCAAAAGTTCAAAATAGGTGAAATGGTCAGCGTAGGCCAAATTTCTAAATTGTCATTTTTATCTGATTGACTTGAAATTTGATAGATTTGCATATCAGATCACTGAATTCAACACCAATTGTTTTAATGTCAAAATGTCAAAAAGGCCAAATTATATTTTTTTTTGCATTTCAGCTGCTACTCCTCGAACTCAAACCCATCCAGGCACAGCCAAGTGAGCCTCATTCAAAACAATAATAACAATAATAATAAAAATAATAATAATATGTCTGAAGACGACAATGGTTCACGAGCGATATTTGACGATGTAGATTGTTTCAGAAGTCAAGGATGAGACAATGTGATAATTTTTGACCAAGTTATAAAATGATCAACATGATGTGGTACGGGTGACAGGTTATTAGCTGCAAAATGTCGAAAACCCGGTTTCGTTCAACAACTTTCAAATTTGACCTTTGCATAACTTTAAAGGTCACAAAACAATGTTGTTGACATTAAAATAAGGAAACAGGATATGCTATTATATAGCTTATTGGAGTTAGTTCGTCGAAGACGGTCGAAAACCCGGTTCGATTCCCACAACTTTGAAAATTTGACCTTTGTGGCCTTTAAAGGTCAAGTCAAAGATAATGACCTTTGGTGCAAAACTTCCACTGGAACATTCCAGGAACAATATAACGTCATATCGGCTATAATCGCTATATGGCATTTCGCACTCCTCGGATTAATTATTATCCATACTTTGATGAAATCAGCGTAAAAACAAACTTGAAGAGGGCACCACAGGCAAGGTGTTCGAAATAGAGCAAAATGGTTTCAAGACTTTAGGTGGGGAATGACTTCAAGATTATGCATAAAAAATATTGTCATGCTAGCTCTCAAAGTTTGGGCAGTCGTATGATTTTTATGTCAAAATTTGCAATTTTCTAAGTTTTTGACCTTGTGACCTTGACCTTGGGACGAAAATGAAAAATCGGACGACAAGTTTTAGATAATTCATTTTGCATTCGGTCAATTCCAAGGAGAAGATAGATTTTTAATCTGACTACCCCCTAAAAATGGCATTTTTTTTGGCGTGGCTCCGCCACAATGGGCGTAGCAGGCCCTCATCCAGGAAAACACAATTAGACATTGATATCGAACACATAACCAAGTTTCATCAAGATCGGATCAAAGTCCACGGAGTTATGCTCTGACAGACAGACAGACACGGACAGACAGACAGACACACAGACACACAGACAGACAGACACACAGGCAGACAGACACACAGACACCGAACAGACAGACAGACAAACACAGACACACAGACAGACAGACACGCAGGCATAACGAATATCGTGGTCACTCTGGCTGGCGCGTGTGAACCAATAATAAAAAAGAACCCAGATCAAAAATTAAATACATGTAGTTCTGGTTGCCAGATCAATCATCCGATCAAGTTGAAATTTAAAACCTGTATTCCCACTTGACGACATGATCATAATGTTGAAATTTCACAGAAGTTGATAAAAACGGTTCTTGAATCTTGAGGCTCAGGTCTGTCATACCGGAGGATGGAGTAACCAGGGAGAGACACCAGGGAGTCAGAAATGTCTTGAGGGAGGAAAGTTTCTGTGTAGGCAGATTATGTCTGGTTTCTCAGTAGCAACCTGTATGGAAATATCTGTCAGGTTTGAGCAAAGGCCGGATATTTAAGGTCCACACTGTTAATGAAGAGGGAGCGGAGGAGGAGGAGGAGGACAGGTGGGGAGCGAGGGGAAGGAGGAGGGGGAGGTAAGGAGAGTTTTTGAAGAGTGTGGCGGATTGCAGAAGAGCTTGGGGAGGGAACCGGATGAGGAGGAGAAAAGCTCTGTGGTGCTGGGTTGAGGTACAGTAAGGAGTAATAAGAAGGGGGCAGAAGGCAGTTGAGGATTTGAGGAGGTAGAGTGATGAGGTGGAGGAGAGGGCAGGGGAAGGAGGCAGCTTTGTGGATGTGAGGGGGGGGCAACTTTGAGAAGGGTGAGTGAGGGGCTGAATGAGGGAGAAGAGTGAGTGGGGCAAAGTTGAGGGAGAAAGGTGGGGGGGTGGGGTTTGAGAAAGGTGAGAGGGAAACCTGAAGGGGGAAGAGGTGATGGTTGCTTTGAGAGGGAGGGTGAGATGGGTGAATTGGCGCTGAAGTTGGAAAAATGACGATTGATGCTGGGCAATCCGGCTGAAATTTGGCAGCAACGTGCCTCTCCTGACTGGTAATGGGGATTGCAAAGCTCGTTCCGGTCACCTGACTTTAACTCAGTCAAAATGGCCAACTTAGAAATTTCTTCAAAACTCTTCTTCCCCAGACCCACCAAGTCAGAATGCTACCAAATTTGGGTGACAACATTAGGTCAGTGTCATGATATTAAATTGTGCTCATGCCGATCAAGTGACCAGAAGTGTGGCAAAATGGTGGACTTCGTAAATGATTGGGAAAGTCACATCAATTCCTTCAAAAACTTTCTTCTCCATTCCCACCATTCAGAATGCAACCAAATTTGGGTTACAACATTATGCCAGGACCCAGATAAGCTACAGGTCAAGTTGTCCTATTTTTAATATTGTTATGTTTGTGGGGTAGATGGAGGAATTTCACAGGAAAGAACGGATTATATAGAGTTGCTTGGTCCCTGGACATGTAGGCAACATCTCAAAGTAAATTAAGGAGGGAAAATGTGAGCTTCGGCTGGGTAATGTGAGACCATCCTTGAAGCCTCGTGTTGTGCCTTTGGGGAAAGAGACGGCGCCATTTAGCAGATCAGCGGCATCGGCAAGTGTGATTGACGAAAGAAGCTGCACGGCGGTTTCTGAGCCCTGGTGTTGAGTATCGCCACCCAAATTGCCTCCTGAAAGTTTTCCCGCCCAGAGAGCAGCTTGGCGACGTTTTGGGTGGATTTTCCCACGCAGTGATGAAGTGGCTTGTCGAATATAAAGCTCCAGAAACTCATCTTTGGGCACACAGCTAAGTGCCAGGATAAAGGAGGGATTTTTCTTTCATTATTCTGTCCCCTTGTTTGCATTAAAGTCTGTGTGAAGGTGCCTCAAAATTTGATTTAGTTTACCTCACGTGCTGTTTTTATTCTTACACTTTGATTTGTTACCATTGAATTGTTAATATTTAATTTAATTTCGTTAAACCTCCATATTTAATTAACTTGCTTGTGTAGTCTATTTGTTGTGGGATCGAGTATAAACCACTGTGCTATGCCTCCATCTGCGACACATCTTTGCCACACTTCCTTCCTGCGCGTGCTTTAATCTCTCGAGAATGTCGGCAGTTCGCCTCCAAGGGGAATTCTTCGGCAATCCATCCAGGTAGGGACAAAACCCACTGGACATGACTATTTTGAATAACAAATCCACTTCCTTCAATTTGACCATCAATGCCAATTACTCGATAACTCAGCGACGCAGCCATGCCCTCAGCTAATAACGCCACTCTGCAACCTTGTGCTGAAAATGAAGAATTTTTTTTGATAACTTTAGGTTAATTGGACAAGCTCCAAAGACAAGCTTATTCTCACATAAAGCTCCTGTATTTCTTCTTCCTCTGAGTATTTTTAACAATGTTAGATTTAAATCCCATACAGATTTTTACACTTCCTAATTGTTGGACATGAGCACTAATTTCTCTTTCTAAAATGGATTCACTTAAAGATGGGCATATAAATATTGTTACGGCATATTTATATTGTTACGGCATATTTAAATTGTTACGGCTTATTTATGTATAAACCGTCTGCCGAAATTGAAATCGACACAGCACGTAGACTCTCCGAATAGTTATTTCTGTAATGTAAATGAAGAAGAGCACCTTTTCTGTCAGGGTTATTATATAATGAAATGCGTTGTGTTGGGGAGCTCGCGCTCCCTCTCAACCCACTGGGATAATAGCAACATCAGCGTGTAATGACGTGTGCCATGACTGCCGTCATCATGTGAAGCATGCGGTGTTTTACTGCCATGGTTTCTCGGCATGTGTGAATAACACCAGCATTCTGGAACCTTCTCCAAATCCGTGGCTTTATAAGTGCCCGCCAAATTCCCAAATTCCAATTCATTGTTTAAAGCCCCACCAAGTCCTTGTTTTTCTTTTCGTATGTATGAAAGTCTACCTGTACTGTAATTTATTACCATCTACCCCTGTACTGCATTTTTTTAAACTCATCCCCGTTCATTCCCCTCCACCTGAACATGACCGATATATGGACCAGGACGTCACACAGCCCCCTGCAATCATTGCAGCATTCCCGTGCATTGTGCCATCGACATTTTTGGAAATGTGTGGTTTGTTCCAGGTGCATGGAAGTAAAAGTGATTTCCCCATGTTAAGTGCAGAGCTCTGCTCCTAGCAACAGTCTGAAGGGCCAACTAAATGAATATCTGGATAGGCAGCAGAATGGGGGTGTGGGGGCTGCTGGAATGCAGGGGACATACCCGAATGGCTGTCATGGTGCCAACTCATAAGATCTGATGTGGCCCAATAGCTGGATCCAGGTCGCCTCGGAATATCTGACATGTGGCTCTTTAACCCTGCCTGCCCTGGGGACTCTAAAGCTGTGCCTCAATGCACTGGTTCGCTCTGTCTGCCATAGTCGGCGCATCGCAATCTCACTCTACCCTGGTCATCGCAACGCACTTCTCTCTCTCTCTCTCTCTCTCTCTCTCTCTCTCTCTCTCTCTCTTCTCTCTCTCTCTCTCTCTCTCTCTCTCTCTCTCTCTCTCCCCCCTCTCTCCTCTCTCTCTCTTCTCTCTCTCTCCCTCTATCTCTCTGCCATAGTCATTGCTCTGACTTTCTTCCCTGGTCCTGGACACTTTGGTTAACTGGCAGAGATCTGCGGCTATCGTGGCTGTCAGCTGGCCCGTTCCGACAGAGCTGTAGACCCTCAGTTGTGGAATGCAGTGTCGGTACTGGTTGCAGAGAGCGACAGGGAGAGCTGTATCAAGCTGGGGAGGGCGACAGTTCCACTGACGGTAGGACGAAGCCACCCATCCCCTCCCAATTTGTCTCCCTGTGTGTGGTGTGATGCATATTATCCGTGGGTATCCATATTATCCATGTGATGCATAATATCCATATTATCCCTGTCATGTTATCCGTGGGCAAAGAATAGGTTAAGTTGTCTGTGATTGTGCATTTTCTTTTCTTTCTGTAAATACACACCTTGATTACCTTTCATTGCATTTCCATCTTTACTATCCCGGTTGCCTTTTGACTCTATTAAAGCACTCGAGTTCCATTCCCTCCTTCCCCAAACCCCACATTGCTTATTGCACATAAATTGTTCTTGTTGAATTATATTTCCAATCTGCCCATCATTATCCTTTCTTCCATTGGTCCAGCAATGTCCGTATGTAGATTAACCAGGAGATTATATTTGCCCAACGGATTAGCTCTCACATCAGTCTGTCATTGTGTAGCAGAAAGCTCGGCCATCTTAATCAAGATCCAATAATGAGAAAAGTAGCACAACCTCCGAGGGCACGATTCCCTGATAAGGAGACTGCGTGTTCCCAGTTAAAACAGTATTCAGACAGAGGATACTGGGTCACGTGGTTAAATTGTTGGCATTCGCGGTCGATTAGCGACCCGCCACGACTCAGACTTATTTTTGTGCGATGGCCTCAATTCCCAGTTGGTCTGGGGGAACTTGGATACCCCCACTCTCGTAGTACCCCTGCAAACCTGGGTCCACAATATGTTGGAGATGTTTGTTGAAATGGTAAATAACGACTTTTATATTTCCTTTACAAGCTTTTTTTTTTCTTCAATTGTTTTTTGATTATTTAATGTCCAGTTTATTTTACGTCATGTACAATAGGTCCTTAAAAAGTTCATTGCAAGTATCACGACAAAAAGAACTTTAATAAGGGGATATTTCTCCATCATTACCACTGCCAAAGGAGAGGGCATTGCATTTGGGTCTGTTTATCTGTTTGTTTGTCTGTTTGTTAGTTTGTCTGCACAGAATTTTTGTATTTTTCTTCACAACCACTTGTCTGGATTGAGACAAAATTATTGCCACAGGAGTGACTCCTCACATGCAACGTTTTAATTATAACTAGCATTCGTTGAAGACAAAGTCTTTGATATCCCCCACCATAGTAAATTAACAAACTTATATTCCCTAAGCGTGTGCAATATGTATGTGGTTTCTCCTTGATCTGACCAGCCGTTCTGGAGAAGATGTTTGAAGGTTTTAGGGTAAATTCTATATGGCCGCCAAACCATGTGACCTATTCATTAGAAATTAATAAACTTCTGAAAGGATGTCTTGGGGAAAGTGTATGTGAAATTTTGCCTCAATCTGTCCAGCCGTTCTGGAGAAGAAGATTTTTAAAATTTATTAATTTTCAATCCATGATGGCTGAAGAACCATGTGACCTATGACATCATAAATTTATATTCTGCCTCCAATCCTCCAGTGGAATACGTGAGTGAAGTTTCGTGTTAATCGGATGAGGTGTGTTTTCTATCCAAGATGGCCGCCAAACCATGTGACTTGTGACGTCATAATTTTTACTATGTATGTAGACATGATGGAAGATGATAGTTGCAAATTTTCGCTTCGTTAGGTTATGTGATTCCAGAGAAAACATTATTTAATATTTTTCTTGAATCCAACATGGCTGCCAAACCATGTGACCTATCAATTAGAAAATATGAAAAAGGCACCAGTTCACCACTTGCTTGATATGTGTGCCAAATTTAGTAAATATATCTTGAGGGGATTTGGAGTTAAGCTCCGGAAACGAAATGTGACGAACGGACGGACGGACGGACAGACGGAACCCATTTCTATATCCCCCGCCAACTTCGTTGGTTGGCGGGGGATAATTATGATATCATAGATCATATGGTGCAGCATCCATCTGGAAAAGCGAAATTTTTTGGACCTCTGTATCTCTGAAACCGCACCAAGGAAGAAATTGAAAATTGGCACACGCCAAGTACTCCTCATGGGGAATAAGTCAGATTTTAGGATGTCATAGGTGTCTTCATTATGACCTCATAATTGCATATGTAGTACATCCGATCAGTATGAAAATTTTTGAGGGTCATCTAGGGATAAAATGGTTCGCAGAAAAAAAAAATTGATGATGTCATTGGTCACGTGATTCAGCAGCCACATTGTTTTTTATGTTTTTTTTAAACATTCAAAAATCTTCTTCTCTGAAGTGGCTGAAAAGATCGAGGCGAAACGTTATATGTATGAACGCCTGCCTATCCATTAGGAACAAAAGATTCACATATATTATGTCAAAGGTCACATTGTTTGGCAGCCATATTGGATTTACGTTAAAACCCATAAAAATCTTCTCCAGAACGGCTGGGCAGATTGAGGGGAAACCACAAAAATGTTACCAAGCCATGGGTGTACAATTTTGTTTAGGAATAATTGAGAGGTCACATGGTTTGGCAGCCAGATTGGGATGAAGAAAAATATTAAATATTGTTTTCTCTGGAACTGCTTAATCAATCGATCTGAAACATCAAAATTATGATATAGTAGTGATGAAGAATGCAAGTTTAAAATTTCAACTTGATCAGATGCATCGTCTGGCAGCCAGAATTATTTATTTTTTTATTGGTAATTTTTTTTGTTTGTTTGTTTTTTCGTTTTTTTCAACCAGTCTCACTTGACAGTGCGTGGATGGGTATGAGGGTAGAGCAGTTGCAGCTAAAATGTGAATCCTATCCAGGTTCCTCCTGATGACTTCATATTTGCTTTTTGCCTATTTAGATTCTCTCTGATTACTCCAATGCAGTTCCTATTTGGTCTTCCATTTGATTTTAATTGAATTTGTTTCAATCCCACTGTAAATTCAATTGAATAATAATAAAAAACATCACGGGTCAGGGTCAGGTGTCCAATCAAAGCGGGATTGCATCAAAGAGGGACGTCTTGGTACCCAGTCATCACTGCCAGCAATTATAAAGTGCCAGTTCCACTTATATCTCATTAATTATGTAACACACCTGTACACAAACGCCACACAAAATATATCACACAAAACTACCCAAACACCACACAAAACAAGTCCTGGTGAGGGTCCGCAATCCCTGATTGCTCTTTTTCTTGTTTATTTTGTGAATTTGTATGTCGATATGTGTTATGTTGGAGTATGATGTTTTATATGTTTTATCCAATATGGCACAATGCATTAGTCTGACATATTTAAGACATAAAAACGGAAAAGTTATCGGTACTGATGGGTGTAAAATATTTTTTTCCGCTATATTTTTCCCTGATTTTTTTCGTTAAAATAAGCCTGTTATAAGGTGTCTGGCTTAAGATTTAAGCATCTTGAGTTTGAGCCCACGTTAGTTGTTGAATTTGCAACCTGCAGTGTTGACAGCCTGTCATCCTTCCAAGGTTGGCAAAATGAATACCAGTGTACTAGTAATAGAGGGCACTGCATCAGCGGAACAGCTTCACTCCCAGATAATGATGCGACCAGCAGCTACAAGCTGCACACAATAGCTAGCTATCTTTAAAATGTGTTTCTGAAGTTTTATTTGAATAAAAGTTTTATTTATGTCGGCCCAGTTATAAACTGTCATTCTGGTGGCTTGCAGAAAAGGCAAGGCATAAATTTCTGTGCTTTTCCTCAGATTGAGATTAAACTGGGTGTCCCCTCTGCATTCATTAGTTTGTAGATGTTAAAGATCCCACAGAGTCCTTCGTGAAGAGTCGGTGAGCGATCTCTGGCACCCTTACCAAATCCCTTATTCTGCCAGGAATGACAGGAGACCTACATTCGCGTCACAGCAATGTTCCCAGCAGTGATGCAACCAGCAGCCACAGACTGCATACAGAATGAATGAAAACTTGCAAATTTTTGCTTTTTATTTTAGTTTTATGTATTACCTTGTGCAGTTTTTCAGCTTTTTCATTTTATTCAGAATCACAGGACTGTTTTCGATGCCAGAAATATTTTGGTTCAACTTCACAACGAGATGATTGCATTTCACTTCCTGAAGAGTTCCTTGCATATTCTGATCCAATTGCTGTTCCCTTGTTGGCTTTATGTGTGCTTGGAATTGTTTTCACACTGACCATGATGATAACATTGTTTTGGTCCCATAAACAGCCAAATGACAATTCTTGGATGTTTGGCGTCCTGTTGATGGCTGTGTGTGCCTCTTTTTTGTTGGACATGTGCTGGTAGGCCAATAAAATCAACATGTCAAACGCAAAAAGTATGGCATCATTCAGTCTTACATTGACGATATCCTGTTTGATTAGCATCGTCTTGCAGCTCTGCATTAAATCCTGGAGGTAAACTAAAACACTCGGAATGATTGAGACAATCATTTGTTGTTTACTCAGCAATGTGAAACTGTAAAAGAGATACAGTGCCTTCAGAAAGTATTCACACCCCACAACTTTTTCACATTTTGTTGTGTTTCAGTCTGAAATTAAAATGGATTAAATAAAAAATAAAAAATTGTCACCGATCTTCAAAAAATACCTCACAATGACAAAGTGAAAACATATTTTTAGAATTTTTTACATATTAATAAAAAAATGAAAAGCTGAAATGTCTTGCGTTAATAAGTATTCAACAACCTGAGTCAATACTTTTAGTCCGGCAGCCAAAGGCCAAATTTCCCTCTAACCCCAAAATGTCTGATATAGATTTTTTCTCTGCTGATTATTTATCATTGGAGTGTATTAATGAGATCTAGGGTGGTGTGGATCGTGTCACCCTTGAGCAATTTAAATATTCAAATGGCGTCCAAGATGGCTGCCGAGAAGGACCAAAATTCGAAAATTCCCATTATTCCAATGTTTTCGCCATAGATCAATATTTTTATGCCAAGATTATATTTTTGGGTCCAATAATTTCGATAGAAAGGTTTAAGAAAGTATTGGATGTACCGTTGCTATGGTAACTAGCAATATGGCTCCCATTAAGTCGGTAAAAGGTGGTAAAAATGGCAAAACTGCCATAAATTTTCAAGAAAATGTTTATTAGAGCATGTTTTATTTTCTAAGTATATTGCTAATGACCACAATGTATTGGATAAATAGCGTTTGATGAGTTACGATTTTTGTTGCCTGGTAACATCTAAAATGCCATTCGTATGTTTTGAAATAAGTGTTAAATGATAGATAACATAAACCGTACATTTTTGCCTTAGTTAAATGTTTTCTAAACCCTCTAGATCATGATGGGATGGATAATGATACAATAAACTGTTTGATGTTGCCATGGTGACCACAAAGATGCTACCGATTAATGGGTACTGACTGTAACGTTTTGATAAACATGTTTTTTCTACTAATATCACATTGATTACCATTACGTTTCAGATATTCTGATGGCAAGAGGAGTCTAAAGTTGAAATGACATAATGTGACATGTACAGAGCATTCTTTCTCTCCCTAAAAT
>CM068953.1:101221288-101235376 GCA_035128595.1 Eptatretus atami
GGCATCACGTCGAATACGTTATGGGTAAGTTTTGTATACGTTAAGAGCACGCTGAAGCACGCTGGCATAGTCGTAGTACGCCGCCGAGCTCGTCGACAAATTTTAACATGCTCAAATTTTTTTCGACGTATGCCAGCGTATGACTCACACATCCGCATACGCTGGCCATAAGTTGTAGGCACGTTACGCGATCGTTGACACACGTCGACACACGTTACTTGTAGTTACTCATAAGTCGAAACAGTCGAGGTAATGTTTAGTGTACGAACTACAAAGAATATCTTCTTGAAAAATGTAATTCTCATAACGAACACTGGGCAAATGAAGTCCAAAGTCGCATTGAGGTTGCCGTCAGTGACTTGCATGCAGTTGACGCACGTTATCACAAGGACTGCATGAGCTTATTCTTACTGGAAGTGACCCTGTGTCAGTGGAGATTAATAGTGGTGTCATCATCAAGTGTCAGGACATGAAAACAATGCAGGAGGAGACGGATACCATGATTGTTCAACAAGTGGCAGAGGTGAAGGCTACGAAAGTACTTGTGGTTGCAGACGACACTGACATCTTTGTTCTTCTGCTTCACTTCTGTTGTCAAGGTGGCATACCAGCTTCAACCTCTGTCTTGATGGTTTCGCCAATTCATGGTCGTCCAGTGATTGATATCAATGCCACCATTGACCAGCATCGAGAAATCATCCCAGACCTGTTAGCAACACATGGACTCACTGGTTGCAATACAGTGGCAACATACTTCGGAATTGGAAAGGCTGTGGCACTCAGAGTCCTGAAAGCTGGCGTTCATGCCCTAAGCTATAAAGGTGACACAAGTCGCGTTCTGTCGGAGGTCACCTCTTAGGCAACACCATTCATTCTGGCCTGTTATGGCCAGAATAAATGTAAGTCATTGACAGAGGCATGCCAGAAAATGTGGGTAAGCAAAGTGGGCCGGAGTGTGGCTGTGCACACAAGCTGGCTACCTTGCCTCCAACAAATGAGGCATTCAAGGAAATGTGGCCTGTGCTCACCTTCAGGTGGCAGTCTGGAGGAATGTACTGCAACCAGATCCACCGAGAATGCATCCAACAGTATTGATGGTCACGGGAAGATGGCTCCAAAACACTTTTCCCAACAACTCTTTCCAGTGACATCCCCCAAGCACCAGATGATTTACTGAAATTCGTCAGATGTTCTTGCAGTAGTGAGATCCCATGCAAGACACAAAGATGTGGTTGCAACAGTGCAAACCTTGCCTGTTCAGTGTTCTGTGTTTGTCAGGGTGGCCAGGGTTGTTTCAACGAAAGAACAAAGCAGGTTCCACAGGCAGACGACGATGACGAAAATGACTCGATGTCTCTCAACTAAACCCGGGGACATATACACATCTGTATCCATCTGCAAATACCCAATGACCCATTGTGTCAGAACATTAATTTTGTGACACCACTATAAACTGAAATGCCTGCAAGCCAAATCTTAAACCTGTGCAGATAATAAGGGCTAAGATACATGTAGATACATCTTGACTCCTCTGACAGCTGAAGATAGATTGTTTTCTAACATGAACATTCGTGTGTGCTCACGTTGTTTCTTTAATGGTAGTTGTCACCTACATGTAATCTATGGTATTCTCGATGCAATTCCATTTTTGATATTCTTTGCAATCTCTGTGGTCAATTTGATAGCATTTCCTGTGGTCATCTTGTATGGCCCTAAATGATAATATCCAGGAACAAATCATACTGCTCTTTGTTGTTCATCTTTGTTGTTTAGTTTCAGCCATCAAAGCTTTGGAAGCTATTTAAGGTGGTTACCATGGCAACAGAAAATCTTTAACTCATTCATCCTTTTTATCGAATTATTTGTAGTCAATGTTATATAGCTAGGAAAGACAAAGAATATTCTATTCATATTATCTTGGACGTTATGGCAGTTTGTCTTTTTACCGCCTTATGGTAGCCATATTGCTTAATTACCATAGCAACGGTACATCCAATACTTCTCAATCCCTTTTTATTGAATCCATTTGACACAAAAACATATATATTGGCCAAAATATCATTGCTTTATGGCAGAAAGCATTAAAATCATGGTAATTTTCGAATTTTAGTCCTTCGCGGCAGCCATCTTGTACGACATCTTAAATATTTAAAATTGCTCAAGGGTGACAGTTGCACACCACCCTAGATCTCATTATATACACCCAAAAGATGAATAATCAGCAGAGAAAAAAAACTATATCAGAGAATTAGGGGTCACTCCCCTTGGCTGCCGGACTATTTGTGGAGGCGTCTTTAGCAGGGATTGCAGCTTTGAGCCTTCTTGGGTATGTCTATATCAGCTTTGCACATCTGGATTTAGGGAACAGGAAAGGGTGCATCATCAAGGAATAGAAACGAGGTATGGTGCATGGAGGAGGTAGCAAAGGCAATTGGTGAAAAGAAGGAGGTTTGGAAGAGGTTGGAGAAGATCAAGGATTAGGGGGGGTGGGGGGGGGCAGCCGGATGTGGAGTTGCTCCACCTGCATGGGCAGAAGAAGAAAGCAGCACAGAGAGCTGTGGATAAGCCAAGGAATGACATGGAAGAAGAAGTGTACAACAAGATGGAAGAGGACAGTGGGAGGAAGATGATACATAAATTGGCTCATGGCAGGGATGGGGAGGGTAAGGACATGAAGTGAGGCAGTGATTAAAGATGGTGTTGGCTGGCGGGTGGCTAGTGACAGAGAGGGGGGCCATGTTGAAGGAAGGATATTTCAAAGAACTGTTGGACTGGGAAGGAAGCAACGGTGAACTGGAGCTACCATGTTTTGTAGAGGGGAAAGTGGAGTTAGTGGAGATCACATAGAAGGAAGTGCGGACGACATTGAAAATGATGAATAAGGGAAGAGCACCGGGCATTTATGAGGTGTGTACATAGATGGTAATTGCCGTGGAAGAAGTCGGAGTCAGTGGATGAAAAGGCTGTTGAAAATAAACATGAGGAAGGGTTCATTTCTGGAAGGTTGGATGACAGGGTTAATTGTCCCGATATGGAAGGAGAAGAGCGATGTTCAAGATCCGTGGAAGTACAGGGGCCTTACACTCCTAAGTCATGTCATGAAGGTGCTGTAGATGAGAGGACAGGAGGATAAAGAAGAGTGTGGAGATGGAGATCGGTGAAGAGCAGCAAGGGTTTAGGAAAGATAGGGAGATGATGGATGGGATGTTTGTGCTGAGACAGCTAGTTGAGAAGAGGTTGCAAGTTCAAGGTGAGATTTGTGGACCTGCAGAATGACTACAACACTGTCCCGAGAGGGATGGTGATGGCTCCACTGAGATGGATGGGAGTGCTGATGTGAGGTTGGTGGAAGAGATGTACAAGGGAATGAAGAGAAGAGTTTTGGTTGGTCCTACGGTGTCTGCGGAGTTCAGCATGAACATCGATTTGAGGCAGGGGAGCTCTCTCAGCCCACTCTTGTTTATCATGTTAATGAAGATGGTAAGCAGGAAAGTAAGCTTGAGGGGTAGTGGGGGAGGATAGTGAATGCGGACAATCTGGCTGTTGTGCTGCAGAGTGGGCAGGAGATGCAGGAGGTACTGTGGGAGTGGAAGGAGGCATTTGGGAAGCATGTGCTGAAGATGAGTGGATTGAAGGCTGAGGTGATGTGGGTAGGGCACCAGAGAAAATAAATGAATGTATACTTATAGGGGAAGAAAATGAGGCAGGGAAATAGGTTTGAGTGTGTGGGACGAACAGTGACCGGGGAGGGTAAGACCGAGGTAGAGGTGCGGAGGAGGATTCTGATGGGTGTACATGTGTGGAGGAGGGTGGAGGGAGTAATGGCAGGCCAAAAGACATCAAGAAAATTGAATGGAAAGGTTCTGATGTTGTGTGTTATGTCGACCTACCTTTGTGACCTGGCAACAGTGGTATTGACAGACAGCAACAGAGGCTGCAGGTTTTCGAGAACCACTGGGTTAGGAGGATTGCGGCAGTGAAGAGGGTGGATAGAAGGAGGATGGATAAACTGAATGAGAAGATCGGTGTGCATATGAGCTTGACAGGGAGATTGGTGAAATGCCGGCTAAGATGGGCTGTACACTTGGTGCAGGTGGGCGAAGAGAGAATGGCAAGGAGAGCGGAAAGATTGAGGGAGCAAGTTAGGAGGAGAAGAGGTGGACTGATATTGAGATGGGAGTATTGTGTGAGGAGGGATATCCATAATGTATGGGAGGTTGGAGAGTGGAGGGAGTTGGCTGAGGACAGATGGAGGTGTAGGAGTTTCATGGTCAAGGCAGGGAAGAAGGTTGGTGCCATTGGACCTCACCAGTTATGAAGGGAAGAGTAGGAGACAAAATTTTTAATTATCTTGTACAAGCTATGTTCCACCTGTCCTAAAAAGCTTCTACGTGTTCTACAAGCTTGCATCAACCCACGTGTCCTAAAAACCTCCATTCCTGCTCTTTCTCACACTCTCTCTGTTCTTTTCACCCTCTCATTTGCTCAAGGTCATCTGCCTTCTGCTTGGAAGTCAGCAAACATTACCACTCTGCATAAAAATGGGGCAAAAACAGATTCCTGCAACGGCAGACCAATCAACATTCTCACAAACATCAGCAAGGTTATGGAATCCATCATCGCTTCAGACATTAAATCCTTTCTATTCTCCAATGGCTTGATTTGCGATCGTCAATTTGGATTCAGGCCAGATCACTCTAACCTGGATATGCTACCTGTGCTCTCCCAACAATGGATGGATGTCCTCAATGCCAGACATGAAATCAGAGCAATCTCCCGAGCCATATCACATGATTTCCATATAGTCTGGCACCCTGTGCTGCTCACCAAACTCTCTTCCTTTGGTATCCAAGGCCATCGCCACTCATGGCTCGCAGACTTGCTCTCCTGTCACAGCCAACGTGTGGCCCTAAATTGAGTTCTCGCATCCCCTCTTCTTGTCAAGGCTGGAGGTCCTCAAGGCAGTCTTCTGGGCCCTGTTCTTTTGGTGGTTTTCAGGAATGATCGCTCCGACTCTGGAAAATGCTCTTTATCTCTTTTGTGATTACTCCACCCTCTGCAGTACCATCTGCCATCCCTCAGATCAGCAAGCAGCACCTTCATTGCTCTCTACAGATCTGGATAAAATCACAAACTGGGCCAACACATGGAATAAGTCTTTCAATCCGGACAAATCTCACACTCTCATTATGTCTCTCCGAAAGGACCATCTCGAAAAACCCTCATCTACTTTCTCCACAATCCTCTTGAAGAGGGCATTTCATTCAAGCTTTTGGGTCTCTGGTCTCCAAAGCTATTTGGACTGGGCATCGTCTGTTGAGCAAAGTCCTTCCTCGGCCCACCTGAGCTCCTAACCACATACAAAGCTTTTGTCTGGCAGCCTGATGGAGTACTGCTCTCTTCTCTGGGCTGGTGCTCCTGCCTCTCACCTTTGTCGGCTTCACGCTGTGAAACCAAGGCATTTCGGAACATTGGTATCTCCTGCTGTGAGGCTGTCTTTGACCCTCTCACTCTCTCACCACAGGCAGGTCGGTGGCATTTTTGTCTTCCACCATCTCCTCTCTGGTCTCGCCCCCCTCCCATTTCCTGCTCTGTCTGTGATATGTCCCCCCTCACCCCCCCCCCCCATATTTCACATGCTACTCAAGGTCTGCCAGAACCCCCCCCCCCTGGTAAATCTACCAAAATGACAAATCACTGCTCACCTTCACTCTTTCCTTCCTCTTTTTTTCTGCCTTTGGAACAAACTCCCACACTTCAGTCAATCACACTCTTCCCTCCAGTCTTCAAAAAGCTGTTCAACACCACCTCTTATCTTCCCCTTTCAAAACCACGATCTTTTCTACCCCTGTTAAACCACTCCATCCCACCTCCTTCAAATTCCCTGCTTTCCTTCCCGAAATTTCCCTGTCGTGTAAGGTCCTGAAAGTCACTGTGGCGTCCATCTTGTTTACCCCGTGTTCCCCACCCATCCCTCTCCTTTCCTCAGATCTCCTAATGTCTCTCCTCCCCGATTTTGTCTTCCCTATCCTGCCCCTCTTGATTCCCCCCCCCCCCCCCTTGTTGTGCGTTGTGTGTTAGCTCTCGTACGAGCCTCGACAATGTATTCAAAAAACGAAAAAAAACGAAACATCTCTCTCCAAAATTAAATTTATTGCAAATAATTTTACGGAGCAAGTGAGTCACAGAACATCATAGATATGTCACATCGTGTGAATGATCATGACAGAATTGTTACTTTTCTTTCTGAAACAGGCATGAGTAAGTACACTGAAACACAACAGTTTTTCTGTATACATAAACATAGGCTAACAGTGGAGCTGTTATTCAGAACAGCATTTTAACAGACTGCCAAAGATCAAAGGGTAATGGGATACAATTGCATCCCACATAAGTTGATGAAGAGAGCAGGCAAAGATGAGGGAGCAAGCAGGAGATCATGATTGGCTGCACTTCTGAAGGACTTGAAGGTGGGGTACAAAAGAACAGACGCGGAGACTATTCCAGAGGTGATCAAATAGAGGGATAAAGGAATGAAGGTGAACATTCAGCTTACAGTTGTGGATGATATCCTGCTTTTTGGAATTCATCAGGTTGAGGAGGGTCACCAGGAGTCTTCCACTTTTCCTTTTCGCAGTTAAACAAATGTAATTAGTAAAACAGACAGTGATGTATGTGAGCTGCATCACAAAAGGCCTTGCCTCAAACACCATGGAGGCGAGTTTCGGAATTGACTTCCAGCCAATTGGCATGATAGTAATTGAAGTCTCCGCAGATATTTAAAGTTGCATAACACAGAGTTTTTGAATCGTGATTCATTTGTTGAAATCTACATCAAAAGTGCATTCTTTTCGTCAAACTGATAATTTGCAATAATAACTATTTAAAATGTTTTCAGGCAATCTGTTGATTAAAACCAGAAGACTTATCAATGAAAACACTGTGATTTATTTGATTTTAACACCACAATTAACTTTTGATGTGGTTTGGTCTCTGATCGGATTTTCCCATATAAATTACAACACAAATGATCGTCCAGGAAACGTTATTTTGGAATGTGTGGATTCATCAATTGCCTGGTCGATATGTGCTTTGGCCTACTTGGTGATTCTTTTCATCATTTGCTGCTCCCTGGCATCCCAAGCACAAACTTATTTACCATCTCTTAGTGAACCAAAGTTCATCACTTTCTACATGTATTTCTGTGTTTTAGTAACTGTTGCCTTCATTCCTGCCTACATCACCACACAGGGAAAATTCACTGTGGCTACTGAAATATTTGCTATCCTTGTAATCAACTATGGTTTACTTTTATCTTTATTTTTGCCAAAGTGCTATAATGTCCTTTTTAAGAAGAAATAAAGATTTATGTACATGCACTTTTTTGCATTACCTCTGGTTTACGGAAGAGCTTGTAGTTCAATTAAATGTGGGACCAGGAAATGAAAACGAAGTGGTGCACTTACACATGAATTACAAGAACACAAATAATGACAAATCAACAGGAAATGAAATTGAAACAGCAACCCATAATCATGAGCACAAATAGAGGAATACTATTGGGTTGGAAATATAAGGGGCAATTGCCACAGATAAATTGGGTAAGAGAAACTTACACACACTGAGAATGACACTTCCTTTGGATGCCCTTTAATTTTCAACAAGGAAAGGGAAAAATTTGCAGAAGAAACAAACCACAGCAGAAATAGATTAAAAAAGCGGAAAGCCAAATTAAAAAAAGATAATGTTGAGCTTAGTTTTCCTTTTCGTATTCAAATCGCAAAACGCAATTAAAACAACGCATTAAAAAAAAATACTCAATATTCCTTTTTTCCGTTTAAGAAGAAACCACAAGTTTAAATCAAGAATGAACAATAACTTTAAATGCCAGGAAACCATGCAAACCAATTTTTTTATTGCTCCAGATAACGTTTCATATTTTGAGAAATACCATTTTACTTCACCAATTAAAATGTTTGCATCTGAACATGAATAGGAGAGGTGTCACTGATTGGCTATCCGATTATATAAAGGAAACATTAAGCAGAAAACAAATTGCTGAATAATATATTGAAGGACTTGGATAGGTGAGGTCAAGAAATAAGACGAAACATAAACTGGATACCTGACAAACATAAGCATGGAGCAAACCTTCACTCAAGCCACAGAATAGGCAGAACTAACTGATGCCTCAATATTTTGTGGACACATAGTTTGCAGGAAGAGATTGCAGTTGAGAAAACTCCAATAAATTTCACCAACAAACTTGGTAATCAAATCTTTGTATCAGACAAATTATTAAACTTCAAGTGTTCCTGGGGAAGAAAATCTCATGATCAACCCTTGATAATCCTTCAAGAAGTTGGCATCGATAAACTTGAGACTTCATAAAAAATAAATACTTTGGTTAGGAAGGGATCGAAATGAAAAATACTGCGATTAGTGTGTTACGTTTTTGCTACATCAGGAAGGGTACTTTAAAATGATGAACATGTTCGTATTTAATTCTGTTGGTCATTAAACACTTCAGGCGTCTTGAATGACAAACACCCAATCATGTCAAGAGAGTTTGCAAAGCAATCCTTTCCAACGAGAAAGCACCTGTTTAATTTGATCAATCAAACAATCCCAATTTCTGTCTATCCATATGCACACTCGCAGCTCAGCTGCTTAGTTTGGGTTGGAATACCAGCCTAGATATAACTGTTATTCCAGTGTGATTCATCAATGTGTGATGTCCTTTGGATTGATGTTAAATGAGAATCCCATCTGCTGGCAGTAGTTTGTGGAAATTGTTACGGCCACAGGTTCCTTGGGTATTATGAGAGGGTTAGTCCTCTTTTCTCCTCGAAAGAACCAGACCTGGGGCCCCCGGTCACAATTAACTTTGTGGTGCGGTGGGTTGCTTAGCAACCACAAACGCCAATTAGTTAACCACGAGTTCCAGTGTCGACCGTTTCATTTTCCATTTAACGAGAGGTTATGTGACCCCCTGACTGGGGAATGCACTCTCGGCGATGCACCAATCTTATCTTGATTAGATCTTAAGTAATACCGCTGGTGCATGCCGACAATGATAGGTTAATTAATTTGGGAGTTATAATCTCCCAGTCTTTCTAGGTTCAGACAATGCTGGATCAATGGGAGAAAATGGCAATCATGGACAGGTTGAAATGTCAACAAGGATTTTATTATTAAGAAAAATAAATAAACTGAAGGACTTTTTATTTCCTTATCCTTTAAATGCATGAATTCAAATCAATCAAATGTTCAATCAACAAAATAATCTCAAACAGATAAAGAATTCAACAAGCATTTCTAGAAAAATGGACAAAGAGCAGATGCTTATCACTGTGCCTTACATAACAATTTAGCATGAGACATGGGTACCCATCAGATCATTCAGGGGAAAAATAAATCCGGGCTTGGCTTCCCAAGGCAGAAGTAGTTATATGTCTACTAATATTACCGAAAATGTGTGGGTGTGCCTTGTTCTATCTCTCAAAATGAGCTCTCCACAGCCCGCTCATTTCCGCTGCCAGCGCCCGACCGCGCAATGCACCCATCTGCAAAACAGGCTCAAACACCAATCTACATCAATTCGTAACCCCGAGTAACTAAGAACACCTATGACCAGGTACGTAAAGAGCCAGGTACATCAAGAGCCAAGTATGCCAACAACCAGATACACCAATAAGCATGTATGCCAAGAGCTAGGTACACCAAGAACTAGGTATGCCAAGAACCAGGTACGCCAAGAGGCAGGTACACCAAGAAGCAGCAGGAAAAGTCCAACCATCACCAACCGCCAATGCTGTTGTTCCTATTTGTCAGGAGCTGTCAGTAGCTGCCAGGAGCTGTCACCAACATTCAGCAGGATCACCAACTCCGATCAGAATCTCTGACCAACTGTCATCAGGATCTCTCACCAACTGCCAAAAAGGCAGTTATGCTGTCCTTTAAAGGTGTCCAGTGTGAGCAGAGCCTCAAGGAGACTTCAGCCAAATCCAGCTTGCCTCTTGGTGCATTGCTGCACTTGACCTCCAAATGTCCATTCTCCTGATCATTCTCTCCTGACTGGCAAACAAGATGCAACTCCCAATTAACACAGGCCTGGCTTATGACGCCAGGTTCGGGGTGCTGAAAGAATGCCAGGAAGCAGCCGTTTGCCAGAACAAGCGAGCGAAAATATGAAGCACTCACAAAATGCCAACGGGCAATTATCACCTCTTTGTTCATTCCCATTCAAAGAAGAGTCAGTTAGTGTCCAGAGAGCTGCTGAACGTGATGTCAATCACTGATAGAAAAAGGTGGGTGTCAAACGTCGATGGAAAAAGGTGGGTATCGAATGTCAATGGAAAAAGGTGGGTAAATGATCCGAGACTACGGTCATGTTTGACTGTCAGAATGAACTGTTCAGGAATGGCTGGCAGTGTGTTAATGACTCAAATGTCCTGAAAGTCCAATGTGAAAATGATAAGCAAAATAAAATGTGAAAATAAATCGTGTATTTCCAAGCCATTGTGTCTTGATGGAAAGGGAATAGAATGAGTCTCCGTTGGGCTAATGGCTATTTTTCACATGCAAGAACGGCGAATATCGCTCATGCAGAAATGAAAACTGATGTAAAATCATACATCATGAATTTTTCGTAAAGAGGAAAAGGTTATCCCACGATAAAGAAAGGGAACCTGTTCTCTACCCTTCTCCAATGCATCACAGAGTTAGAATCCCACCAGACAAGGGGATGGGTCTATTCTGAACATGGATTTATGGAAATAACTGGCTGAGGACCTGTATATTGTGTTCGTTACTCAGATCCAATTCTGAAATCCACAACGATATTAAAGATCCTACAGTATCCTTCACGAAAAGTATTCAAGCGATTGCCAGAACAATGGGCAAATTTCAATTTCCTGCCCTAACATAAGATGAACGTCAGGACTGGTTCGCCGAATTGTGAATGAATTGGGCCAAGCTTCTACAGGCCAACCTCACAATAACTTTGGAATAATTGTGGCCATTAAAGAAAGAGGAGAAACAATCCCAAATAATTCCACAAAAGCTGCAACAAGTATGTGTCCACTTTCAGGAGAGTTTGCAAACAACAAATGTCCATCCTCACAATTTAACTTTCAAACTTGTCTCAAAAACCTGGAGGAGCTTTGTTAAGTTTGCCTCTGATGTATGCTCCCCTCCATCCCTTCCCTTTCCTCAAATGCCACCACAGCAGACTCTGCTGTTGAGAAGGCTGAATTCCTCAATTCTGTGATTACATCCAAATCTTGTATCCCCAACCTCTCGCTCTCATTTTACTAAACTAAACATTTTACTAAGTACCTACCCTTCATCATCACACCCAACTGCTTCTGGACTTGGTGTCTTTTGCACCTGAGAAGGTGGTGACGTTTCTGTCAACTCTCGACTCTGATTCTGCAACTAGACTGGATGGCATCAGGTCATATGTCCAAAAAAAACCTGCACTGCTGCTCTTGCACATGCACTTTCTGCTCTTTTCACCACATCATTTGCCCAGGTCATCCTCTATCTGCTTGGAAATCAAACAACATTTACAGAATCGCTGCTTTTGAGGAGATGTGTAAATATAGTTGGGATGTCTGCCTTTTGCAGAAATGTAATATTCCGCACGGTGAGTACAGGTACTTCCATAAAAATTGACTGTATGGAGAGTCGTATTGGTCCGGAGATAGTAGGAACAGCTGTTCAGGTGAAGGGTTCATTATTAAGAGCCTGGATATTGAGATCTTGAGATTAAATGTGAAATCCCATGGCAGTTGGCCTCAATTTGTTGAGTTGGATCGTCGACCCCTTGGCCCTGGTCAATATATACCCTGCCAGAATGTTGTTGAAAGGATGGAACTCCTACGGCAGTTGAAACTCCTCTTTTCCCAATCATTATTGGTGGTGATTTGATATGTATGTATGTATGTGTATATATATATGTATGTGCAGGCGCCGCGAGGAGGAGTGATGTAAGGGACACATCGACCATTTTGGAGTTAATGCCATATAGCACTATTTTAACCCTTACCCTATCATCTGAGCCTATCATCATCATAGCATTAAAAAATGTTGCTTACATCACTCCTCCTCGTGGGGTCTCATATATATGTGTGTATATATGCATATAATATATATATATATATATATATATATATATATATATATAAAAATATACAAATACATATATATATACAATAATCATGTATGATATATATATGTATATATATATATATATATGTATATATATATTATCCTGTGTCGTAAGAGGTGACCAGGGTTGCGTCAGGAAGGGCATCCGGCGTAAAACCTATGCCAAATCACATGCGGATCATACGGATGATCCGCTAATGATCCGCTGATGATCCGACCCCTAACGGAAACAGCCAAAAGAAGAAGAAGAAGAAGATATATATATATATGTATATATATGTATAACATATATATATATATGTATAATATATATGTATATATGTATGCAGCTCTTCTCACCACTGACTGATTGACTGAAATTAAAGATCGGCGACTTCTGGGTGATGTAGAAAGCTGAAATTTTGCGTGCTGATGAACATTGAAGCCATTTCACCAGAAAAGATCACAGAATCGTTGGACAACATCCATTAATGAAATATAAATAAGTTTTTAAAATGCAGGTGAGTGACCCGAGACAAGAGGGAAACACAGAAATTTTGTGTGCTGACTCACATTAATGCGGATACACCAGAAAAATTACAGAACCATCAGAAAGCATCTGTAAATGAAAATATAAATAAATGGAAAAAAAATACATGCAAAATCAAATGCAGGTGAGCGATCTGAGTTAATGGAAGTACCGTTCACATGTTTACACAATGTGAAAGCACACCCTGCATTTATATATACAGGTCATATATAATAATATATATATATATATATATATATATATATATATATATATATATATATATATATATATTATATATATATATATATATATGAATATATATTGTTACGGATTTCAGAATCCGATCTGATTAAGCATCCACACATCCATGTCTTCAGACAGTTATTTCCTTAAATGCATGTTCAGGTCAGGTCAGGTATTGGAGCATGCGCCAAAGCAGCTCGTCGCTGCATTCACTTTCCACCGGTACTCCAGGGCCTCCGTCTTGCCATTCCCCAGGCAGATGCCTGGGCCATCCCCATCTCCTTGAGATGCCGACCAACCTGCTGCAACCACAGAGCATGTGGTCGGCCCATTGGCCTCCTCCACTCAGGCTACTCCCTCGCTGAGAGAATCTGGTGAGCAGGATCAGTGTCAAGAAAATGAGCCACATGTCCATACAGCCGCAGCTGACGCTCACGGACTGTGCAGGTAACAAATCTCATTTGAGTCTCTCTCAGCAACCGCTCATTGGACACAAAGTCCGACCAGCGATAGCCAAGTATTCTCCGAAGAGACCTGCTACCAAAGGAATAAAGTCTCCGACTTAGATCCTTGGTCAGAGTCCAAGTTTCACATCCATAGAACAAGACTGGAAGCACCAAGGACCTGAAGACTCGGACTTTCATCCTCCGCACAGGTACCGGCAGCACCACACCCCATTTTCCAGTGAATCCATGACTCCCCAGGCCCGACCCAGACGTCTCTTGACCTCTGACTCACAGCCAGCAAAGACATGAATATCACTGCGAAGGTAAGTGAATCTCTCCACGACCTCAACATGCTCACCACAAACAGGCACAGACAGGACAGCAGCATCCAAGATGTCTTTGAAAGCCTGGATCTTAGTTTTGAACCAGGAAACCGTTATCCAGTGGCTCCGACTCCTCATTCAGCACCTCGAGGGCCCCCGAAGGATATCTAAATTCTCCGCAAAGATGACTGCATCATTGTGAAATCAAAGTCAAATATCTGAACATTCCCAAAACGATGCACCGCAGCTTGATCTCTCCGACATCCTCCCTAGAATCCAGTCCATACAAGTTCTGAAAAGTGTTGGGGCCAGTACACACCGCTGAAGAACTCCAGTAACAACTGGAAATAAGTCAGAGATGGTACCACCACATCTCACAGCACTCTCAGTA
>CM068953.1:101246513-101256783 GCA_035128595.1 Eptatretus atami
CATGGACGACAGATAGTTTTGAAATTTGGTAAGATTTTCATCGCATCAGTAAAATAGACCAGAACACCTCACAAGAGTGAGGCTAGTTTCATATCATCATCTGCAACTTCATTTTGCGTTGGGCATCGCCCAGCGCATTAAATTTTTTTTAAATAACAAGTTTTATAAAATAGGCCGAAAGGGCTGTTTCTCGGCCCAAAGGGCCAGAATCGCAATTTGGGCTAGGGAATGGTCGCTAGAATATACCTGTCATGTTTGGTTCGGTTCCATCCACTAATAACAGAAATAGCAATTTTAAGAAAATGGGCCAAAAGGGCCGTTTCTCGGCCCAAAGGGCGGGAATCGCACTTTGGGCTCAGTTAATGCCTGCACATGTGTGTCTAGTATAAGCCTGTCAATTTTCATCGAATTCTGTTTACGAATAATGGAGAAATAGACGTTTAAATTAACTGTACACAAGAAAAGAGAGAACGCGAGCGGCGCTTCGACCCCACGGGGTGGAAGACCCCACCGGGTAAGAAAAAGAAAAAATAAGTAATTTTCCTATTTATTTTTAAAATATCACCCCACCCTCTTTATAAAGGAGCACTGCCATAGCATGTTGTGCTACTTCAATATACCTGCCACACCCTTTAACCCATAGGCTCAAAGTTGGCATGAAGAATATTTACTCACCAGAATGGTTTTGAGCTATGACCTGTGACCCCCCCCCCCTCACCCACCGTGAGGGTGCAGGGGGGGGTAAAATAACCTATAGATGCATTCCAATGACATTTATTAGCACAAAAACACAAATACAGAAACATTTTCAACTAAAAGGGCACTCGGTCGAGCACATACCTCTGCCCAGCAATGCCTGACCAAGAGAACATATCGGGCTCGACACATTTTATAAATTTTTCGATACATTTTTAAACATATCCTCCTTCACCTTCGGTGGCAAAGGTAACAATTAAAAATATATTTCAGCAATGGAATTTATCACACAAAACAAAAAATGGGCTGTGCTCCGTTCGCTCATGAATGTGTTTGTACGTATATGTTTGTTTGTAGATGGAATAGCATATCAGTGTGTGTGTGTGTGTGTGTGTGTGTGTGTGTGTGTGTGTGTGTGTGTGTGTGTGTGTGTGTGTGTGTGTGTGTGTGTGTGTGTGTGTGCATTGTTATGTCTGGCTTCCCTCTTGGGACTAGGTGCAATAATTGTTTTTGATTTTGATTTTGCTCGTACAATATCCTGATGCTGTGTGGACTTTGCTTCCCTGCTGATGGACCCCTGGTAGCTTTTACTTATCACCTCATTTAGGTCTTGGATTGATTGCTGGATCTTGAGTGTTTCCTACTTCCTTACATCTTTGATGTTTGTTCCTTTCCTTTTCTTTCATCCCTCTTTTTAATCTTTCACAGTTAGTTTTATTGCTTCATACCTCTCTTTATTCCTATTTCCCATTTTAATACCTTCCCCACATTACCTGAACCCTATTTTTCTCTTCATTTTGGGGGCATGAGCTGCCTGCTCTCATGTTCACGAAAAATCAGCGGCTGCTGACCCATGATCCAGTTTTAAGTTTGGGGCATTGTCAGTGTAGGTGGGGGAACTTTCAGTTCTACACCAGGTTATGCCCACCCCAAGTGAAGCAGCCCCTAACCAATAGGTATCCTGGTCAGCCTGTCTCTTCTGAGCCAATCGGACGAGGTCAAAAACTGAAAAGAGTGACAAAAATGTCAGGCTTATGAAAAACCAAAAAGCATACAGTGTCAGAATGAGTTAGTATGTTTTGTCCAGTACTTGTAAAGCTGTTTTCAAAAAGTGGAATTCCTCTAGATGTTTGTGGTGTAAAGTTTTTAGACATTGTGAAACTTTTGTTTGTCATGTGACAAGTAAGACTTTTGTTGTTGATTGTGAATGTTTGTTGGGATGTAAATCAAAGTACATTATTTATCTTACTTGTGGAGATTGTGGATTGCAATATGTTGGTAAAACTTATCAATGTTTACATCAACGTTTGAATGGACATCGGTCTGGTGTATCGTCTGGTATTAAGATATATTTATAGAATCATTTCAATGAAGTTGGACATGCTTTTAGTAGTTGTTCCATTCAAATTATAAACTCAGTTTAGAGTTTGGCATTGATATGGTTGCTTTCACTAGTATAGGAAATAGCACATATGTTCCAAGTCATTGCTTGCTCCAAGATATTATATCTGAGCATCAGGAAGTTTTAGTTAATTTTGGAATAAAATGTAAAGAGGTAAATCTTTGTATTCCTCGACTTTTCTGGATCCCTAAGCTTCATAAGAACCCATACAAGTATAGTTTTATAGTGGGTGCCAGGCAGTGTTACACCGAACAGTTATCGGTTTGTTAACTCAGGTTTACAAGTTGTTAGAGAACAGTTCAGGAAATATTGTTTTGCAATTTTGAAGAACTCTGCTATTCACACTTTCTGGTGCATTAATTCTTCTTTGGCGTTCTATGATAGAATTAGATGCCTCAATATCAAGTCAGTTAATGTTTTTGATTTTTCAACATTATATATAGATTTGGATTTAGGACATGTGAGGGATTCACTCTTCAAAGTAATTGAAAAGGTTTTTAACTCTTTTAATAAGATTTTGTGTCAGGTTTGATGGAGCATTCTTTTCTAAAAAGAAATACTCAAGTTTTCATTGTTTTGATATGTAAAAGTTTAAGGATGCTGTTAATTATATTTTATTCCATACTTTTTTGTCATTTTGTGAGAAAATATTTCAACAGGTTAAGGGTATTTCCATGGATGGGAATTGCAGCCCCGTACTAGCGGACATTTTTCTTATTTTCTGTGAATTTTCATTCATGCAGAAACTGATGAAGGAGAAAAAAAATTAGGATTAGCTAAAATATTATCTCATACATGTTGTTATATAGATGATATTTGTGTGGTTAACTATATTTTTTTGATCGGCAGCTTCACAACATTTATGTAGATAGTCTGATTGCAAACAGGAGTGGTAATGATTGTACAGTTGCTCCATATCTGGATGTGTTGGATAGAGTTGGACAGAATGGTTTTAGTTCAAGTATATGTCATAAAGTTGATTATTTCAGTTTCCCTGTAGGCTTGTACACATTTCCAGGTGGCAATGTACCAATTAAAATGGGTTGTAATGTCTTTTCATCTCAGCTTCTTAGATTTGCAAGAATTTTTTCAGTAAAGGATGATTTTGTGGAATGTGCTGAGCAGGATTTTTTCCATCATGTTAAACAGAGTATATTTGGCTGATTGTTTGATCAGGTCTTGTGAAAATGTCTTTCGACCCCATTGTCACCTTTTGTTTAAGTTTGTTTGGTTTTCATGTAAACAAGTTCCTATTGCATTGCATTTGATATAATAATAATGAATTAATTATTTTAGTGAGGTAAATTCTTTAAATTAATATTATTGATTAAACATATATATTTTTAGATGGCATTAAATAATGGAGGTATTTAGATGAAAATACAATGAATAAATATTATTTATAAAATACATTATAAATAAGGATAAAAATAATTTATTAGTAGTTGCTAAGATACACAGTGCAGCATGTTAAAATCGGTTGTTAATGACAGTTTGAGTATTTGAATGACGGTTTGAGTCTGTGGTTAGATGGAGGTTCTGTGTAATGGACATGCCTGCAAGGTGAAGTCTTTATCACTTAATATATTATCATATAAAGTGATGTATGATTAAAATTAGTCATATGTAGGAATATGTTAAATAAAAGTAGTAATTAAATAAGTTTGAATGAGAAAAATGTATTGCTGTGTTGACTGACTATCTGGACACAAAGTTGAGGTTACAGGTCCATTGATGTTGAGTAATGTACTGATGTGGACCTGCGACTGGGGTTGTGGATCCGCCGTTTGGAGAGGTTCTGGCCTGAAAGTATCGAAACCTCGATGAAAAACGGTGCCCAGCTGATGATTCAGGCAGTTGGTAAATCAGTCATTTATTTATAAGTTAAAGTTACAACTTCAAATAAAATAGCTTTTGTAAGTACTTACCAGTACATATTGTATCCGTATGTGTGTGTGTGTGTGTGTGTGTGTGTGTGTGTGTGTGTGTGTGTGTGTGTGTGTGTGTGTGTGTGTGTGTGTGTGTGTGTGTGTGTGTGTGTGTGTGTGTGTGTGTGTGGTATGTCTGGCTTCCTTCTTGGGACTACGGTGCAGTAATTGGTCTTATTTTGATTTTACACATATTGTGTGCTTTTATTACAGGTCGTGGTGATCTTTCGATTTTTCTTGGAAGGGCAGTAAAACTGGTAAAACCACACATGGAATATGACCCTGCTGTTGGGTGACCAACACCAAAAATCTCAAAAGACTGCACCACACTACTTGGAAGCTGAGGGTTGTCATTCAGCTTGTCTTCCATGTGTGGTTTTATTCGTTTTATCACAAGTTATTTGAAGAACAAGTAGCGTTTGTGTGTGACACCTGGACAAAATTCTGGATGCTGTGCTGTAAACAGTACACACACTTTCAGGCAGGCAACATCCAGGACATTATACCACATACTGATAGGCCACTTCATGATTTACCTTTTGCAAGAATATGTGCGAACCAAGACCAAGTTCATTGGCTCAACACTGCTTTTTGTGCTGTTGTAATAGTCCATGATTTCTGGCTTTTTTGTCCCGCTCCCTCCTTCCATTATTGATTTGTCATGGTGCAACGTGCTCAACAATATGACAGCTTTATTATTTTTCGGCACATAGTTCACCATGGTCAGAATGCTTTAGAAACCCAAATTCACTGCTGTGACACTCGTTTGCTGGCTGCCATCAGAGCAGGATATCGAACTTGGTTTTTCAACAATATGACAGCTTTATTATTTTTCGGCACATAGTTCACCATGGTCAGAATGCTTTAGAACCCAAATTCACTGCTGTGACACTCGTTTGCTGGCTGCCATCAGAGCAGGGATATCGAACTTGGTTTTTTCACAGCATTCCTAGAAGCATTAGACCTTTCTCAAGCAGTGCCTTAACAAGTGGCATGCCAGTTAAAAAAAAAAAAAATTGCTCCATAGTGACATACCCCTCAATGGACCACATCATTTCTGGACAACATTGGATCCAAGATGCCTTTGCACTTCTTGTCCAGACTGTTTCTCTGTTTTTTCATGCCGTACATTGGATCCAAGATGCCTTTGCACTTCTTGTCCAGACTGTCTCTCTGTCCATGCCGTACAGAGCATATGAGTTTTTTGAATTGCAGGCCCAAAAAAAATCTTCAGGTCATATTTTGCCGGCTTGCTCAGTATGTATTGGACAAATTTGCACCGGCCTCTAAAGGGTACCAGTTGTTCATCCACTATGATGCACTCATAGGGAATTAACTTCTTTCAGCAGTTTGCCAGGAAAATGCCCCAAATGTACCAGAAGGCTGTCAGGCAGTTGGTCCAAAGGCGAAAGTCTCTCGTCAGCTTATCATCAAACTGCAAGAAACAGCGAATTTCTTTGAACCGAGCAGCGGACCCAATGTACCATTGTGGCATGGTACATTGGGTTGGACAACCTATCCCCAAAGAGCTCCCTTGTGGCAACATTCCAGCTTCTTTCATATCTGGCTAAAAGGCTTCGGCCAAAAAAGTCAGAAGCTCTTTTTCTGAGATATCATGCCAGACGTTGTTGTGATCGCTGATTGTCTTTGTAGTTGCAGGTTAGAGCACGTGAGAATCTCTTGCACTATGTCCCTGATAATAAAGATATCCCAGGCATCCTTTGGCAACATAGTTTGCCTTCTTGTCACAGGACCTGGTGCTTTTTTAAAATTGTTGTGGTTGAGTGCTTTTCTTGGAGGTGGAGCATTTTCCCTCCAGTATGTGCCATTCCAAGATGTTCGTATGGCACTGTCAGTGTTGTAAGCGATTTCTGCTTTGGTGGCATCACTTGTCCTTGCCACCACAGGACTCCTGAACTGCTGCAGAAGCAGAAGACATTTGGCCATACTGCAGCGGAGGCTGCACAGTCTTGGCCTCGTGTCAGGTGTACTTATATCTTCCTTATTTATTTGACATCCTTCATATGTAAATGAAAACTCATTTTACTACATGAGCATCACATGATGTGCAGCGAATTTCATCTCCCTCCTTGTATTTACTGTTATTACCCTGTGCTTGCAAAGTGAAAAGCAGGGTTAAACAATCGGTACATACGTATGTCGTACGTATGTCGTACATGTCTGCATTTTGTTCAGAGCTTACATCGAAAACCGTTCAGTGGAGAAAATTGAAATTATACCACGTGTTTCATGACCATGATCTAGCAGTTACTCTTTTGAGGTCAACATAGGTACAAGGTCAACATAAGCCAATTTCCCTCTCTAACGTGAATTATCTTTTTTTTAGAAGCATGTATAACAATGAAATACAAGTATAACAATGAAATGCAAGTATAACAATGAAATGCAAGTCCAGTGGTCATGCAAATAAACTTTTTATAACAAAGTTATGGCAAAACATAAAGCATGCTGGACCAAAAAGACCCACTTTTGCATTATCAGGTTAAACCATAACCAAAATTTGACTTTACAAATCAAACGACTGAGATATAGGGCATGATCATCCCATGTACATTTCTGTAGACATAAAGTATTTTTTAGCTTATCTGGAATTGGCATTCCAGATAAGGTATTGTCATCATGCACCGTCCGTCCATCCGTCTGTCTATCGGTCTGTCTTCTATTACGACTTCTCCGGCCAAACCACTGGGCTGATTCAGCTGACATTTGGCAGCAATGGTCCGCTCCTGACTGGTAACGGAGATTGCAAAGCTCGGTCCGGTCATGTGACTTTAAGTAGGTCAAAATGGCGGACTTGGTAAATTCCTTTAAAAATCTTCTGCTCCAGACCCATCTGTCAGAATGACACCAAATTTGGGTTATAACCTTAGGAAAAGGTGCTGATGTGAAATTGCAGAGTCCGTGTCAATCACATGACTGGAAGTGTGTCAACATGGTGGTCTCAATAAATTATTGGGAAAAATCATGAAAATTCCTTCAAAAATCTTCTTCTCCAGAATAACCAGTCAGAATACCACTAATTGGGTTTCAACATGAGGCCATCGTAGGGATGTTAAATTGCAGAGATCATTCTGACCATGTGACCGGAAGTGTATCAAAATAGCCGACTTCGTCAAGTTTTGGGAAAATCGCATAAAGTCATTCAAAATTTTCTTCTCCAGACCCACAAGTGAGAATACCACTAAATTTTGGTTTTATCATTATGCCAGGGCCCAGATAAGCTATAGGTCCAGTGTTCCTATTTTTTTCATTGTTTTTAGCAGCCTCGGTAGAATAATAGTTTGAGCGTCTGCTCTGAGTAAGGAAGGTCAGCTGTTTGAAGACTGTTAGAATGGTATCGGTGCAGGGAAAGAAAATGTTGCAGTGTTCTTGCCTCAACACTGACCATCTGCTTACAGGATGTGTTTATTTGTTCCTAATATGAAAGAACAGTGAGGTATATGAGGCTAAATATGGAGGAAGCAGGCCCACTTCCCCACTGCTCCCCCCCTCCCCCCACCTCCATTGTCTCCCATCAAACCATATTGTTCCATTTCAGCCAGGGCAAGTGTGGAGAATGGGTGGAGCGGTGTTGAATCAGGGAAGAGTGAAAATATATACAGAAGAGCAATGGAAGACACTGTACAAAGTTTTTTCTCTCTTTGCTCTTTATGATCAGGCGATGTGGTGAACAGCTTGCTGTCTTGGTGATCTGCTCCAATGTGGGAGTATTTTTGGGGGACATGAGGCTTAGATCCCAAGCACAAGGCTAAGTTGAAAAAGCCCTTGTTTGAAACATCTAAACCAGTGATGGCTTGTACGGCTTTTCTGACACTTTTATTCTGCAGTGACCTTTATCATTTCATGGCTCCTGCAGTCACAAGGCTGAGAAGGCAGCTATGCAAATAGCTGCTTGAACAAGCCAATCATCCAAACGGGTTGGATTATATTCTGATCAGGCATGCTATATGGTCTGCTCCCTGATGTGAGCTTGCTGTTTCTCACCCTCATCAAGACCAAAATTTCCCCCTCCTTTTATAACAACAATGTAGTGACTTCAAATTCTGCAGCAAGGACAAAAAGGCCTGAGAGAAGGCTCTCCTTTGTGTGTCCTAAATATTGTCTTCTGTGTTGAATGTTTAAGCATTTCATTTTTTGTAGAGAATTTCATTTTTAAGGCTCAAAGGATGTACATGTTGTGGAGGAGTTGCATCTCCCTTTGTAGAGCTTTCAAGTCATCACAAATCTCCATAGCCACCTCACAAACATCTGCACTTCTATCTATCATTGAGGATTCCAAAAGAAAATCGTGCAACAAAGACTTTACGTATGCAGTGAGCTAATTGCTAAATTCTGACTCCAATGTATAAGCATTTCATTTTGTGTCGTGAATGGATAACATAATTTAAGGCTCAAAGGATGTACAAGTTATGCTGGTTTAACCGAGAGGAAAACTGATCAGGAACAAAAGCAGTGCATGTGGGTAATAGTCGATTGCATACATCGTAATTGCATCAAGCAAGCAGTCATGTTGAGGCTTTTACAAATATGTGTGTCGTTTGTAACAAGGTTATTTTTACAATCTTGGAGTTTTTTTTGTTTAATTGTGAATCATATGTCCATTATTTGAGAGATTGATATAGCAGAAAATCAGTTACAATGACTGACCACAGGGAAGTGTAAACTAATCAGCTTCATCCTCGTGATTTGATGGAGAGAAAGGTTCTTAGGAACTGGGGGAAAAAAAACACACTGTAGCTGACAAAGTCAGCTGGACTTCGGGATTCCATCTGGCACCAAGGATTCACAATAATACACCGCACAGCGATTAATATTCGCGAGATAGAAATCAAACCCAATCGTGTTTATACACCGCACAGTGATTAATAGCGGACGTAGTGAGCTTCATACTTAACGCATGCACATGAGAGAATGGGAAACAACAACAACAACAACACAATACCCTGGCAATTGGAATCCGTGTCGTCGTTGGCTATGACCCTTTTGCTTCCGGTTTTTTTTAAACGCTGTGCGGAGTATAAACACGATTGGGTTTTATTTCTATCTTGTGAATATTACTTAACGCGTGCACATGAGAGAATAGGAAACAACAACAACAAACAACAACACAATACCCTGGCAATTTGGAATCCGTGTCGTTGGCTATGACCCTTTTGCTTACGGGTTTTTTTTTTGCTTCCGGTTTTTTTTTTGCTTCCGGTTTTTGTCATGGGGAATGATGCATGCTGGGAGATAAAGGCATCGTCGGAGACATGAAAGACCCAAATATCAGACATGGTGTATATTTCCTCCACTGATTTTAATAAAGATATCTCCCGCATCATCAAAAAATAATTTTTCATCGTGATTTACATTATTTGATCGCTGATCCCGAATCCAGGCCGAAGTAACCGGAAATTGCGTATACAGTTGTGAACAAGTTATAGGTAAAGTCAGAAGCGAATGTAAGAAGAATTCTACGTTCGCTTCAGTATTTATTTTTTTAGATGAGATCCTGTTCTTGACGGTGTAGTTGGCGTTGTGAAAGTAATGTTGAGGAAATTTTTTTTTCAGATGAGATCCTGTTCTAGGCGGTGTAGTTGTTGTGAAGGTAATGTTGAGGTAATATTTATTTTTTGTAGATGAGATCCTGTTCTAGGCGGTGTAGTTGTCGTTGTGAAGGTAATGTTGAGGATTTTTTTTTTTTCAGATGAGATCCTGTTCTAGGCGATGTAGTTGTTGTTGGGAAGGTAATGTTGAGGTATAGGTAAAGTCAGAAGCGAATGTAAGAAGAATTCTACGTTCGCTTCTCGGCTTTGCCTATTCCATATTATTCCTAAGAGCATAGTTTTGAAAGTTCATTTTTTTCTTCTCATATTCAAACTTCAATCCCAGACAATTAGTAACTCTTAATCCCTCTGATTCTTCTCCTCACGTTTGATGACTCAACTTTTGATGAGGTAATGCAAACAAATATATAATTTTCCTTATTTAAGAAAAACTTTTAGATCCTGTATAGTCCTATAAAATATTGTTTTTGCAATGAAATCAAATTGGAGTCTGTAATGAATGTCACCTTAATTTGAAAACAGGTAAGCTATGATTCATCTTGCAAATGTTTGAGTGACAAATCGCTGTTTCCATCTTTTGTTCGTACCGAATCAAGTGACCAACACCAAGCCTCAGCACTATCCCATCTTGTGAAAGTTTTCTCTTGGCTCTATGTTGGTACGATTGCTGTTGA
>CM068953.1:101261922-101296881 GCA_035128595.1 Eptatretus atami
TGTGATTGTGCTAAGTTTGAGCAAAATCTGATCATGCATGTCTGAGAAATGTTTGGCGACACATTTAAGGAAAAAAATGGCCACCAGTTAGCCATCTTGGATCTGATCTTGAAATGAAATGAACTGCATATGTAAGCCATCATTCCTTATCTGTGTGCCAAGTTTGAACAACTCTGGTAAATGCATGTCTGAGAAATGGTTGAGGACGTGTTCAACATTGGGATTTTTTACAACTAAAATGGCCGCAAGTCGGCCATCTTGGATCTGATCTCAAAACAAAAATGACGTGCATATATGTAAGCCATAATTCTTTATGTGTCTGCAAAATTTGAACAACATTGGTCACTGCATCTCTGAGAAATGGTTGAGGATTTTTCAACAATTGTTTTTTTACAACTAAAATGGCTGCCAGTCGGCCATCTTTGATCGCTTCGCAAAACAAAATGGTGTGAATATGTGCACCATCATGTGTTGTCTTTCTGCCAAGTACGTATAAAATCTGTCTTTAAATCTCTGAGATATGGTTGTGAACGCACGCACAAATGCACAAACAGAAATAGACCAAATCTATAAGCCACAATTTCCTACAAATTCCAACGGGGGCAAAAAAACCAAAACAGCTTATTCTCATTAACACTGCGCAACTGACTACAAGAACAATTCCAGACTTATTCCGATCTAGCCAAAGCATCCGCAATCACATCATCTTTGGCTTTGATGTGTTTAATTTCCAAGTTGAACTCTTGTAAAACTAAGCTCCATCGCATTAAGCGCTGATTTCTACTCCTCATTTTGTAAAGAAAAATTAACGGATTGTGATCTGTGAAAACAATTACTGGGAAAGTAGTTACATTCAGGTGTACCTTGAACTGTTGTAAAGCCAGCAGAAGAGCAAGGGTTATCTTTTTGTTGGCGAATAGTTACTCTGATTTTTGTTAACCTTTTTGGAATAATAGCACACAGAGTGATCAATGCCTGCATCATTTTCTTGCCTTACAACCACTCCAGCTCCCAAATCACTCACATCTTCAGACAATTTGAAGTTTTTCTGAAAATCTGGTGCAGCAATAACTGGAAAACTCATAAGTATGACTTTAATTTTGTCAAAAGCATTCTGATATTTGTCGTCACATACAAATTTTGCTTTTATTTTACTTAGCAAATGAGTCAAAGGAACCACAATGTTAAATTATTATTTTTTTTTTTTACAAAATATGATACCATCCCACCATACTGAGAAATCTCATAAATTATTTTTTCCTTTAGGTGCTGTTCAGCTATCATTTGTTTCCACCTTTGCTTTTATTGGCTGAACCTGACTGCCCGAAAACATAACATAACTAAAAGGGCACTCGGTAGAGCACATGCTTTTGCCACGTAATACCTGATCCACGAGAACATATCAGGCCCATTACATTTTTGAAATATCATGCTATATGTCGTTTTTGGCCCTATCTCTCAATGGTGAAGAATCACTTAAAAAATAAATAATTCTCGTATCCAAATCTGGATTCCGATTTTCAGCAAAATTGAATAATTTCATCGTCGTGACACACCCAACCGGTCCACCGAGTTTCGTCCGAGTCTGTCCACAACTTTTTGAGATATCGTGCTATATATTGTTTTTGGCACGATCTCTCAATGATGAAGAATCACTTTAACAATTCTAGTAGTCGGATCCGGATTTTCATCAAAATCTAATCAGTTCGGCCTTGTCAAACACCGAACGTGTCCACAAAATTTCATTCGGATCCGTCCACAACTTTTTGAGATATCCTGTACACAAACAGACAGAAAGAGGTGAAAACATAACCTCCTTCACCCTCGGTGGCGGATGTAAATACACGACCTGTGTTCACGACCTTCAGCAAATTCAGATTTTACCAGGTTCAGTCAGTTTGGCATCAGTCCGTCTTGCAAAGAAAGCATGTATTCTCTTAAGATGATCATCCCAAGTCATAGAATGAATGGTTACATTGTCAATGTACAGTGCACTTCAACCCCCTCACGATCTGTGATAAGGTCATTGATGAGGCGTTGATATGCAGTTGGGTCATTCTTTAGGCAAAACAGAAGAACTTTATATTGGTAAAGTCCATTCGGTGTTGCAAAAGCCGAAATTTTATGTGCTCGATCAATGAAAGGAATTTGCCAATACCCCTTTTGTGAGTCAAATTTGTTTTATAACTTGCCTTGAAAAATCTTGTCAATGCAATCATAAATCCTAGGGATTGCATAAGAATCCATTCTCGTCACTGCATTAACTCATTTTAAATCAGTGCAACAACGAAAACTGCCATCTGGCTTGGGTGCCAGGATGCAGAGCGAACTCCATTCACTGTCACTTCGTTCAATGATGTTATTTTCGAGCATGTATTCAATCTTATTATCAAGATGTTCTAAATTTACAGGATTCATCCTTTATGGTGCTGTTTTACTGGAATAGCATCTCCTACCTCGACATCTTGATGCATAAAGTCGATATGGCCAGGTCGTCATGATTCAAGTGAGCAAAGTCATGATTCAAGTCTGATACTTGACCCTGCTGTTCCGATGTTAAATTAACCAATTTCTGATCTAAGTGTCCGTCAGTGTCCGTCAACCTCGGACAAGCGTTGTCCCTAATGGGGTCAAACTTCACTTCAATCCACTTTTCATTTTGCCTCTGTGCATCACCTACAGATAAAGCAGGTGAGGCTGAAATCGCACTTTCTGGTATCATATTTTTTGTGACACAGGCGTTTCTGTTTGCGCCTAACTGGAGTTTGAATAACATCATCAATCTCATTGACATTTCTTTCAATGAGATAATGGCCAAAATACCTTTCCTGTAATTGTTGACCTGCAATTGGCAGGAACACCAAAACCTTATCACCAGGCTTAAATTTCCTGTCCTACGAGTGTTTATCATGCCTCACTTTAATCTTGTCCTGTGTTCGTTTTAAATTCACTCTGGCGATTTCACGTGCCTTTGCCAATCCCTCTCTGAAAACAGACGCATAATCAAGAAAATTAACTGTGACTTAAAGCCACTGTTCCTTCCAAAGCTTCAATTGTCCAAACACAGTGTGTCCAATCACTAGTTCAAAAGATCTGAATCCCAATAACTCCTGAACTGACTCTGACAGAAAACAACAATAAGTGTACTCCATCATCCCAATCCTTGTCACACTCAAAGTGGTAAGTTCTAATCATGTTTTTCAAAGTCTGGTGGAACCTTTCCAAAGCACCTTGTGACTCCGGATGGTACACAGTTGATTTAACCTATTTCACTCCCAACTGGTGCAAAACTTGTGGAAAAGGTTTGACATTAAATTTGATCCCTGATCAGATTGTATGACCTTGGGTAAGCCCACAAGAGTAAATAACTTATCAATGTTTGGTACTCCAATTTTTTAAGAGGTATTGCCCCTAGAAGCGTCGTGGATGCACACATAATCATCAACATCTATTTATTACCTGTCTTAGTCTTTGGTGAGGGACCAACACAATCAATGATGACTTGACTGAATGGATCATCAAAAGATGGAATGGGTTTTAATGGTGCTGAAGGAATCTTTTGATTCAGTTTCCCCACTCTTTGGCATGATTGACAAGATTTTCAAACGTTTGCCACATCACGTCGCAAACCCGGCAAAAATAAATGTGTCAAAATTTTGTCACATATTGTTTTCATTTTGAGGTGACCTGCGAACGGTATCTCTTGAGCTAATCTCATATCTCCTTTCGTTGCAGTTTTGCAAAAACAATATGATAATTCATTTTCCATTCATTATCTGCTGATACCTTAAGTGGTTTCCACTTCCTCATTAGTACCCCATCTTTCCTGAAGTATAAAAATGGTACTTTGTTGGCCTCCTTAAAAATGAGGGCTTTATTAGCTCAGCATCCTTCATTTGGTCTTTTATAAGTCTCTCTCTTGTGAGACTCAATTTTTCTGATTGGCTACCACATTTGTCTTCTGGTCCAAAAACATGACCATCACTAGCTTTAGCAGCATTAACATCATCAATGACCTGGTCCATAAAAGTTCCTTCTAAAGTGTACGTGGGTTCAAAGTCTACATCCTTTTTCACTCCTCTCTCTTCAGAGTGCTTTCTTGACTTGTAACGAGTCACTACACATGATGGAAACAGATTATCAATCTCCTTCTCCAGCTGCTCCGTGCTACTCTGCAATCGGTTCATCCACCATCCGTGGATCAAGCAAGACTCCACCACTGGCAAAATCATTTTCGATGATAAAAGAAACTCCTTCCACCTGGAAGCGTAGACTGTAAGCCTACAGTAGCAAATCTGGATTCTAACTACGACTCCAGGTTAATCACCTGAAGAAGTGCATTAACAAAACCACCAACTCATTGTAGCAATACAATGGTACCAGTTCCCATTCTCTAAGATAGCAGCAAAATACTCAAGCTGAGAACAACACTGAGAAATCCCTACTTTAGCTGAGAAAAAGTAATACTCAAAAATAAGACTGAGATGCCCCTGTGTCTTTCAATATTTTAACAGGTCGCTGATTTACATCGTTGCCTACAGCTGGCAAAAAAACCCTCTGTAATGAAAGGCTTATATCCCTCATTAATAGCGTCTGACTGGTGTCACCTTCTTGTAAGACCCTTAAACACTCAATGTCTGCAAAGGGCGGTTCCTAACGTTACCAAGTGCAGGTGAAACATCTTGCTGATGGTTGCTTTGGTGCCTTTTCACCTTACAACACTGAGACATCATGTCTGCTTTCTTCCTGCAATGAGAACAAATCGACACAGATGAATAATGTGTTGGTGCTCTCTGAACACAAGGAAAATTTCCTTTCCAGTCGACAGGCTGAGAATAATCCCACTTGGCATACCAGTTTTCCTGACAACCTTTAATTAAGAGTCTTACTCCCTGACTAGGTTTACTGTAATTCTCAATGTTACTTTTATTTGGAAAATCTGGTTCGCTAAAATGGATTTTGTGAGTCAAAGCAAAATTGTCAGCAATTGTTGCTGCGGTGTTCAATTTGTCTACATTTCGTTCGTCCAAATGCATCCGGATGTCATAATGCACACACCGCTTGAACTCCTCCACGAACATCAACTGCCTTAATCTATCAAAGTCGTTCACAATTTCCTTGGAACTCTTTCTTCTTCTTTCGGCTGCTCCCATTAGGGCGTCGCCACAGCGGATCATCCGTATGATCTGCATAGTGATTTGGCACATGTTTTACGCCGGATGCCCTTCCTGACGCAACCTGGTCGCCTCTTACTACACAGGGATATGGAACTCCTATTTTAACCGGGGTATACACCAGCCCAGTACACTGGTACTCATTTCCCGACCTCAGAAGGATGACAGGCTGAGCCAACCCTGGTGTATTAATTCAGTGGCCCAACGGGGCTTGAACTCAGGATATTTTGGATCCCAAGCCGCTGCCCTAACCATTGCCCCCACCCAGGTTCACAATTTCCTTGGAACGACACCACTTATCTTTTTCCCAAACAAAGTCTCTTTTTCCTGAACAAATTCCACATGAGTTTCACTCTCTTTCTTCCTACATTGCCTAAACTTCTGCCTGTGTGCCTCTGGTACTAATTCATAGGCTTTAGGAATAGCAGTTTTTACCTCGTCATACTCTGCACACAGATCAGTAGGTAAATTAGTGTAAATATATTGTGCCTTCCCAACAAAAACACTTTACAATAACATAGTCCAAAACTCCTGAGGCCATTGCAAGGTTTGTGCTACTTTTTCAAAATTAAGAAAGTACTTATCTAAGTATTTCTCTCTCGTTAAAGGGTGGAACAAGTCTCACATGTATGGTAATGTCCCAAGACTTTTGATTGGTCAACAGAGATATTGGATTAGAGGTGGTTTTAATTCCCTTCACTATTTCCAATTCGCTAAACTTAATCTGTACCTGAATCTCTAGTTCCTTAATCTCCATTTCTTTAATATCTTCTCTCTCCTGAAGCTCCAATCTCTTTGTCTTTCTCTTTCCAGAATCTCCAAATCTTTTCTCTGATGTTTATTTCCTTGCTCTTGTCTGAGATACTCCAATTCTACATTCTGAATGTCCAATTCTTTCATCCTGTATTACTTTTCTCACCCTTGGTTCTAAAGTTCCAATGCCTTTATCTCCAACTTTTGCAGTTCCACATTCTCACTCTTGTCTTCCCATAACAATTGAAACGCTGATTATGGCAAGTGTTCCTCCTCAATGAAATAGTTTACCACCAAGACCCGAATTTCTGCTTTCTTTATACGTGGCCTTACCTCCAACAATACTTAGCCAACTCTCACAGCTCCGATTTCTTTAAACCAATATCAAGTTGTTCCACACTCAGTGTTTCCATAAAATCTTTAGCATTAAAGGCCATTGTGATCATTTGAGGGAATGACCTGGTTATCTTTTAATCCCTTTCATATTATCATTAGCAATTTGATTTCTTCTCGAAAAAGCCCCAATGTCTGTTATGGGATGGGGGTCTTTAGGGGGTCTCAGGGATTTAAAGTGTCTCTTGATGTAAAGAGCGTGAAAGGGTCTTAAAAGGTCCAAAGGGTCAAGGGGTCTAAACCACTAAAGGCTGAAGACTGTAGAGGGATTTAGAAAGGTCCAAAGGATCTGAACACGCTGAAGAGTTGAAAATTGTGTCATTCTAAAGGGGTCTAAAGGGTCAAAATGGTACTTTCCAAAAGTATGGAATAAGATGTACTGTAATCACGGTCCAATAATACGTAATTATTAGACATGATCATGTAGGTCAATTGACACTTCACCGTCTGCCTGTGCATTCCCGGGAGGGGTGAGGGAGTGGGAGAGTGAGCAAAGGGGAGCGAGAGGGTGTGGGAGAAGGGAGGAAGGGGGAGAAGAGCGAGGAAGTGGGGGGGGGGGATAGCGAGGCCTCGCTACATGTCGCTATACACTCCGGGAGGGGGAGGGAGCGAGAAGGATGGGGGAGAGATAGGGTAGTGGGAGAGGCAAGAGGTTGTTCTGCCATGCATTTGATATGGGACTTGAGGGAAAGGGGGGGAGGGGACGTTCTCCTTTGCCAGCATTATTACAGGATTGACAGAAATTGGTACATCAAAACATCACATTCAAACGGGTCATAGGAAACAATGCTGGGACACTGCACAGAGACGTATGTGGGGGGGGGGGGTGGAGGGGCTTTGGGAGGAGGTAAGCGTGATTGAAGGGAAGGGAAGTAAGGACATTTCCTTCAATCGTCAAAAAAGCAATGCCAGTTTTTCAGCCTTGATTTAATTTCCACACATACAATAAGCTCTGGAATCTCTTAACTTGAGAGGAATTGCAGAATTTATCCAAACAACAGTTCCGACTACTGAAAAAAATGCATTAATTTGTCTATTTCCCACATTCTTTCACACGACTTCCTCTCCTCAACCTCCAGAGAATTGTGTGGTGGTGGAGGGGGTTTGGGAGGAGGATATTAAGAAGGGAGGGAAGAGAAGGCAGCACAAGAGGTGGGGAAGACAGCGTGAGGGGAGGGGAAGGCAGTGTTCATGGTGTGTACGCGTGCAGGGAAACCTGACCCCATGCATGCCACACCTGACATGTCACGTGTCGCAAACTCCCCTGCGGTGTTTACTTAGGGGGTTCACATGAAACGCATTTTGCATCCCACGATCCCCACCTGCAGCCAGTGTGGTAACATCCACACTCTGTACGCCATGCGTCACGTCATGCTCCCAAGCACAGCACATCTACATGCCTGACAGTCTGTCGTGCACACTACGCCGGGTCCCCAAGTGACCCCTGAGATGTATAAGTAGTTTATGATAATGCATGCATACTGTACATGTATGCAATGAGGCTTGGTGAAGCAGAGTGAGGTGACCTGCCCATGTTCGTATTCTGTGCAGTGCTGTGCTCTGCCCGTGTCCGAATTAAACTTGTTGTTCCCACTTCAGAGCCTTCGTCCCTGTCTACATTACAGTGGTACATTACAGTGGCAACGAGGATATCTTCCTGCATCGGCATATTGCAAGAATATACAGTGGGGGATGATTGGGAAGACTCTACCGATCGTCTGAAGCAGTAGTTCATGGCAAACAAAATGGACACCAATGAGGACGGTGAAAGGCAGTGAGCTGTATAACTGACCATATGCGGTGCCCCGATGTACAGCCTCATCAAAGAACTTCTTGCCCCAGCCAAACCTTCTGACAAGTCTTATGAAGAGCTCGTCAATCTCGTGAAAAGACATTATCACCCGAAACCGGGTAAGATCCCTCGATATATAATTTTTATTCCCACCATCGTCAAGATGGTCAGTCAGCCTCCGAGTTTTAAGCTGATTTATGCCAACTCGCCGAACAATGTGAGTTCACAGATAAACTCCAAGAGATGGTGCGTGATTTATTTTATAATAGGCATCAATGATGACTTAATTGTGCGGAAACTCCTTCCTGAATCCGACCCCAATTTGACTAAAGTCATGGAAATAGCCACTGCACGTATGCAAACTGCCGAGAGCCTGCGTGTGATCCCTAACAAGTCAAAAGATATCCAGCAGGACCCATCGGTTAACAAGGTAACCTTTGGCTACAAGCAAAAGTGTTTCAGCAAGCCACCGAATACACCTCCACCTCCTGACATTTCTGAATCTACCCGGAACGTTCGGGTAACTTGTTGGCGTTGTGGTGGTAATCATCAAGTTTTCCAATGTCGGTACAGGAATTATACCTGTGACAACTGTGGTAAGCGGGGGCACTTGAAGTGTCATTTTTCTCGATCCAAGTCGAAGAACTTGTCTCCTGCTTATCACATTGGGGTGAACCCTGATGCAGGGGATGATAGGTCCCAAAGCAAAGCATGCAGCCGAGAGTCAAGTGAGGAACTTTATGAGGTTTTCTCTGTTGGAACAAAGAGCTCCGATGCTCCAATTATAGTTGCTGAAACAATCAATAAGATCCCGGTGAGGATGGACGTTGATACCAGTGCTTCCAGATCAATTATGAGCGAGAGCAAGTTCACCTCCATCTACCCTCCGAGAAATGCTCCTGCACTCCAGCCTGCATCTTCAAATTTGAGAACATACAACAAGGAGGTGGTTCCTGTAGTTGGCTCAGCTCACGTAACTGGAAGATATTGAAACAGCATTCATGTCCTATCTTTACTGAAAGTGCGTGGAGAAGGACCAACCCTCTTCGGCTGAGATTGGATCCAAGGAATCAGACTTAATTGGAGTGTCGTAAACAGAGTCTCAAACGCTGATGCTGGATATGTTACCATGCTCAAAAAGTACCCTGGCCTGTTCAGCAATGGATGGTGTTGGCACCTTTGCAGGGCCCAAAGTGAGAATTCATGTTGCTGCAGATGCTCAGCTATTGTTCCATAAGGCTAGACCTGTGCCTTACATGATGCAATCAATGACAAAATGTGAGCTTGACTGCCTGCAGAGTGAGGGAATGATCTCAGCAGTCGAGTACTCTTACTGGGCAGCACCTATCATTGCAATATTCAAAGCAGATGGAGCAGTGCGCATTTGTAGGGACTACAAAACGGCGATCAACCGTGATTCAAAGCTGGATGGCTACCCTTTTCCCAAAGCAGAGGATCTGTTCACCACTCTCATGAGTGGCCAGACATTCACTAAGCTTGACTTGACCAATGCCTATGCTGAAATGGAACTGGATGATGATCCCAAGCCGTATACATAAATCAACACTCATCGAGATCTCTCCATGTGCAACAGATTCCCATTTGGCATAAGTTCTGCTGCACCTATCTTCCAACGCAAGATGGAGATATTATTGAAAACTGTACGAAAGACAGTCGTATTTCAGGACAACATACTAGTGACTGGCAAGTCACAACATGAACATCTCGAGAACGGAAACGAAGTCCTCAATCGGCTGTCACAAGCTGGGTTACTCCTAAGGCATGAGAAGTGTACCTGGATGGCACGTGAAGTTGAATACCTGGGTCATCAAATCTCATGTCAATGCATTTTGCCCTCTCCGAGCAAAGTGGAAGCAATTGCGAATGCACCAATGCCACAAAACATTTCAGAACTTCGTGCATTCCTGAGCATGTTGACCTACTTTGGTAATTTCTTGCCTCAACTAAGCACAACCGTCGAGCCTCTGCATCTTCTCCTCAGGAAAGGCGTTGTCTGGAAATGGGAAGCTGCCCAAACAAGAGTGTTCAAGGTCGTCAAAACCATGCTGTCCTCCTCAACTTTACTTGATATTACGACCCATCCAAGGAACTTATTCTCAGTTGTGATAGCTCTTCATATGGCATTGGGTGTGTGTTGTTGCAAACAAATTGAACCAATAGTCTCCAGCCTGTTGCGTATGCATCACAAACCTGATCTGACACTGAACGTCGCTCTGCTCAAGTAGAATGAGAGGCCTTAGCGTGTGTCTCGAGCACCTTACAGATGCAACAATATGTCTTTGGAACACATATTACCATTGAGACTGATCATAAACCCTTCTTTTATTCGGTCTCCTGGGAGAAACCAGAACCATTCTGCCAACATCATCAGGTCATGTACAATGTTGGGCATTGACCCTTGCCGGTTATGACTATTTCTTGGTTTACCCCCTGGATATAATAAGGAAATGTACTGTGCTGACGCACTCAGTTGCTTTCCTCTTCCCATAACCATCCCAGAACGTCCACAATCTGGCGATATCATTCATCTCATGTCAAACGTCATTCACGATGAGGCCCCCGTACCTGCTAAGCAGATTGCTTGTGCTACCAATCGCAATCCAGATTTGGCACAAATTAAATGCTGTGTTATGTTAGGTAATTGGGCATCACTAAATCACGGAAAGGGGTGATACCATACCTCATCCGGAAGGATGGGCTCTCTTTTGATGCAGACTGCCTGCTTTGGGGTAGCCGAACAATGATTCCGCCTTAACTCCGTGAGAAAATTATCAGTGAACTCCACAGTGCTCATCCAGGCATAGACAACATGAAGGCTATTGCCTGAGTCCATGTTTGGTGGTCTGGTTTGGACAGTGACATTGAGTCCGTGCAGCCAATTGTTGCACTTGTCAAGCCCATGCCAAGACACGCCGCAGTCTCCATGCCTTGTGGTTGTGGCATGAAAACCATGGTCCAGACTACACATTACCATGCTGGACCATTTCAAGGGAATATTTCCGTATCGTAGTTGATGCCCATTCCAATGGAGTGACGTCTTTTTGGTGCCAGCCTCATCCTCTGCTGTAACAATTGAATTTTTTACCATGTTCATGCAACATGGTATTCTGAACTCCATTGCATCAGATAACGGATTCATTAACGAGTTCAGTTTCAGAACTTTTGTAAAATGAATGGCATTAAGCACTACATCTGTCCCCTATAAACCTGCCAGTAATGGTCAAGCCGAACGTGCTGTTCAGATCATCAAGAATGGTCTTGTACCACTTGATCTCCTCTGATCTCATATATATATATATATATATATATATTATATATATATATATATATATATATATATATATATATATATATATATATCCCGAAGGGAGCATTTCAAATCCACACAACTAATCTGGCAAAGGCCTGCCCACATGCATGCTCTCACTCTCAAATGCAGCGTCTTTGCTCCCAAACTATCGTCTCACTCCGAACCGTACTCGTACCTTAAACACAATGGGAAGCCGTTTTCATGTAAATGCAAAACTATCAGTCACTGAAGGCTTCCCAATAAGCAATCCTTCTTTCTCCTCACGGTCCACACTACCACACCCTTGCTCTCTGGCGCTCCTTTCACCCTCTCGCTTTCACACTCACACTCGCATGTCTCACTTTTTCTTTCAGTGACTCTCCTCCCAGTCATACGTCCTCTGTGTTTCCTTCTCTATCCTCATTCTCCATTCTCACTTTTTCTTTCAGGTAACTTCTCTCCCGATTTTCCTTCTCAATCCTCACTCTTGCCTCATTCACCAGCCTCACTTTGTGTTTCAGTCAACTCATCTTCCCGTCCTGCCCGACTTGTTTTATCTATTCCAGGATTAGTTAGAGTTCCCCTTCCAACAACCCCTTGTTCTGTCTTTCCCTGTCTTCCTCACGGGCATTGTCTTTCCATTCCAAATCACTTTTCCTTTCATTGTTCTCTCTGTAACTCGACCTGCGCTTCTCATTCCTCCCCCAGCAACTATATTTCCTTTAGGTGAGACTTCTCCATTGACTCCTTCTCTGTTGACTCCTTCTCTGCTGACTCCTCTGCTGACTCCTTCTCCATTGATTCACACTCTTCCTCGAACATCCGCTCCCACTGTTTTGTTTCTCTCTCCCTCCATTTCCTCTCCAATTCCATATCACTGTCGAGGCTTTTTTCCCCCGATACCTCCCTGCTTGTAACTCGTTGTCCTTTTCCTGAATTGCGCCCTTAATTTGGCCATCTTTTCCCTCTATACCTTCCTCTTCGCCTCTTCCCTGGCTTCAGCGGCCACCCTCTCGCTCTGCATGTCCTGAACATTCGCATACTCCATTTCACTTGTCCTGTGCGCTCTCCATTTGCACGGACTCAGACCGTCATGCCCAACCATCATGGCTTGCATCTGCCCGCCTTGCTCAACCATCATGCCTTGCCACCACCTGTCCTCTTCAGGCCTCTACCTGTTCTGCTCAGCAAACCTAACAGCTATCGCACCAAGTGAGCCATTGTACCACTTGATCTCCTCTGGCGTAAAGAAAAAAAGAAGCCTCCATTCTGAACCCACCTGAACCTGCTCGCCTTAGTCCGCCATAGTCCGCACACATATTTTAACTAAAATGGTGCTACTTGCTCCTTTGTAATTTTTGGGGTGTGCTAATTTCTCGCCAGGTCAGAATTTCGCTCCTGACACCAACTGTTACGGTATAGGCACAACTGCCGGGCTCACAAAGTACATACTCCGACCGGCCGCCACAACCGACCCTGAGACAGACAGCCAGAGATAACTGCATGGCCCGTCGTGTTGTTTAGCATCCGCGGACGTCAGCAAAAACAATTACACTGAGCAGGGTTGTCCTGTTGACAGCAGAGTTACCTACTCATTGGTACAACATTAGCTCGGGTCCATACCCTTAATGCAGACTTGAATATAACTACCAAGCTTTACAGATAGTGCAGCACTGGCTAATTGTGGAGTCAATGAGTGGGATAATGCCTCCCATCTAACAATAATGTGGACGGTGAAGGAAATGACGCTACGAGCAGAATGATAAATGCAACCAATTCATTTACACACACACAAAAGCAAGCAATCATTGAATACATATTTACAAGCAAGATAAAGGCAAAAGACACAGAAAGAGCAGATTTAACCTTCACATGTATTCTGTTTAGATAGACTTACTTAGACAAAAGACATAGGGCCATAATTCAATCTGGGAAGAAGAGAAAAGAAGAACTGAGGAGAAAGAAGCAGAATGGAGTGTGGGGCAACCCCTCTTACCTCACACAACCATGCGGGGTTATGTCCGGCCAAATATTGTGATGGGGGGCGGGGGGGAATTGGATGGAGAGATGGGCGATGGAGTGTGGGTAGCATGTAGAGCGAGACTGTATGGAGCTGTGTGACACCCTGGGAACCGCACCGTGCCCTCAGGCCATGGGCCACCTGCCTCCGGCCCTCACACGACTTGTTTCTATGCCTCATCTCCCAGCAATGCTGGGTCCAGTATGACCAGTACTCCAATGGACCATCTCTGACAGGCAGTCTGGCACATTTGTGGCACCCTTCGTGCATCAACAACAGACCCCAGGATGTCCACAACAGATTCTAATGCTCCTTGCATTCGGTCTCTGGATTATTGATGAACAGCGGCCTGTGTCCTTTGAGAGACAAAGTTCTTCTTTGCCTCACGGTGGGTTCCATGACATCCACCAGCAACATCAAGGATGGTGGTCTTGAAGGCACTCCAAAACACTTTGGCATTCCCCAAAGCACCCAGACTCCCCAAATCCCCACTCAGCCTGTTCTCAAACTCCTTAGCTACCCTCTCATCCTTGAGCTTCCCAAGATCCAGCTTGGCTGGGATGGTACCATACTCCTGGATTTAAACTGCAACTTCAGAGTTGCTAAGAAAAAGCCTGTGGTCAGTATTGAGGAACTGAGCAGTCCAGTAGACCATGCAGTTCTGAATCATCCTCCAGACAAAAATGAAAGAATACGTGGTCAATCTCCTTTGCACATCACCAGCGTTGGAATACCAAGTCCAGCGTTGAGCCTGTGACACTGAAACCATGAACCAGCCACCTTAATTCCACGACTTCGTGCAAAGTCAAGGAACTTAGTGCGATTCTGGATCACAGTTCCAGACCTATGGAGACCAACACATGTCTCATAACGATCCCTATCGGTGCCATTCGATGCATTGAAATTCCCCACAATGAGAAAAATATATCACCTGGGGTACTGATCAACCACAGAATCGAGCGCGACATACAATGCCTCCTTCATGGTGAGATCACTTGTCTCATTGGAAGCATATACGGAGACCAGGGAAATGACACCCAAGGAGTGACGAATCCTGTCTCATATTATGCTCGTTGACCAATGTTTCCTTAATTATCATGGGAGTCAGCTTATTGGATACTGCTACAATATCTCCTTGGGCATGATAACCATCAGAGCAACCAGAACAGTAGTAGGTGTAACTACCAGCCATGATCTCACCACTATCCAGTGTCAAAACCTCAGAGAGTGCTGCAACGACGATGTTCAAATGCTGGAGCTCAGATGATAACAGAGACAGGTGATCATCCTATCTTAGGGATAGGACATTCCAGGCACCTACATTAAGGGGCCGCCTCAGGTTAACCCAAGGAGACCGCCATCTGTTGGATGACACCTTAGCACCGCCACTCCACACACCACTTCAATTTGCCCCAAGAAGTTGCCCTATCATCAAGCAATGGGTGTCCCGGAGGCTTTTCCCCAATTCCGTCATCCAGTGATCTGCCCTGCCAATGGCACAGGAGGTACTCCCACGGAGTGGGTTTTCAGTTTTCTTTGCATTTCTGGGTTTTGTCGAACGAAGTATTTTATGATGGCCGGAGTGCAAATCCCACCAACAACCTCCGAGAAAAGGTAACCCAACTGCAGTAGGATATCTGCAAACACAGTTTGGCATCAGATATGGAAGGTTGTTGGCTCACAATAGCTCATCCACCCTTTGATGATCCACCATATCAAAAGCGGAGGACAAATTAAGCATCAGTAGGATCACTGCCTGTTGATTATATTAATAGCACAAAGTAAGTCGTTCTTTACTGAAACTAGGCCTTTCTCAGTGCAATGTGGTACTCTATATGCCGATTGTCGAAGATGAAGGAGATAATTGTGAATGACATAATCAGACACATGTTCTGATCCACCTTTTCAATTAATTTTTTTCTCGAAATGGCAAACTTGAGACAGTCATATCGTTACTTACTTCTTCCTTGTCCACTGAAGTCTTCCTCAGAAGAAGCTTTCTTCTAAAAGAAGAAGATTCTTCAGCACTTGCTCCTCAGCACTTTATTTATTGTCAGTGTGTGAAGCCATTGTTTCATCGACGCAGGGTCCTCGTGTGGAAGATTAAGCTATGCAACAAAATAAAGGGTTTGAATATCCAAATGCATTCACCAAACTATATTGCAGAATGTGTTGTTGCTTTGACAACAGAAGGTAATGCGATCTCAACAAATTAAAGAAGTTAATGCCACTGTGAGGGTAACATGAACATACATATTTACAATTCATTAACTGAGCATTATATTCAACTGATGTTTTTACATTTCCCACAGGAAAAGTTATGGAAGAAACAAAAGCAAGTGTCATATTATTGTTTACAAGTGAAATAGACCTTTTCCCATTAGCGAAAGAATTATTGAAACTAAATATGACTCGAAAGACATGGATAGGAAGTGATGCCTGGGTAACAGCACCAGTTCTCAGTAAATCTCGCTATGCTCTTTTATTTAAGGGAACAATTGGCTTTGTGATGCGTAGAGGAAAGATTCCAGGCTTGGGAGAGTTTCTGGCAAAAACGATTCCTCTGTCAAAGACAACTGATGCGTTACAACAGAAGTCCAGAAATGTGATAAATGCATTAAGAGAGCGTGGTCGAAAATCAAAATGGCATTATAATACAAGTTATCATGTTAGTGCATGCTATGATTGCATTTCAAATCATTATGAGCAATTGGAATCCAGTTTTTTACTCACAAAGAAAATGAATGGTACTCAAATAAAGCATCTTAGAACAGAAGAGGAATTTGTATACATATCAAATTTCTCATTCAATATGAAAGAAGGGAGAAAAGGAAATCACAACAGCAGCTATGAGACAACTTCAAAGAAAAGAAACAACAACCAAACCTTGCATGGCATAAAAACTTTCAAAGAATTTGCATTTGGAAAGAAACAAATGTACAAACAATCAACAAGTATTATTCCAGATTCCTATCTTGAAAAACTTTGGAAGAAAATATTTGACTGTACCTGGAATACATTGGACATTCACATTAAGCTTTGTACAGGTAACGAAAACCTTTCTTCGGTTTATAATCCATTCACTGATGTTTCAGAGCTCAGAGTTACGTACAACACATACATGGCTGTGTACATCATGGCATATGGTCTCCATGATCTGCAAACATGTCAGCCTGGTCATGGACCTTTTCTTAACAACTCTTGTGCCAACGTCAGTGAATTCAAAACATGGCAGGTACCATTTGTATTTTCTTTACTTATATTATACTCACAGGTAATGCTGTTCCACCAGGCTGTTGTCAGGGAATTTGTTCTTATTGTGTGGAATATTTAGGGAGTTTACTGGGAATGTCCTTTTATTTGGCAGCATACTAGTCATGAACTGTAAAGACTGCTCAGGTTTCTCGTTGAAGTCAATCAACAAAAAGGTAATTATACATTTGACGGAATTGACTGAATATTTTGTGGTTATCTTGATTTTTTGAATTCCGGGGGGTATGCGAACCAGCGACTCTGAGCATGTCCACCAAATGTGCAACCAAAATGAATATAACTCAAAATTACATGAATATCAATATTTGTAAACCTCCGTATACACTGCCCGGACTCAAGAGCTCTGAAGTGAGGAATAATTTAGCATTGTTTGTGCTGCAGCTCCAATGTTTATCCTATTCAGACACAATCTGGAAACTTGTATTTATATACAGTGCCTATAGAAAGTCTACACCCCCTTTCAAATTTTTTACCTTTTGTTGCCTTATAGCCTGGAATGAAATTGCATTAAATCAGACTTTTTCCGCATTAATTACCTCTGCCACCGAAGGTGAAGGAGGTTATGTTTTCACTCCTTTCTGTCTGTCTGTTTGTCTGTGTACAGGATATCGCAAAAAGGTGTAGACGGATCCGGATGTAACTTGGTGGAGAGGTTTGGTGTGTGACAAGGACGAACTGATTAGATGTTGGTGAAGATCCGGATCCGGATCCGACTACTAGAATTTTTAAAGTGATTCGTCACCATTGAGAGAAAGGGCCATAAGCGATTATACAGTACAATATCTCAAAACGTTGTGGAAGGATTCGGATGCAACTTGTTGGACACATTGGGTGTGTGACAAAGAATAATTTTTCCATTTTGATGAAGATCCGGATCTGATAATTTTTTAAGTGATTCTCCACCATTGGGAGACCGGGCGAAACCAATATATAGCATGATATCTCAAAACGTTGTGGACGGATCCGGATGAAACTTGGTTGCGGGGTTTGGAGTGTGACAAGGACGAACTGGTTAGATTTTGGTGACAATCCGGATCCGGATCCGACTACTAGAATTTTAAAAGTGATTCTTCACCAATAAGAGATTGGGCCAAAAACTATATATAGCATGATATCTCAAACAGTTGTGGACGGATTCAGATGAAACTTGGTGGACAGGTTCAGTGTGCGAAAAGGAAGAATTGATTCGATTTTGGTGAAGATCTGAACTAGATATGAGAATTATCTAATTTTTAAAGTGATTCTTCACCATTGAGATACAGGGCCAAAAACGATATAGTGCTGTAAAGCATGATATTTCAAAAATGTATTGTGCCCAATATGTTCTTGTGGATCAGGCATTACGAGGTCCATCTAAAAAGTAACGGGACTGAGCCTGCTGTGTGCTCCACTTACACAACTTGAATGAACGGGTTAGGTCACAGTCTTTCGCAACATTCTAGCAATATATATGATTGGTGATGGTTGACTGCGCTCATTGTGTGATTTTTTACAGGTGCTGCTTTACGCATTGTCTAGTCTGAGTCGTCGCGCCGTGAGTCGTGAGCAGAGAACCAATCAGAAGTTTCTTGCCAAGCTTGGCAAAACACCTTTCGAATCCTCTGCAATGCTGCAGAAAGTCGACGGGGAAGAAACGATGTCACGTACATGTGGATTTGAATGGCACAAGAGGTTCAAAGAGGGACGGGAGGAGGTTGAAGACGATCCACGGTCTGGAAGACCTTCAACGAGCAGAATGGCAGACGACATCGAGCGTGTGAAGCAGATGGTGCACTCAGATCGTCGACTCACGGTGCGGATGATTGCTGAAGAACGTTCCATCAACAAGGACACTGTCTGCAGCATCATCACTGAAAATCTCGAAATGCGCAAGGTGTGCGCAAAGATGGTCCCCAAGCTGTTGTCCGAGGACCAGAAACAGCAGAGGCACTGTCTGTCAAGAAATTATCGAGTGCCTCGAGGACGATGCAGACCTGCTCGGGAGAGTCATTACTGGTGATGAAGTTATTCTTTGTGAATATACTCGATGGAAATGAATGTGATAAGAAAATTAAGTTATTCCCTAAATAAACATGAAAAATATTCATTGGTTCGCTCTTTGAGGATAATGAAAATATAAAAGGACTGTGATTATGTTGGGGGGGGGGGCGGGGGAAGAAGTGTTTTAATCAGTAAGTCTCAATTTTGCATTTGCTTGTGTGGGTGGGAAGGAGATAGGTTGGGAGGAAGTGAGTCTCCCATTTTGAGCTTTTGGATCAGAAACTTTTTCCCTTTTTCCCATTCATTTGAATGGTTGTCTCAGAAGCAATAATAATCATCTCCTGCTGTCTGTATAGCTGTCACATCCTTCGAGGTTGGGCCACTCTCAGGAACTGTTAAAATATTTTGCACGATCATTGGACGTCCCACCAGTCTCAGCTGATGCTTTGCTACACTATCTGAGTTGAGATTACAAGTATAACAAGCTAATGGTGAAAGTTATGTCACCCTGCAGTGTCAATGTATGCCTGTTCTGTGATTAGCAACTCCCTGTAGTATGCTAAGTCCTCACGCATGTGCAATAATAATAAAAACTTCAAGTTGATCCCGTATTGGAACATGTCGTGTTGTCAAACTCTATCCGGATCACGTGAGCAATCCATTCGATAAATAAGTATGTGCATTACTGCCATCGAGGTACGACACACTATCTTCGCCCTTCCGTATGGCGATCGTCCTTAATGTAATCATGAATGATAAAAAAAAATCACTTTTAAAACATTAGTCATTTGTTGTTAATTTTGCGACCTAAAAATGTCAAAACCCTCTCTCACACAAATGTTCCAACATGTGAGTGATCCCAAATGCATTTTGCAAATCTGTATATATTCATTCACTTCCTGATTATCCATGAAAAATAACATCTTTTCTTCGATGCGTGATGTCAGCACATACGTCATAATGTCTACGTTGTTGTTTTTTTTTTTTTTTTAACCTTCTTCACTTCACCATTCTCATCTATCAGGATGATTTATTCCTAATTCGTACATGGCTCTCGAAGTGGCAATGTTGTATTTCTGCTTTCAATCGTACCTGGTATTTGAGTACAGGGCTCGGAAAATGACCGGAGTTTCCAATGCTTTTGTTGAAGTTGTTTCGTTCGTTTCCAACTTCACACTATGGCAGCCACCGGCTGTATCTTATGTTCAACACGATTGTTGTGTGAACACAGATTATACAAATCCTCCCATTTAGATGAAAGATTTGTTATAATTAAAATGCTGATGCGATCAGTCACATTTTCCCTTTTAAAACCATCGCGATTATATCACACACACACACACACACACACACACACACACACACACGGTTGTATAAGTTTTAAGTTCAATCAATTTTTTTTTCAACTTTAGGCCTTCTAATGTAGCTATAGTCTTATCGTAGATAATTTTCATAAAATCCGAGCAGAAACGCATTTTTCATGAGGAAAATGTTCAATTCAAATAACTATTGGGTATTAAAAGGAACACCACATGCTTTCCGTGAACTTTTCGGTGGTCCGATATTTCTGTTGAATACCAAAACTTGGTGGAGAAATCCATGATTTACAAGAATCTGGTAATCGGCTGCCCAAGTATCAGCATCATTTGGTATTTCATAATGAGCATTCAATGTAGTTGTTCGCAGACCATTTATTATTATGTCCCAAAAGTGATTATAACATCTCTTAACCACAACATCGTCCCAGGCAACATACACAACACAATCTACATTACCAGAGAATTGTTCCTGATTCATTTAATTTACGATTTTCGGTCACCAAACGTCAAATTTGTATGAGTTCATTAATGGGCATCAACATGACACAGTATAATATACTTTATACGACTTCATATTTGCTGAACCTTATATTATATGATTTTTTTTCATACCTTTTGCACAGAAGGCCTGGCATACCATCTCATAATACCGTACACACTATTTTGGCTCCATTTACCTTCCCCAAATCATGACAGCATCAATAACCACACAATACATCACATTTTTTTATTTCCTGACCCTAATTCATTTAATGAAAGGTCTGCCCTCAATTGCCCACTGTAAATCAACCTGGTACTCAAATAAAACATCGTAATTTTGTATGAGTCGCGTATGCATTATGTAAACATTAAAATTTTTATTCTATTTTATTTAATTGGGGTTTTTTTTAAAACCAGTACTGCAGCATCATCAGTCTCAGCGTTCCCATGGTGACCACATAACGTGTGACTCGTGGCCCACATGCAATTTATTAAATCACCCTGTTAGTTTATAAACGACATCAGTTGCATGACATTTTTCCGCAGTTTAAAGAAAAATCCTAATAGGCTTTAAACTCACTCACGACCTCTTGTACACGGTTCGAATCCTGAATCGAGGGTTAATTCTGCCTTCAAGCTGTTTCTGAGATTAAAATTAAATGTCAATGTGTGTTCCACCTTATTTCATTTCTCAGTTAAAATATGAAACAGGCATTTTCAATTTAATTCTGGCCAATGCACATGGCATACGTCAAATGTAGGTGAAAAAATATTTTAATCGTCTCACAACGGAGGATTCTCATTTAAATACAAATGCATTTACTTTTCGTCTTACAGTCATGACAACCATTGTATTTCCGGTCATTCAAAAACTTCTCATCTACTATACTAAAAAGATAGAATATGTTTGTGTGTGTGTTTGTTTGTGTGTTGTGTGTTTGTTTGTTTGTTCGTCCTTTATAGGCGGCCGAACCGTTGGATGGAATGAGATGAACTTTGCATGAGTGATCCTTGGGACATGAGAACGGACATAGGGGTCAAGTTCAAGGTCAAAGGTCACGAGGTCAAGGGTCAAGGTCACCGGGTAACTTCAATTTTCTCAATTTCATCTGATCGAGATGGGACCAACGCCATTCGACAGATATCAAATTAAATGACACAGTTGATTGACGACATTCACTTCCGACTTCCGGTTTTCGAGTTATGACGTCATAAATTGACTAAAACGTCAATTTTTCATGTTTGTTTGTCCTTTATAGACGGCCAAACCGTTGGATAGAATAAGATGAAACTTGGCATATGTGATCCTTGGGAACGGACATAAGGGGATCAAGGTCAAGTCAAGGTCAAAGGTCACGGGGTCAAGGTCACCGGATAACGGCAATTTCTCAATTTCATCCGATCGGGACGGGACCAACGCCATTCAACAGATAACTGTACCCGCTCATGCGGGTACTTGCTAGTAATCTTCCTAAGATCCTCGAATTTTACCTATTTTCCTGCCTGCAGTTCTCAACACACCTGGCTCGCCTGAACAGACACACAGGCACACAGCCCAAGCTCGTGATTAATTACTCATGCTGCCTGCACAGATTTGCACAGATTTTTGCACAGATTCACATTTACCAGAACCTCGAAGATATAACCAGCCGACAACATATTCACATTATTATTTATTTTTTTACCTTTTGACGGCTGAAAAATTATCTTCCCATGTCAGCCTCGCGTGCACTCAAGGTCAAACAAGGTCAAATAATATCTCCAGCTTGAACACTTTATATCTTTGAACCTTGTTTCATTTATTCATTTTATATTGTATAATTGCTCTTGCAGGCCACACACTGATCATGTTGGTCGACCTGTATCAAACACATTTTAAATTCATTTCAAATCCACTACCCTCAGGGCATTTGCTGGTCTCACCTCTCATACCGAGGCAAAATTGACACAGAACCCTACCAATTTGGATTTTCAAACATGTACCGAATTGTGCCTTTCTCAGGTACCATTTTATTTGTTACCTTTCCCAAGGTGATTCCCCATCTTCACAAACTTAGTGAGAGGGAAAAATTTTAAATTCAAACAAAAACATCGTCCACTTTGCAATGCAACTTATACAGATACAAATACAGACAGGATACAACTAATCATACAAGAGCTCTTTGACAAACAATACACAGATTTCCCTCAGCTCAAACCTCAATCCCACACTGGAAACACTGTTCCAACCAAAAAACAACAACACTTATTTCTCAACTTCCAACTTCTATTGGACAACGCCCTATTCTCAACTACCTGTGAAACACCCTATCCTCACCTCTTACTATGTCTCAACTTCCAACTTCTATTGGACAACACTCCATTCAAGTCTGCATCAAAAGTGTCAATTTAGACTGTTAAGCCAGGCATACACCAATAGTGCCAGTGTAGCCCAAAAATGGACCCTTTAGCCTGATCAGAACTTTTTGGGACTCCAACAATATCCTTTGAAAACAACACTTGCATTAAACATAAACCACTAAATAATAAAACTCAAATCTAGCCAACTCAAATTTTGTTCGAAGCATGTTAACTTTTCCAAACAAAGAACGAGGCGCACATCGAGCTGGCAGCACACCCTCACCCACAAAGATCAATATCTCTCACATTTTCTGATCTGTGAGCTTGTGCTTACCATGAGTCTGCTCTGCACCACCTTTTCCAGGTTTTAATGCTCCTGCCTGGCTCGCCAATTTGTAGAAGAATTTTCTAAGTCATCTGTACAATTGAACAATTATTTAACAATTAACATAAACAAATGCAAACACTCATGCATATGGAGTGATCTGAATACTGACTTGCTCCAAATCTCTGAAATACATGGAGAATCTTAGCTCCTTGTATAGTGTTCAGTGAGACATCGTATTTATATTTTTTCATGACGCTGGCACAAACTTTGTCAGGTCTTAACATCTTCCAAGTGAAGCTTATCTTTGGCCTTCACACAGCCCCAGCTTGATCTGGTTGAATGGTTAAAACATATATTTCAAATCCAAACATGTTAATCCTCTTTCCCAGCACAGAAAAATGCACAGAATGCTCCAATGATGTCAAACTTCAACTATTTTGGGCATTTTGATGAATTTCTATTGTAAAAATCAGTCTGCTTCTCCAAGACTGGGTAAATATATGATCTTGAAGCGATTAGGCCTTACTGAATACATCTGGACCCTTTCTTAGATCCACATTCTAACTTGTTGGTGTCTTTTATAAGAATTCCTTCAGATAGCTTTTAGATGATAGGCAATTCTTCTTACTGAATTCAACTTATTGGAAGAGGTCAGCCTGCTCATAAATTGTAATCATCAGGTGATCTTTTGAAACAAGGGAAATATACGATTATGTTAATTTAAAATGGATACATGTTTATGCACATTTTCTATTACATTTATTTTAATATCAAGCTTTAATTAATCAACATTTTATTATTCGATTTATCACCCTTAAACCCAATATGCTAATTTTCGGAGACAAAGCATCGACACCAACAAGAGGCCAGTGTCAACATTGAAAGAGCTGAAAGAGGTTAAAGAAAAAAAAAAGCACACAAAGATTCCCATTTGCGGTATGTAAAAAACCACTCTGGAGATTCTAAAGCCCTGTGGCAAAACGTTTTGTGGTCTGACGAAGTTTTTGACCTCAATGCAAAACGTTACGTTTGGTACACACCCAACACAGCACATCACCCAAAGAACACCATCCCTCCTGTGAAGTATGGTTGTGGCAGAATCATGTTGAATATTGCTGTCTTGCTGTGGCATGACTTGAATATTGCTGTCCATCAACACTCCCCACACAACTTGACTGAGCTTGAAGAGTTTGTACAGAGGAATTGGCAAATATTGCCAAATCAAAGTGTGCAAAATTGGTAGAGACCTATCCCAACAGAATCACAGCTGTAATTGTTGTCAAAGGTGCTTCCATCAAGTATTAACTCAGGTTGGTGGGAACTTTTCCAACCAAGATATTCTAGTTTTGTATTTTTCATTAATTTTCTGAAATTTGTGGAATTTTGTTTTTCACTTGGAAGTTGTGGGTTACTATGTGTAAATAAAGGTGGTAAAGTATGATTTAATGCAACTTAATTTCAGGCTATAAGGTAACAAAAGGTGAAAAATTTGAAAGGGGGTGGGGACTTTCTATTGGCACTGTAGACTAGCAAACAACCTGGTTCCACTGTGCTTTTGTTTGGGAATTTGTTTCCAATAGAGTGCGGAATATTTATGGAGTTTGAAAGGAATGTCTTTTGACAGCATAATAGCAGGGACCTGTAGAAATTCGGTGTAAAATAAAATGTGACTTCGATTCCTCAGCCCCTTTCTTCTTCAAGTCTGCATCCCTCCCCTCTCTTCCAACTCCAATTTGTCATCCTCCCCACTCTCTAGCAAGGATTGACACAAAGACCATTTTGAGCTGCAGCAACCTCAAGCCTGGTTTCCAATTTAAAAAAAAAAAAAATCGTCTATTTTGGTTTTCAGTTTTTCATTATTTTTTTCATTTGTTCTCATAAGACCTCAATTATTTGGGGCTATTAAGACAATATGGAAGGCTTTGTGATGTCAAGAGCTTTCTCTCACTGAAGGCCACGTCACAACACCTCCAGGATTATGGGCACAGTATCACTTCACTTTCGAACACGTCGATTAAATATAACTTAGTAGCGCACTCGGTAGAGTGCATACCTCTGCCACGTAATGTCTTATCCACGAGAACATATCGGACCAAATACATTTTTGAAATATCATGCCATACAGCACGATACCGTTTTTTGCCCGATCTCTCAATGGTGAAGAATCACTTTAAAAAATAAATAACTCTCGTATCCAGATCCGGATTTGGATCTTTACCAAAATCGAATCAATTCGTCCTTGCGGCACACCCAAACAGTCCACCAAGTCCACAACTTTTTGAGATATCGTGCGACATAACGTTTTTGGCAAAATCTCTCAATGGTGAAGAATCACTTTTTAAAATTCTAGTAGTCAAATCTGGATCCGGATCTTCACAAAAATCTAATCAATTCGGCCTTGTCACACACCCAACATTTCCCCAAAATTTCATTAGGATCCATCGACACCTTTTTGAGATATCCTGTGAACAAACAAACACACAAACAAACAGACAAACAGACGTTAAGGGGTGAAAACATTACCTCCTTCACCTTCGGTGGTGGAGGGAAAAACACACTTTTGATTCCATCCAACACGTTTTTTTCATCTCCAATTTTCCACATATGCATTAGTAAGGGGTCTGACATTCCCTTTATGGAATAATTTCTTCGTTTTCAAAACAAATGTTTTCTCAGTGAAGTAAATGGACAAACATGAAATTATTCGTTGGACTGAATTGACAAAATAATTTGTGGTTATATTATTTTTAAATTCTGCGTGTTTTCGGTTACCAAGTTTGTTGTGGAGCGCCTGCCAAGTGGCTTCAACACTCAAGCAAGCATGCCACTGAATTTTATTTTTTTTGACTCTCGGTAGATGTACAAATCAATGACTCAGCATATACACTCTGTGCGCAAAAAAAGGTGAATAAAAGTCTAAATTGCATGAATATCATTATTTGTAAAACTATGCATGCACTGTCTGGACTCAAGAGCTCTTTAAGGAGGTATCATTCAGCCTTCATTATACGTGCTGTGATTATGCCGTTTACCGCACTCAGACACAATCTAGCATCTTGCATGCGCAATATATATATATATATATATATATATATATATATATATATATATATATAATATATATTATATATATGGGTAAATATAGAATTTAGATTTACACATTTATACTGACACAATTAATTGTCTAACACATGTGACCTCCATGCTCGTATATTCCTTGAAGCACCAAAAGCTCATCAATAACAATTTTCAAACTATATTTTACGTGAAACAAACACAGTTGAGTTTAAAAAATATAAAGAGCTGGATAATGCATGGGGCCATTGGAGGGGTACTTTACACTGAGAATATTATTATATTTGTGGGATAGGGTCATTAGTTCGATAAGGGCTTCGACACAGTATTTGTTTTGAATAGTTATTTGGACTCAGAACCTTTTATAAAGGACACTAGCAAATTGCCCATGCCTGCATGGGATTCCAAATGTGGGTATTGACAGAGGCGGAAATAATGCAAACAATGTCTTCTGTCATCGAGCTGACACACTCGGAGCAACAATTCGCATTTGTTGCCACATCTGATGCAAACAAAATGCATTAATGGTGGCGAGGTTCTCCATTTATAAATGTTTGCTCGATATATGCAGCCTTTTGATGCCGAGGGTCTGTAAGAAAATATTGTATGGCTGTCAAAGCCAGTCAGGTTCGGTATGGCAGCATGCACCAGAGCAGCGCGTCGCTGCATCCACTTTCGCCGGTACTCAGGGCAATCCGTATGGCCATGCCCCAGGCAGATGCCTGCCCCATCCCCATCTCCTTGAGATGCCGATCAACCTGCTGCAACCACGAGGCACGTGGTCGGACCATTGGGCTCCTCCACCTATGAGCTCCCTCGCTGAGAGAATCTGGAGAGCAGGATCAGCGCCAGGAAAATGAAGCCACATGTCCATACAGCCGCAGCTTACGCTCATGGACTATGCAGGTAACAAATCTCATTTGAGTCTCTCCCAGCAACAACTCATTGGATACAAAGTCCGACCAGCGATAGCCAAGGATTCTCCGAAGAGACCTGGTACCAAAGAAATTAGGTCTCCATCTCAGATCCTTGCTCAGAGTCCAAAACTCACATCCATAGAGCAAGATTGGAAGCACCAAGGACCTGAAGACTTGGACTTTCTTCCTCCCGCACAGGCAGCGCCACACCCCATTATCCAGTGAATCCATGACTCCCCAGGCCCGACCCAGACATCTATTGACCTCTGACTCACAGCCAGCAGAGACATGAATATCACTGCCAAGGTAAGTGAATCTCTCCACGACTCAACATCCGCACCACAAACAGGCACAGACAGGACAGCAGCATCCAAGATGTCATTGAAAGCCTGGATCTTAGTTTTGACCCAGGAAACCGTAATCCCAGTGGCTCCGACTCCTCATTCAGCACCTCGAGGGCCCCAAAAGGATATCTAAAGTCCCGCAAAAATGACTGCATCATCTCCGAAATAAGGTCAGAGATCTTGACATTCCCAAACGATGCACCGCAGCTTGATCTTTCCGAAATCCTCCCTAGAATCCAGTCCATACAAGTGCTGAAAAGTGTGGGGGCTGGTACACACCCCTGACGAACTCCAGTAACAACTGAAAATAAGTCAGAGATGGTACCACCACATCTCACAGCACTCTCAGTGCCATAGTAGAGTTCAGACATCAGATCGATCAGTTTTGGTGGCACCCCACGAAGACCAAGAATCCTCCAGAGGGCATCCCGATTCACTGAATCAAACGCTTTACAGAGTTCAACATAAGCTGCAAGCAGCCCCTGTCGAAACTCTCGTCTGCGTTCTGTGTGGACCCGAAGAGCAAGGATACGGTCAATCGTTGACCTATTTGGTGTAAAGCCTGACTGCTCTGGAAAAAGCCAGTGACCAATTGCAAATTTATAGCAAGATGTTAAGTCGTCTTTTTGGGGTCTCACCAGAGGGATATGCCTTGCCTAGCTTCGACTAGACAGCTTATGATGTCTTTCCATGTGTTCCCCCTTCTGTAAAACTGAGCAAGAAACTGGGAGGAAATTCCGACCACTCATCTACGATATCCTAGAAGAAATCTACAATGTCCTACTACCACCATATTTTGTTCTATGGTGGTGTATAGCCACCTAAAATCGGGAGTGCGAAGAGCACTGATTGTTGTAGGGATTGCGCAAAGCACTGAGACAGCATACTTCCTCAAGGTGGGGGAATAGCGAGTGGCAGAGCCTTTGGCCAATAAAAATGCATGCTCGTCGTGCAGAAAAACTTTGATGGTGAACTCGGGGCTCAGACTTCAACAACATGCCACCATGCTAAGAGCTTCAGGAAAGAAGCTTTAAGATGAAAAAGGTGATCACAGCTGAAATAATTCCACCTTTCGAGAGAACAGATGCAGGAGATGATATCTATTCACCTGCATGGTCAGAACATTCTGTGTCACATATGTCTGACCATATGCAGTGTTCATCTTGCCTGACCTTGCCGTGCTGCATTCAACCTGCATGATCACGCATTGCTGTTTCTCACCTGCCTGACTGTGCTGACTTCCTCCTAACTGATCACGCCTGGCTACATCCTTCCTATCGGGCCACACCGAGCTGGATCCCACCTGCCTGATGACGCCAGGCTTTGTCCTGCCTGCCTGACCATGCTAGGCTGCATCCTGCCTGCCTGGCAATGCCGAGCTGTGTCCCACCTGCCTGAATCTTGGCTACCTGGCAATGCAGGGCTTTGTCCTGGTCCGAGAGCAGTGTGAGTGCATCCTGTGCATCCATCACTAACTATTACCAATTCTAAAATGAATGATTGTTGTGAGTTTGGTGTCATAGCCAGAAGTGAGCCTCTTTTATATGAGTTCTCTTATGAGGAACTTCAAACAGGAAGAGACTATTGTGCCCATCAAAGCTTGCACTATGGTTGCCAACTTATACTTCTTTTTCCATGCTCTTTCCATTTTAAATACTGCGCATCAAGCAAGGAAGCAGCACGTACCATTTTTAAAGTCCTTGGTATGACTCAGCCAGGGTTCGAACTACTGAACTCTGAGGCTCAGAGTGGATGCTCGAACGAATATGTCACCTCTAAAGTCTAACCATTATGCCATTGAATTGGATAAATGGCATTAAATAACATTTATATATTACGAGTTTTTAACGTAAGTTGTACTTTTACTTATTGTTTTTTTTTGTTTTTGTGTCTTTCCCTTCCCTATTTCAAGCTGTCCTTTGTCTTTCAATAGATTATTTGTTTCTTAAGAGACCACGTGTGCCCCCTGGTCACACCATTTCACCGCATCAAAGTTTGGAAGATAGATTGATTACCCTTTGAGGATTAAATTGGTATAACTGGTGTTTAAGAACATGCTTGGAATAAAATTGAAGTTCAACCACTCAGTCATCGATTCTTGAAAAACTATACATTGTTTGGTTAATCACTAGAGTTTTTGTGTGGCTCACCAGATGGACAACCCTTGCCTCGAATGGACTCGACTGGACCAGACTTACTAAGATGTCTTGTCCTGGTGTTACCCTCTGCCAAACTAAGCAAGGAACTGAGAGGTTGTGGGATCATAATGGTCAAACAGCCAATGTGCTCCAAACCAGATGAAGGGACGATTTGCTCCTCTACCTAGCTCAATTTGGACGGCCCATGGCTGATCGGGCAGCATGCTGGACTACTCGCCATGCCGAGGTCTTGATTCAAAATGGAGGTGCGAGTGGTCACCTCGCCCAGTGGGAGAGTGAATTTGACATAGCATTCCGAGCTCAGCCCGAAGGTCTTCAAAATAACTTATAACCAAATCGGCGATTCTGATTTTTAACTCAATCAACTTGTGACAGTAACCACTTGGAGTGTCGTTCTTTTATTGTGTGGTTGTTATCGACATGACAGGACTGTATCGTCTTTGCTTTGAGGTTTTTCCTCTCCCGACTAGTCTGTGCACATGATCCTCGTAACAGTTAAATATTTCTGAAGCGACATCAATCTTATAATTTGCTTGTAAATTATATTTGTCAATCGATTTCTGCACTTTATCAATGCTTATAACATTACATAACATTTCTATATTGCCAGTTGGTGCATTACATTCGAAAGGTCCAGTTCAGGAACAACCTCAAAGAAGCGATGTATTTCGACGAAAATGGTGACCCTCCTGGAATGTACGAGTTACTGAATTGGCAATTTATGAAGGGAGAAATACAGTTCAAGGTGGTTGGATTTTATGATTCCACTGCACCACTGCAGCAAAAATTTATTGTCAAAAGTAAAAATATCGTGTGGGGAAACGAGAAGGTATGAACTTTATTTCAAAATGCATTAAAATGGGATATATATATATATATTTTTTTATATATATATATATATATATATATATATATATATATATATATATAACTACATATACATAAACATATAACGAGCAGGGTATGCTTACAAATTGTATAATCTAGTGATATGTGTGTATGTGTACACACACACACACACACACACACACAAACACACACACACACACACACACACTATATATATATATATATATATATATATATATATATATTTAATATATATATATATGTATATACACGTGTGTACGTATGTTTTGTATATATATATTATATTTATGTATATATACATTTACTTTTATACACTATTTATTTATATTAATATACATATGTATAGATATAAGTAGATGATATATGGGGTTTCTGGGACGCCCATTCAAATGAATGGGGATAAGGGAAAAACCTTCTGACCCAAGCCCCAAAAGCTCAAAATGGGAAACACACTTCCTCCCCACCTCTCCCCTTCCCTCCCATACAAGCAAATGTAAAATTGAGACTCATTTCCTCCCCTCCCATACAAGCAAATGTAAAATTGAGACTCCTTTCCTCCCCCTCCCATTCAAATAAATGTAAAATTGAGACTATGAAAGATTGAGACTTACTGATTAAAGTACTTCTTCAATTTCATATTTTCATTCCACTCAAAGAGCAAACTAATGAATATTTGTCCATGTTCTAATTTAGGGAATAACTTAATTTTCTTATAATATTCACTTTATCTCTTCAAGCATGAAAGAAAGGGAAGTTCACTATCCCTCCTTCGGTTCTGTAAAATTGGGAAGTGCCTATAAGAGCACAGTCGTGCCAGAGAAATGAGGAAGTATTCTGTGCCCATGTCTCTCATGGTTATCTATCTATAATTCCAGCAATCTCTGTGTGTCTATATGTCTGTGTGTGTCTGCGACCACTGTTTCTCGACAACCACTGGTCCGATCTCATTGAAACTTGCCAGGAATATTGCTGGGGACCTGTGGATGTGCCTTTTCAAGGTTTCATATTAATCGGACAAGTGGTTCCCAAGTTATGGCCATTTATTTACCAACCAATGACAGGACACGGTGCTATGACATCACGATTGAAGTTACAATTCTTCTTCTTTTTTTTTCTTTTTTTGCACGATTGACGTCACAACTCTTCTTCTTCGTTTGATATGACGTCACAATTACGTACGGCCATGCACGTACGGGCACGCACGTACGGCCATGCACGTATGGGCACGCAGGTACAGGCACGCACGTACGGGCATGTACTACTCTATCTATAATTCCAGCAATCTCTGTGTGTCTGTGTGTCTGTCTGTATGTCTGTGACCGCTGTTTCTCGACAACCACTGGTCCGATCTAATTGAAACTTTCCAGGAATATTTCTGGGGACCTGTGGATGTGCCTTTTCAAGGTTTGATATTAATCGGACAAGCCGTTCCCAAGTTACGGCCATTTATTTGCCACAATGACAGGACACGGTGCTAGTGACGTCACGATTGACGTCACAATTCTTCTTCTTTTTTTCTTTTTCTTTTTTTTGCACGATTGACGTCACAATTCTTCTTCTTCTTCGTTTGATATGACGTCACAATTGACACTGTGGACCTGAGTATGTGCTCCACATCGGATCACTCTCAAGGTGGGTATGGAAACGGCCTGTGTGGTTGTTTGTTTTAACGCACGTACGGGCACGCACATACGGGCACGCACGTACGGGCCCGACTAGTTCTTAAATCATCAGAACACTAACAGAACCAAAGTTTCGCTAAAAGCAAGCACAAAACAACTTTTAATCAAAATAATATATTTAAAAGTAAGTTTTAAATGAAAGAAAAGATAAAATCTCCATTTCAGCCTTCACACCCGAACCAAGCCAAAAAAGCCCAAAGTCATTTCCTTTATGAGATACACCCAAAAATCTCATTGTTGTGTAATTTCCCATGATGTCATCAACTCGGACTATTTAATGCCAAATGCGAACTTTGGCTTGTTTTATTCAGAATATGGAGTGTTCAGATCAATCGTTTTCACAAGATGAGAGGTGAGATCCTTAAACCAATTCATTAGTTGTTGTTTTATACAGAATTAAATCACGAAACAACCAATAATTAATGCATGTTTTTTTTCTTACAGGTTGTCCCCACATCATTGATATAAGTCCCCACATCGTTTTTTTTCCAACAACCCAATAAAAACATCGTTGTTAACTGATCTGGTAAATGAGGGCTTTGAATATCACGAGGAATGGCAAAAAATGAATGACTTCCTTAAAGACATTCAATCGTTTAGAGGAGAATTGAATGGCATTATTGTTGGCTGGAAGGAAGTCCTCTCACGTCCTCTGACCTTGAATGAGTCGAGTCAAAGGTGAGAAATTATCCCTCTGTCTCTCTCTGTCTCTCTCTGTGTGTCTCTGTGTGTCTCTGTGTGTCTCTGTGTGTCTGTGTGTGTCTCTGTGTGTCTCTGTGTGTCTCTGTGTGTCTCTGTGTGTCTGTGTGTCTCTGTGTGTGTCTGTGTGTGTCTGTGTGTGTCTGTGTCTGTGTGTGTCTCTGTCTCTTTCTGTCTCTGTCTTTGTATCTGTCTGCCTCTCTCTCTGTCTTTATCTTTGTCTTTGTCTCTGTCTTTGTCTCTCTCTGTCTCTCTCTCTCTCTGTCTCTGTCTATATCTCTCTTGAGTGTTGACTCATTATTATTTTTTCATTTTATTTTTCAGTTTAAACACCTGTCTGGATGAACCAGGCACAAAACTCATCTTCTGGAGGTAAATGTTATATTTATTATTTTATTAGTATCATGATATAATCATCTTCATATACCCTAATTGTTTTCCCTCTTTGTTTTGAACAGAATATGTTGACCGAGTTTCAAAATCACAAACCATCAGACTGCTGCGAAAGAAGATTTTGTTCAATGTTTTTAATCTTGTTTAATTATATATGCTTTGATTACAATTATTTAATTCTTATTACAAAAAAGAATAAAGGAATGTAAAGGAGAGGGGGTTGGGGAGGGTTAGGGTTAGGTTGGGGGTAGGTGAGCTCGCCAATGACCCACCACCCTCCTCATCCTCTCCCTCCCCTCCCTGTGTGTGTGTGGGAAGGGTGGGCGGTGGGATGAGGGGGTGGTGGGTCAAAGGTGGGGGTGCACAGGGGGTGGGGCTTGTGTGGGTGGGGCTTGTGTGGGTGGAGCTTGTGTGGGTGGGCTTGTGTGGGTGGGTAGGGCTTGTGTGGGTGGAGCTTGGTGGTGGGGCTTGTGTGTGCGGTGGAGTTTGTTGGGTGGGGCTTGTGTGGGTGGGTGGGGCTTTTGTGATGGGCTGTGTGTGGTGGAGCTTGTGTGTATGGACTTTGTGTGGATGTGACTTGGGTGGGTGGAGCAAGTTTTTAATTAAATTAAACATGTTGTGTGTGGGGAACTAATAAACGAATTACTAATTATGTGGATATGATAGATGTAGATGTGGCTTATGTGGGTGGGGTTTGCGTGGGTGGGGCTTGTATGGATGTGACTTTGTGAGTGGGGTTTGTGTGGTGGAGCTTGTGGGGTGGGGCTTGTGTGGGTGGTGGGGTTTGCATGGGTGGCGGCTTGTGTGGATGTGGCTTTTGTGGGTGGTGTTTGCATGAGTGGGGCTTGTGTGGATGTGGTTTGTGGTGGGGTTTGCATAGGTGTGGCTTGTGTGGGCGGAGTCAAAAAGGGCGGAGTTTTAAAAAGGGGTGAGTCAAAAAAAATTCAATTTATCTTTGTCTTTTGGTAATTCTTGTGAATAAAATGAACCTAAAATCTCTCCCCCTTTAAATCACATAATTTGTAAGTCAAAGGAACTGTACCGATACATCAACAATTTTAAAAAGTTCATTTGTCCATCGCTTGGATAACCTTTTTCAAAATGAGATTTCCACCTGTATATTCTTACTATATCACCAACTTTGAACTTAGGCTTTCTGACATTAATCTCTTTATCATGTTTAATTTTGTAAATGTATCTGATGGTTTAATTTTTGTTGAGGTATGAATCGTATCATTGTACTTATCTACAATGTCCTGAATTAAGATAACCATTGTGAGAACCGAGTTGAGTGAATTTTTTATATAGTCTCTCTTTTAAAGTGCGATTAAAACGCTCATAACAACTGCTTTTCCTTCATTAAAGTGCATATATAATGTAATGTTGTTATTTTAAAGAAAATTCATAAATGTTTTGTTGTGGAACTCTGCACCCTCATCATTCCACAATTTTTTCGGTTTTCTCTTGCTTTTGTTGAATATCTGTTGGAAAGTTAACATAAGAGTATTACCTGTGTTGTTTTTCAAAGGAACAACCCACGCATTTCTACTTCTCAAATCAATAACGGTTAAAGCATACTTGTACCCCTTGTCATTATTGAGTTCAATTAAATCAGCGGACCAGATATAATCAACTTCCTTGGAATAAACCTTCCTTCG
>CM068953.1:101305140-101330817 GCA_035128595.1 Eptatretus atami
GTGCATTACTCCATCGACGGTACACAACACTATCTTCTGCCCCTTCCGTATGGCATCGCCTTAATGTTTAATCATTGAAGATAACAAAATCACTTTTTAAAACATTAGTCATTGTTGTTAATTTTGCGACCTAGAAATTGTCAAAAAACCCTCTCTCACACAAATGTTCCAACATTGGAATGATCCCAAAAGCATTTTGCAAATTCTTATATATTCATTCCACTTCCTGGTTATCATTGAAAAATAACATCTTTCCTTCATGCGTGATTGTCAGCACCATACGTCAGTAATGTCTACGTTTTTTTTGGTTTTTGGTTTTTTTGTTTTTTTTTTTTTTTTTTTTAAAACCTTCTTCACTTCACCATTTTCTCATGTATAGGATGTATTTATCCTAATTCGTACATGGCTCTCGAAGTGGATGAGCAGAGGTGATTTCTGCTTTCAATCTACCGCCGTATTTGAGTACAGGGCTCGGAATGACCGGAGTTCCCAATGCTTTGTGAAGTTGTTTCGTCGTTTCCAAACTTCACCACTATGGTCAAGCCACCGGCTTATCTTATGTTCAAAACACGATTGTTGTGTGAACACAGATTCTACAAAATCCTCCCATTTAGATGGAAAGATTTGTTATAATGAAAATGCTGATGCGATCAGTCACATTTTCCCTTTTTAAACCATCGCGATTATATCACAACACACACACACACACACAACAACACCACACCACACACACACACACACACACACACACACACACACGGTTGTTATAAGTTTTAAGTTCAATTTCATTTTTTTTTTCAAACTTTGGTCTTCTAGTGTTAGCTATAGTCTTATCATAGATAATTTTCAAAAATCCGAGCAGAAACGCATTTTCAATGAGAAAATGTTCGAATTCAAATAACTATTGGGTAATTAAAGGAACACCAATGCTTTCCCGTGAACTTTCGGTGGTCCGATATTTCTGTTGAATACCAAAACTTGGTGGAGAAATCCATGATTTACAAGAATCTGGTAAATCGGGCTTGCCCAAAGTATCAGCATCATTTGGTAGTTCATAATGAGCATTCAATGTAGGTTGTTCGCAGACCATTTATTATTATGGTCCCAAAAGTGATTATAAACATCTCTTAACCACCAACATCGTCGCCCAGCAACATACACAACACAATCTAGCATTAACAGGCAGAATTGTTCCTGATTCATTTATTACGGATTTCGGTCACCAAACGTCAATAAATTTGTATGAGGTCATAATGGGCATCAAACATGACACAAGTATTAATATACTTTATACACTCATATTTGCTGAACCTATATTATATGATTTTTTCATCCTTTTGCACAGAAGCGCCTGGCATACCATCTCTAATACCGTACACACTATTTTGGCTCCATTTCCCTCCCAAAATCATGACAGCACAATAACCACACAATAACATCACATTTTTTTATTTCCTGACCCTAAGTCATTGTAATGAAAGGTCTGCCCTTCAATTGCCCAACTGTAAATCACCTGGTACTCAAATTAAAAACATCGTAATTTTGTATGGTCGCGATTGCATTATGTAAACATTAAAATTTTTATTCTATTTTATTTAATTGGGGTTTTTTTAAAACCCAGTTACTGCAGCATTCTCAGTCTCAGCGGTTTCCCATGGTGACACATAACGGGTGACTCGTGGCCCACATGCAATTTATTAAAATCACCCTTTTAGTTTATAAACGACATCAGTTGCATGACATTTTTCCGCCAGTTAAAAGAAAAATCCTAATAGGGCTTTAAAACTTCACTCACGGACCTTCTTGTACACGGTTCGAATCTGAATCGAGGGTTAATTCTGCCTTCAAGCTGTTTCTGGATTAAAATTAAATGTCAATTGTGTGGCCACCTTATTTCAATTTCTCAGTTTAAAATATGAAAACAGGCATTTTCAATTAATTCTGGCCAATGCACATGGCATACGTCGTCAAATGTAGGTTTGAAAAAATATTTTAATCGGCTCACACGGAGGATCTCATGTTAAATACAAATGCCATTACTTTTCGTCTTACAGTCATGACAATACCATTGTATTCCGGTCATTCAAAAACTTCTCATCTACTATACTAAAAAGATAGAATATGTTTGTGTGTGTGTTTGTTTGTGCTGTGTGTGGGTTTTGTTTGTTTGTTCGTCCTTTATAGGCGACCGAACCGTTGGATGGGAATGAGATAACTTTGCATGAGTGGATCCTATGGGACATGGAGAACGGGACCATAGGGGGTCAAGTTCAGGTCAAAGGTCACGAGGTTCAAGGGGTCAAGTTCACCGCGGTAACTCCAATTTCTCAATTCATCTGATCGAGATGGGAACCAACGCCATTCGACAGATAATCAAAATTAAATGACCACAGATTGATGACGAACATTCACTTCCGACTTTCCGGTTTTCGTCCAGTTATGACGTCATAAATTGAACTAAAACAGTTCAATTTTTCATGTTTGTTTGTCCTTTATAGACGGCCAAAAACCGTTGGATTAGAATAAGATGAAACTTGGCAGATGTGATACTTGGGAACGGACATAAGGGATCAAGGTCAAGGTCAAGCGTCAAAGGTCACGGTGGTCAAGGTCACCGGAGAGAACGCAATTTCTCAATTTCATCCGATCGCATAGGGACGGTACCACCGCCATTCAACAGATAAACTTACCCGCTCATGGCGGGTACTGTGCTAGTAATCTTCCTAAGATCCTCGAATTTTACTATTTCCTCAGCCTGCCCAGTTCTCAACACACCCTGGCTCGCCTCCGAACAAGACACACAGGCACACAGCCCAAGGCTCGTGATTTAAATTACTCATGCTGCCTGGCACAGATTTGCACAGATTCAACATTTACCAGAACCTCGAGAAATATTAACCAGCCGACAAACATATTCACATATTATTTATTTTTTTACCTTTTGACGGCTGAAAAATTAATCTTCCCATGTCAGCCTCGCGTGCACTCAAGGTCAAACGAAGGTCAAATTTAATATCTTCCAGCTTTGAACACTTGGTATATCTTGAACCTTGTTCATTTATTCATTTTATATTGTATAATTGCTCTTGCAGGCCACACACTGCACATGTTTTGTCGACCTGTATCAAACACAATTTTAAAATTGCATTTCAAATCCACTACCCTCAGGGCATTTGCTGTTCAACCTCTCAACCGACGGGGTGACAAATTGACACAGAACCCTACCAATTTGGGATTTTCAAACATGTTACCGAATTGTGCCTTTCTCAGGTACCATTTTTATTGTTACCTTTCCCGAAGGTGAGTTCCCCAATCTTCACAAACTTAGTGAGAGGGAAAAATTTTAAATTCAAACAAAAAAAACATCGTCCACTTTGCAATGAACTTATACAGATACAAATACAGACAGATACAACTAATCATACAAGAGCTCTTTGAACAAAACAATACACAAGATTTCCTCAGCTCAAACCTCAATCCCACACTGGAAAACACTGTTCCAACCAAAAAAAAACAACACTTATCTCAACTTCCCAACTTTCTATTGACACCGCCCTATTCTTCAACTACTTGTGAAACACCCTATCCTCACCTCTTACTATGTCTCAAACTTCCAACTTTATTGGACAAACACTCCATTCAAGTCTGCATCAAAAGTGTTCAATTTTAGACTGTTTTAAGCCAGGCATACACCAAAGTGCCAGTGAAGCCCAAAAATGGGACCCTTTAGCTGAATCAGAACTTTTTGGGACTCCAAACAATATCCTTGAAAAACAAACACTTGCCATTAAACATAAACCACTTAAATAAATAAAACTCAAATTCTAGCCAAACTCAAATTTTGTTCGAAAGCCATGTTAACTTTCCAAACAAAAGAACGAGGCGCACATCGAGCTGGCAGCAACACCCCACCCACAAAGATCAAATCTCTCACATTTCTGATCTGTAGCTTGGTGCTTACCAGAGGTCGCTCTGCACCACCTTTCCAGGTTTTTAATGCTCCTGCCTGGCTCGCCAATTTGTAGAAGAATGTTCTAAGTCATCTTTACAATTGAACAATTATATTTAACAATAACGATAAACAAATGCAAACACTCATGCATTATGGAGTGATCTTGAATACTGACTGTGCTTCCAAATTCTGAAATACATGGAGAACTTAGCCCCTTGTATAGTGTTCAGTGAGACATCGTATTTATATTTTTTCATGACGCTGGCACAAACTTTGTCAGGTCTTAACATTCTGCCAAGTGAAGCTTATCTTTGGCCTTTCACCACAGCCCAGCTTGATCTGGTTGAATGCGTTAAAAACATATATTTCAAATCCAAACATGTAATCGCTCTTTCCCAGCACAGGAAAATTGCACAGAATGCTCCAGATGATGTCAAACTTCAACTAATTTTGGCATTTTGTGAATTCGTATTGTAAAAATCAGTTTCTGCTTTCTCAAGACTGGGTAAATATATGATCTTGAAGCGATTAGGCCTTACTGAATTACATCTGGACCCTTTCTTAGATTCCACATTACTACTTGTATGGTGTCTTTTCTAAGAATTCCTTCAGATAGCTTTTAATGATAGGCAATTCTCTTACTGAATTTCAACTTATTGAAGAAGGTCAGCCTGCTCATTAAATTTAATCATCAGAGGTGATCTTTTGAACAAGGGAATATACGATTTATGTTAATTTAAAATGGGATACATGTTTATGCACATTTTCTATTACATTTATTTAATATCAGCTTTAATTAATCAACATTTTATATTCGATTTATCACCTTAAAACCCCAATATGCTAATTTTCGGAGGACCAAAGCATCGACACCAACCAAGAGGCCAGTTGGCAACATTGAAAGAGCTGAAAGAGGTTAAAGAAAAAAAAAGCACACAAAGATTCCCCATTTGCGGTATGTAAAAAACCACTCTTGGAGCATTCTAAAGCCCTGTGGCAAAACGTTTTGTGGTCTGACGAAAGTTTTTGACCTCAATGCAAAACGTTACGTTTGGTACACACCAACACAGCACATCCACCCAAAGAACCACCATCCCTCCTGCTGAAGTATGGTGTGGCAAATCATGTTGAATATTTTGCTGTCTTGCTGTGGCATGACTTGAATATTGCTGTCCATCAACACTCCCCACACAAACTTGACTGAGTTGAAGGAAGAGTTTGTACAGAGGAATTGGCAAATATTGCCAATCAAAGTGTGCAAAATTGGTAGAGACCTATCCCAACAGAATCACAGCTGTAATTTGTTGTCAAAGGTGCTTCCATCAAGTATTAACTCAGGTTGGGTGGAACTTTTCCAACCAAGATATTCTAGTTTTTGTATTTTTCATTATTTTTCTGAAATTTGTGGAATTTTGGTTTTTCACTTGAGTTGTGGGTTACTATGTGTAAATAAAGGGTGGTAAAGTATGATTTAATGCAACTTAATTTCAGGCTATAAGGTAACAAAAGGTGAAAAATTTTGCAAAGGGGGTGGACTTTCTATTGGCACTGTGAACTAAGCAAACAACCCTGTTCCACTGTGCTTTTGTTTGGAATTTGTTTTCCAATAGAGTGTCGGAATATTTATGGGAGTTTGAAAGGAATGTCGTTTGACAGCATAATAGCAGGGAACCTTGTAGAATTCCGTGTAAAATTAAAATGTGACTTTCGATTCCTCAGGCCCCTTTTCTTCTTCAAGTCTGCATCCCTCCCCTCTCTTCCAACTCCAATTTGGCATCCTTCCCCCACTCTCTAGCAAGGATTGACACAAAGACCATTTTGAGCTGCAGCAACCTCAAGCCTGGTTTCAATTTAAAAAAAAAAAAAAACGTCTATTTGGTTTTCAGTTTTTCATTATTTTTTCATTTTGTTCTCATAAGACCTCAATATTTGGGCGCTATTAAGGACAATATGGAAGGCTTTTGTGATGTCAAGAGCTTTCTCTCACTTGGGGGGGGAAGGCCCCCCCAAACGGGTCCACCCAACCAACCTCCAGGATTATGGGCACAGTATCACTTCACTTTCGAACACGTCGATTATAAATATAACTTAGTAGCGCACTCGGTTAGAGTGCATACCTCTGCCACGTAATTGGCTTATCCACGAGAACATTATCGGAACCAAATACAATTTTGAAAAATTATCATGCCATACAGCACGATACCGTTTTTTGCCCGATTCTCTCATTTGGTAGAATCACTTTAAAAAATAAATAACTCTCGTATCCAGATCCGGATTTGGATCTTTACCAAAAATCGAATCAATTCGTCCTTCGGCACACCCAAAACAGGTCCCACCAAGTCCACAAACTTTTTGAGATTTCGTGCCGACATAACGGGTTTGGCAAAATCTCTCAATGGTGAAGAATCACTTTTTAAAATTCTAGTAGTCAAATCTGGATCCTGATCTTCACAAAATCTTACATTCAATTCGGCCTTGTCACACACCAACATTTCCCCAAATTTCATTAGGATCCATCGGACAACCTTTTGAGATATCCTGTGAAAACAAACAAACACACAAACAAACAGACAAAACAGACGTTAAAAAAAAAATGGGGTTTGAAAACCATACCTCCTTCACCTTCGGTGGTGGAGGAAAAAACACACTTTGATTCCATCCAACACGTTTTTTTCATCTCCAATTTTCAACATATGCATTAGTAAGGGGTCTGACATTCCCTTTATGGAAATAATTTCTTCGTTTCAAAACAAATGTTTTCTCAGTGAAGTAAATGGGACAAAACATGAAATTATTCGATTGGACTGAATTGACAAAATAATTTTGTGGTTATATTATTTTTTAAATTCTGCGTGTTTTCGGTTTACCAAGTTTGTGGGAGCGCCTGCCAAAATGGCTTCAAACACTCAAGCAACGCATTGCCACTGAATTTTTATTTTTTTTTACTCTCGGTAGATGTACAAATCATGGACTTCAGCATTATACACTCTGTGCGCAAAAAAAAAGTGTGAATAAAAGTCTAAATTGCATGAATATCATTATTTGCTAAAACTTGCATGCACTGTCTGGACTTCAAGAGCTCTTTAAGGAGGTATTCATTCAGCCTGCATTAATACGTGCTGTATTATGCCGTTTACCGCACTCAGACACAATCTATGCATCTTGCATGCGCAATATAATATAATATATATATATATATATATATATAATATATATATGAATATATATTATATATATGGGTAAATATAGGAATTTAGATTCACATTTATACTGGACACAATTTTAATGTCTAACACATGTTGACCTCCATTGCTCGTTATATTCCTTGAAGCCACCAAAAGCTCGATCAATATACAATTTTCAAACTATATTTTACGTGAAACAAACACAGTTGAGTTTAAAAAAAATATAAAAGAGCTGGATAATGCATGGGGCCAGTGGAGGCGGTACTTACACTGAGAGATTATTATTATTTGTGGGATTAGGGTCATTAGTTCGATAAGGGCTTCGACACGTATTTGTTTTGGAAATAGTTAATTTGACTCAGAAGCCTTTTATAAAAGGAACACTAGGCAAATTTGCCATGCCTGCATGGATTCCAAATGTGGGTATTACAGAGGCCGGAAATAATGCCAACAATTGTCTTCTGTCATCGAGCTGACACACTCGGAGCAACCAATTCGCATTTGTTGCCACATCTGATGCAAACAAAATGCATTAATGGTGGCGACGGTTCCCATTTATAAATTTGCTCGATATATGCAGCCTTTTGATGCCGAGGTTCTGTAAGAAAATATTGTATGGCTGTCAAAGCCAGTTTCAGGTCAGGTCAGGTATTGGGCAGGCATGCACCAGTAGCAGCGCTCGCTTGCCATCCACTTTCGCCGGTACTCCGAGGGCAATTCCGTTATGCCATGCCCCAGCAGATGCCTGCCCCTCCCCATCTCCTTGAGATTTGCCGATCAACCTGCTGCAACCACGAGGCACGTGGTGCCCGGACCATTGGGCTCCCTCCACCTATGGAGACTCCCTCGCTGAGAGAATCTGGAGAGCAGGATCAGGCCAGGAAAATGAGCACATTGTTCCATACAGCCGCCAGCTTACGCCTCATGACCTATGCAGGGTAACAAATCTCATTTGAGTCTCTCCCAGCAACAACTCATTGGATACAAAGTCCGACCAGCGATAGCCAAGGATTCTCCGAAGAGACCTGGTACCAAAGAAATTAGGTCTCCCATCTCAGATCCTTGCGCAGAGTTCAAAAACTCACACCATAGAAGCAAGATTGGAAAGCCCACCAAGACCTGAAGGACTTGGACTTTCTTCCTTCCCGCACAGGTACCTGGCGCGCCCACACCCCATTATCCAGTGAATCATGACTCCCCAGGCCGACCCAGACATCTATTGACCTCTGACTCACAGCCAGCAGAGACATGAATATCACTTGCCAAGGTAAGTGAATCTCTCCACGGACCTCAACATCCGCACCACAAAAAACAGGCACAAGAACAGGACAGCAGCATCCAAGATGTCATTGAAAGCCTGGATCTTAGTTTTTGACCCAGGGGAAAACCGTGAATCCCAGTGGCCTCCGACTTCCTCATTCAGCCACCTCGAGGGCCCCCAAAAGGATATCTAAATACCCGCAAAAATGGACTGCCATCATCTCCGAAATAAAAGGTCAGAGATCTGACATTCCCAAACGATGCCCACCGAGCTTGATCTTTCGAAATCCTCCCCTATAATCCAGTCCATACAAGTGCTGAAAAAGTGCTGGGGGCTGGTACACACCCCTGACGAAACTCCAGTAAAACAACTGAAAATAAGTCAGAATGGTACCACCACATTCACAGGCACTCTCAGTGCCATAGTAGAGTTCAGACATCAGATCGATCAGTTTTCGGGGCACCCCACGAAGACCAAGGAATCCTGCCAGAGGCATCCGATTCACTGAATCAAACGGCTTTACTAGGGAGTTCACAATAAGCTGCAAAGCAGCCCCTGTCGAAACTCTCATCTGCGTTCTGATGTGGACCCGAAGAGCAAGATACGGTCAATCGTTGACCTATTTGGGTAAAGCCTGACTGCTCTGGAAAAAGCCAGTTGCACCCAATTGCAAATTTATAGCAAGATGTTAAGTCGTCTTTTGTGGTCTCACCAGAGGGATATGCCTTGCCTAGCTTCGACTAGACAGCTTATATGTCTTTCCATTGTGTTCCCCCTTCTGTAAAACTGAGCAAGAAACTGGGAGGAAAATTCGACCACTCATCTACGATATCTAGAAAGGAATCTACAATGTCCTACTACCACCATATTTTGTTCTATGGTGGTGTTAGCCACCTAAAATCGGGGGAGGTGCGAGAGCACTGATTGTTGTAGGGATTGCGCAAGCACTGAGACAGCATACTTCCTCAAGGGTGGGGCGATAGCGAGTTGGCAAGAGCCTTTGCCAATAAAAATGCTATGCTCGTCGTGCCAAGAAAAAACTTGATGGTGAACTCGGGCTCAGAACTTCAACACATGCCACCATGCTAAGAGCTTCAGGGAAAGAAGCTTTAAGATGAAAAAGGTGATCACAGCTGAAAATAATTCCACCTTTCGAGAGAACAGATGCAGGAGATGATAATTCTATTTCAACCTGCATGGTCAGGAACATTCTGTGTCCACATATGTCTGACCATATGCAGTGTTCATCTTGCCTGACCTTGCCGTGCTGCATTCAACCTGCATGATACGCATTTCTTGTTTCTCACCTGCCTGACTGTGCCTGACTTCCTCCTAACTGATCCACGCCTGCTACATCCTTCCTATCGGCCACACCGAGGCTGAAAATCCCACCTGGCCTGATGACGCCAGCTTTGTCCTGCCTGCCTGACCGAATGCGTAGGCTCGCATCCTGCCTGCCTGGCAATTGCCGAGCTGTGTCCACCTGCCTGAATCTTGGCTACCTGGCAATGCAGGCTTTGTCCTGGTCCGAAGAGCAGTGTGAGTGCATCCTGTGCATCCTCCACTAAACTATTACCAATTCTCAAATGAATGATGTTTGTGAGTTTGGTGTCATAGCCAGAGTGAGCCTCTTTTTCATTGAGTCTTCTTCATGAGGAACTTCAAAACCAGAAGAGACTATCTGTTGCCCATCAAAGCTTGGCACTATGGGTTGCCAACTTTACTTTCTTTTTTCCATGCTCTTCCATTTTAAAAATACTGCGCATTTCAAGCAAGGAGCAAGCCGTACCATTTTAAAGTCCTTGGTATGACTCAGCCCAGGGTCGAACTACTGAACTCTGAGGCTCAAGAGTGGACATGCTCGACGAATATGTTCACCTCTAAAGTCTACCATTATGCCATTGAATTGGATAAATGGCATTAAATAAACCATTTATATATTACGAAGTTTTTAACGTAAAGTTTACTTTTACTTATTGTTTTTTTTGTTTTTGTGTCTTTCCCTTCCCTATTTTCAAGCTGTCCTTTGTCTTTCAAAGATTATTTGTTTCTAAGAGACCACAGTTGTGCCCCCTGGTCACACCATTTCACCGCATTTCAAAGGTTGGAAGATAAGATTTGATTACCCTTTGGGATTAAATTGGTATAATGGTGTTTAAGACATCTTGAATAAAATTGAAGTTCAACCCACTCAGTCATCGATTCTGAAAAAAACTTATACATTGTTTGGTTAATCACTAGAGTTTTTGTGTGGCTCACCAGATATGGGACAACCCTTTGCCTCGAAATGGACTCGACTGACCAGACTTACTGAGATGTCTTGTCCTGTGTTACCTCTGCCAAAACTAAGCAAAGGAACTGAAGAGGTTGTGGGATCATAATGGTCAACAGCCAATGATGCTCCAAACCAGATGAAGGGACGATTTGCTCCTCTACCTAGCTAATTTGGGACGGCCCATGGCTGATCGGCAAGCATTGCTGGACTACTCGCCATGCCAGGTCTTGCATTTCAAAATGGAGGGTGCGAGTGGTCACCTCGCCCAGGGAGAGTGAATTTGACCATAGGCATTTCACGGAGTCAGCCCGAAGGTCTTTCAAAATAACTTATAACCAAATCGGCATGATTCTGATTTTTTAACTCAAATCACTTCGTGTGACAGTAACCACTTTTGGAGTTGTCGTTACTTTTATTGTGTGGTTTGTTATCGACATTGACAGGACTGTATCGTCTTTGCTTTGATGGTTTTTCCTCTCCGACTAGTCTGTGCACATGATCCTCGTAACAGTTAAATATTTCTGAAGCGACATCAATCTTAAATTTGCTGTAAATTATATTTGTCAATCGATTTCGCACTTTATCAATGCTTATTAACATTACATTAACATTTCTATATTGCCAGTTGGTGCATTACATTCGAAAGGTCCAGTTCAGGAACAACCTCAAAGAAGCGATGTCTATTTCGACGAAAATGGTGGACCCTCCTGAATTGTACGAGTTTACTGAATTGGCAATTTATGAGGGAGGAAATAACAGTTCAAGGTGGTTGGATTTTATTGATTCCACTGCACCACTGCAGCAAAAAAATTTATTGTCAAAAGTAAAAATAGTCGTGGGGGAAACGAGAAGGTATGAACTGTATTTCAAAAAATGCATTAAATGGGATATATATATATATATTTTTTTATTATATAGATATATATATATAATATATATATATATATATACAAACAATACATTAAAACATATAACGAGCAGGGTATGCTTAACAAATTGTATAATCTTACGTTTGATATGTGTGTATGTGTATACACACCACACAAACAACACACACACACACACACACACACACACACACACACCACAACACGCTATATATATATATTATATTATATATTATAATATATAATATATATATATATATATATATATATTGTATATACACGTGTGTACGTATGTATTTGTATATATATATATATATTTATGTATATATATGTACATTTTTATACCACATATTTATTTAATTAATTACATTATGTTATAGAATATAAGTAGATGATATATGGCTGTTCTGGGGACGCCATTCAATGAATGGGGATAAGGGAAAAACCTTCTGACCCAAGCCCCAAAAGCCTCAAAAGGGAAACACACTTCCTCCCCACCTCTCCCTTCCCTCCCATTACAAGCAAAATGTAAAATTGAGACTCATTTCCTCCCCTTTCCCATACAAGCAAATGTAAAAATTGAGACTCCTTTCATTCCCGCCTCCCATTCAAATAAAGTAAAATTGAGACTATTGAAAGATTGAGACTTACTGATTAAAGTACTCTTCAATTTCATTTTTGATTTCCCACTCAAAGAGCAAAAACTAAATAATATTTGTCCATGTCTAATTTTAGGAATACTTAATTTTCTTATAATATTCACTTATCTCTTCAAGCATGAAAAGAAAGGGAAGTTCACTATCGCCTCCTTCGGCTTCGTTAAAATTGGGAGTTGCCTATAAGAGCACAGTCGTGCCAGAGGATATGAGGAAGTATTCTGTGCCCATGTCTCTCATGGTTAGTCTTATCCTATAATTCCAGCAACTCTGTGTGTCATAGTCTGTGTGTGTCTAGCGACCACTGTTTCTCGAACAACCACTGGGTCCGATCTCATCTGAAACTTGCCAGGAATATTGCTGGGGACCTGTGGATGTGCCTTTCAAGTTTTGATTATTAATCGACAAGTGGTTCCCAAGTTGATGCTGGCCATTTATTACCAACCAATGACAGGACACGGTCTATGACATCACGATTGAAGTTACAATTCTTCTTTCTTTTTTTTTCTTTTTTTGCACGATTGGACCTCACAACTCTTCTTCTTCGTTGATATGACGTCACAATTACGTACGGCCATGCACGTACGGGGCACGCCGTACGGCCATTGCACGTATGGGCACGCAGGTACAGGCCACGCACGTACGGCATGTACTTACTTCTATCTATAATGTCCAGCAATTCTCTTGTGTGTCTGTGTGTCTGTGTGTATGTCTGTGACCGCTGTTTCTCGACAACCACTGCGTCCGAATCTAATTTGAAACTTTCCAGGGAATATTTCTGGGCGACCTGTGGATGTGCCTTTTCAATTTGATATTAATCGGACAAGCCGGTTCCCAAAGTACGCCATTTATTTGCCAACCAATTGACAGGAACACGGTTGCTGTGAGTCACGATTGACTCACAATTCTTTCTTCTTTTTTTCTTTTTTCTTTTTTTTTGCACGATTGACGTCACAATTCTTCTTCTTCTTCGTTGATATGACGTCACAATTGACACTGTGACCTGCAGTATGTGCCTCCACATCGGACACTCTCAATGGTTGGCGCGTATGAAACGGCCTGTGTGTTGTTGTTTACGCACGTACGGGCACGCACATACTGCACGCACGTCGGGCCCGCACTAGTATCTTAAATCAATCAGAACACTACAGAACAAAGTTTCGCAAAAGCAAGCACAAAAAACTTTTAATCAAAATATATATTTAAAAGTAAGTTTTAAATGAAAGAAAGATAAAATCTCCATTTCAGCCTTTCACACCCGAAACCAAGCCAAAAAGCCCCAAAGTCATTTCCTTTTATGAGATAACACCCAAAAATCTCATTGTTGTGTAATTTCCATGATGTCATTCAACTCGGACTATCAATGCCAAATGCGAACTTTGGGGCTTGTTTTATTCAGAATAATGGAGTGTTTCAGATCAATCGTTTTCACAGATGAGAGGTGAATCCTTAAACCAATTCATTAGTGTGTTGTTTTATACAGAATTAAATCACGAAACAACCAATAATTATTGCATGTTTTTTTTCTTACAGGTTGCCCCACATCATTGATATAGTCCCCACATCGTTTTTTTTTCCAACAACCCAATAAGAACATCGTTGTTTAACTGATCTGGTAAATGAGGCTTTGAAGTATCACGAGGGAAAATGGCAAAAAAATGAATGACTTCCTTAAAGACATTCATTCGGTTTAGGGAGAATTGAATTGCATTATTGTTGGCTGCGAAGGAAAGTCTCTCACGTCCTTCACCTTGAATGAGTTCGAGTCAAAGGTGAGAATATCCCTCTGTCTCTCTCTGTCTCTCTCTGTGCCATTGTCTCTGTGTGTCTCATGTGTGTCTCTGGTGTGTCTGTGTGTGTCTCAATGTTGTCTCTGTGTGGTCTCTGTGTGTCTTCTGTGTGTCTGTGTGTCTCTGTGTGTGTCTGTGTGTGTCGGTGTGTGTCTGTGTCTGTGTGTGTCTCGTCTCTTTCTGTCTCTTCTTTGTAATCTGTCTGCCTTCTCTCTCTGTCTTTCATCTTTTGTCTTTGTCTCTGTCTTGTCTCTCTCTGTTCTCTCTCTCTCTGTCTCTGTCTATATCTCTCTTGAGTGTTGACTCATTTATTATTTTTTTCATTTTATTTTCAGTTTAAACACCTGTCTGGTGAACCTGGACAAAAACTCAATCTTCTGGAGTAAATGTTTTATATTTATTATTTTATTTCAGTATCATGAGTATAATCATCTTCAGTATACCCTATTGTTTTTCCCTCTTTGTTCTTGAACAGAATATGTTGACCGAGTTTCAAAATCCACAAACCATCAGACTGCTGCCCGAAAGAAGATTTGTTTTCAATTGTTTTTAATCTGTTTAATTATTATAGCTTTGATTAACAATTATTTAATTCTAATTACAAAAAAAGAAATTAAAGGAGATGAAAAGGAGAGGGGGGTTGGGGAGGGTTAGGTTAGGGTTGGGGGGTAGGAGCTAGCCCCAATGACCCACCACCTCCTCATCCCTCTCCCCTCCCCCCCTGTGGGTGTGTGGAAGGGTGGGCGGTGTGGGATGAGGGGGTGGTGGTAAAAGGTGGGGTGCCACAGTGAGGTGGGCTGTGTGTGGGTGGGCTTTGTGTGGGTGGAGCTTGGTGGGTGGGGCTTGTGTGGGTGGTAGCGGCTTGTGTGGTGGAGCTTGTGTGGGTGGGCTTGTTGTGTGCGGGTGGAGTTTGTGTGGGTGGGGCTTGTGTTGGGTGGGTGGGCTTTTGTGGGATGGGGCCTTGTGTGGGTGGAGCTTGTGTGTATTGGACTTTGTGTGGATGTACTTGGTGGGATGGAGCAAGTTTTTTTAATTAAAGTTAACATGTTGTGTGTGGGGAACTAATAAACGAATACTATTATCGTGGATATGATAGATGTAGATGTGGCTTATGTGGTGGGTTTGCGTGGGTGGGGCTTGTATTGGATGTGACTTTGTGAGTGGGGTTTGTGTGGGTGGAGCTTGTGTGGGTGGGCTTGTGTGGGTGGTGGGTTTTGCATGGGTGGGGCTTGTTGTTTGGGATTTTGTGGGGGGGGGGCCTTTTTGTGGGTGGTGTTTGCTGATGGTGGGGCTTGTGTGATGTGGCTTTTGTGGGTGGGGTTTGCATAGGTGTGGCTTGTGTGGGCGGAGTCAAAAAGGGCGTGAGTTTTAAAAAGGTGTGAGTCAAAAAAAAATTCCAATTTATCTTGTCTTTTGTAATTCTTGTTGAATAAATGAACCTAAAATCTCTTCCCCCTGAAATCACATAATTTGTAAGTCAAAGAACTGTACCGATTACATCAAACAATTTTTAAAAAGTTCATTTTTGTCATCGCTTTGATAACCTTTTTCAAAATGAGATGCCACCTGTATATTCTACTAGTTATCACCAACTTTGAAACTTAGGGCTTTCTACATTAATCTCTTTATCATTGTTTTTAATTTGTAAAATGTATCTGATGGTTTAATTTTGTTCTGAGTATGAATCGTTATCATTGTACTTATCTACAATGTCCTGAATTAAAGATAACCATGTTGAGAACCGAGTTGAGTGAAATTTTTCTAATAGTCTCTCTTTTAAAGTCCGCGATTAAAACGCTCAATAAACAACTGCTTTCCTTCATTATAGGTGCTAGTATAATGTAATGTTGTTATTTTTAAGAAAATTCATTAAATGTTTTGTTGTGGAAACTCTGCCACCCTCATCATTCCACAATTTTTACGGTTTTCTCTTGCTTTTGTTGAATATCTGTTGGGAAAGTTAACATAAGAGTATTACCTGTGTTGTTTTTCAAAGAACAACCACCGCATTTTCTACTTCTCAAATCAATAACGGTTAAGCATACTTGTACCCCTGCAATTATTGAGTTCAATTAAATCAGCGGACCAGATATAAATAACTTCCTTGAATAAACTTCCGTTCGATGAAACTTTTGTGATTATTGGTTCAAGGAGGATTTGTATCAGAGACAAATTATTACAAAAACATTTCCTATCGGCTTCATGTTTTTTTTTTCATGTGGTGCTATTCCCATAATCAATATCATGCTTCATGCACACTTCATTAAAACCCTTATGGATAGGTTTTGCTCCACGGGTTTAAGGATTGTCAGCCTCATCTAATCTTATATTCAAGTTTGTTCCTGGACCACAGAAAGATACCGAGTAAGATGTAATTCCCCTGATATTCCAGTTATTGTAAATACTTCCTGATAATAACTTTTGTATATCTCCCCCTCGTTTGTGTCTTGCTGATGAATTTACTTCTTGTTAGCCACACGCCGAACATGTACCTTTTCCTATACCCTATTATTTTTACTTTTAACATACGAGATGTTTTGTACTCTCGTTTTCTTTTTACATTTGAGACAATACTCATTTATTTATGTGAAAAATTCCCTACAGCGTAGGTTGAAAAAACTTTTTAGTTTCCAACATGCACATTGAATCTTAATTATTAAAAACATAAAGAATCCTCAGAAGATGACTTCACTGTCTCCTCCATTTATTTAAGAAAAAAAAATGTAAAACTTTAAATCAAAGTCAATTACATGAACCATCATCAATAATATTAATCTTTTCCTTCTTTTCTCTTCTTTATCTCAACTTTCTCGTTTAAATCTTCTTTCCTGAAATCGATTGTCAACACTCATGATGCAATATATTTCTCATAGACTTGCCAATTCTTTGTTTCCTCCTCAGTGCTGAGATTGATTTATTTTCTGTAATACCTTTTATCTTTTTATAATCAAACTGGTTTCCATATTTTTTCATATTTATTCCAGTCTCGCTCTTTCCTCCACTCTCCCCTTTTTCTCTCTCTTCTCTCTCTCCTTCTCTCTCTTCTCTCTCTCTCCTCCTTCTCTTTCTTCTCCCTTTCTTCTTTCTTTCTTTCTTCTTCCCTCTCCTCCTTCTCTCTCTTCTCCTTTTCCTCCTCTTCTCTCTCTTCAACTTCCTCATCCCTTACTATCCCTGAATCACTTTCCACCCCATAGAATATCATTAAACATTATATTCATCTTGGATTCAGAAAATACTCTTGAATCCCACAATTATTTTTCTCATAAGAGGAAACCAATAAGATTTGTTGATGATTTCAAAAGAGTTTTATATTGCATCACCTTCAGAAGTTCATCTTTATGTTCATTTTTTAATTCAAATTCCATTTGTGGTTTTGTTATATCAGTATAGGCCAGTTATTAATTGAAAAGTGCACGTTGTCTCTGTTCCATTTCATGAGGAATGTAAAATCTAACACCCTTTCTTGTGCAGTATCCTTGAATGCAAAAATTATTAATTTTCTTGAAGCCTTCTTGCTGTCATTTTATGTATCAGAAATATATGATAGATTAATATAATGACACTTAATACCACCCATCTTCCTGGTTGTTAAATCCTGTTTGTATCCCTCGACTTTGTATAAATTATGCAATATCCATTCCTTCTTTCTCATGTAAACTATTGCTTTCACAATCATATAATTTCCTATTCCCGAAAAGTGTGTATTGTTATTTTGCTAATTGTGCTTCCACATACTCATGTTCTTACAATGAGGATTAATATTCTCTTGACAGACTGTAAAAATCGTGTAGAATTCTTCTCGTTTAATGAAAAAGACCAATTATATCCTAAATCACACATATTTATACCCCCCATTTCTGAATTCTCATATTAACTATACTTCCTTCTTATAAATTCAATACAAAGCAGATAATTGAATTGAATAAGAAAAGGTGTATGGTTTGTTGAACCAGGTGTTGTGGTTGTAAATTCTACTTGGTTTAACAAAACGTGCCATTTATTTAAGGAGTTTATATTGTGATAAATCACTTATCTCACCAAGTCATTCGCGTCAATCGGGCTTGGATAATTCGGAATTTATAAATATTTTGCATATTAATATTTTTTGCTAACTATATTCTGTCGTTCAAGAAATGTGCCTTTGGTATAATTTGATAAATCAATATCCAGTTCTTGGATACACCAAAGATAGAAAACCATCTTCACCAACAAAAGTCATTTATATTAAGATTAAAAAATAATGTCATTAAAAAATATATTTTGTTGAGTTTAAAATAACACATGAAGAAATAATTATCAACAACACTTGGAATTTAATTATGGACTTGAAATGTTTGATAAAACACCATTCTCGAAGAATGTATTACTGCAACAGGTGGTGGAAGACCATAAACTATCAAAATAAATATTTGTCTTGACTATTAAAATTACAAACCGATTGAGAAAACAATTTCCCATTATTATCTTTTATAGTACATAATTAATATTCTTTTGTATGTTCAGACACGTTGTGTCAATTCATCTTTATACCAAAAAACACATAATGAATTTTTAAATTTCTTACAATATTTGACAAGTTCTAAATTTTATGTGTATTCTTTCAAATTCTTTAAACCACTCATCAATTGGCTCATTTATTTATTAGAAAGATATAAATCCATTACCATTTTCGCGTTAATTGTTACACCTGCTTCTGCGATGGAAAGAAAGCATAATTCTCCCAACTAACAATTTCGCTTTATCAGGGGGACTTTCAAGTTTCAGCAAAATTACCAATTACACCAGTCCACTATTTGTTTCTCCAAACTCTTTGTTATGTCTTTCCAACTATTTTGAGCCCGGAGTTTGAGCTTCCATTCGGTTGGCAGTTTTCACCACTGCTGAAATACCACCCGTCCAATGTTCCAGCCGCACTAAACAGCAAATAAAGGAATTAGAAATGGGAGAAATCCTCCACTCATCTCTCTGTTATTGAATATTGCTTCAACATTGTTTTTGACATTTTTAATTTTAAGGAGGCCAACATCGTCAGATTTTCACCTGTTATCTTGTGGCAAAAATTCAATTCTTACTGCTGCGTTTTCTGAATTGTATTACGTTTTCATATGAGCCTTTTGATTGTTGAATACAAGATGATGTTTATGAAGATTGATTTGATTAACATATTACCCCAGTTCGCACTTTACTGCTCATTTATTTTATCAAAAAAATTTATGTGATACTAAATTCATAAACCCATTATCTGTATTAAATCTGAAATTCTGTTTCTTCCAAAAGCAAAACAATATGTATCAACTTCTTCACTTCTCTCCTCTTTCAATGTATAGGGAAGTATCCACTCGATTAGACTTTATAGTTTCCTTTTGAGCACTCAGGTCAATTGCAAATATTTGTACAGGACTTTTAAATGCTGTCATATCCAAAATGGGTTCTTTATTTCAATTGCTTTCACACCACCTTTTTGGTGAGACTTGTATTGCTTCAGCAATAATATTATTTTTCCCAAATAATTGCCAATCTATCTCGTGGGATAAACCTGTTTCCATCTTAGAGAAAACGCCCCGAAGTTGTTTCACCATAGCATTATCACTCAATGATTATTCTTATCAGTAGAGTATCAACATCTGTGTGTTTTAAATGAAGCCACAGATATGGTGGCTTCCAGAAAACCCAAATTCAACGTGTAAGGTGGTTTGGTTCAGTTTACGGTTGGCTTCTTCCTTTTAAGGTATGATACATTGAGTGGTTTCTCTGAGTTAATCTCTATTCAAACATCTCTTCTGTTTTACGATTAGGAGTATATTCACTAATATTTACCGAAAAACTAATCATCAATTAGAATTTATTCTTAGCAGCAAAAGCATTAGCCAGACCAAAAAGCATCTCTTTTCATTTGTTCATTTCTTTTGCATGAAATCTAATTTCAGGACCATACAAGACTTTATCTAAATGATCATAAAATCCAAAAATATACCTTGGAAGAGGAACTGCCACAGTAATACAAAACTATTACCTGCTTTTGTATCAACATTGACATTCCTTTCTTTGACTATATCCAGGGTCTGTGTTTGTTCCCTTGGCCATATCCAGGATAAAACCTTTGACAAGCTCCCTTTCCCATTCTATCACGAATTGGAATTATGGTGTAAATTCATCTTTCAGATGTAGCAGGAGACATAATCAACCGCTTAAACTTCTTTTGTTCCAATTTACAGTGAGCACGATCAAACATTTTTCCAGAAGAAATCATTACGAGTGTAGCGTTTGGGTTTATTCGCCCCAGCCTTAGTGAAGTAAAATTTACACAACAAGAAACTTTCAGCTCGATTCAAATAAGTTTGTTGATTATTATTTCAAAACTTTTTGTTCCATTTGTATTCCAGGTCTGTTCCAGTTATGCATTTACCTTGAAGTAATCTTATTTTTTTAGTAGAGTTGAGATGACAAAGGTATCATCCAAATCATAGATTAGTATCAATTGCTTCCATACTTGTATTTATTTAGGAAAAAATATGTTAAAACTTTTGAAACCCTGACCCCAAGTGTTTGAATTATTTCCTGTCGTTCTTGGGGAGACAACTGTTTTTTGCCTTTCTTTAAATTCTTTTATTGCTTGCATTTGTTGAGATCTTTTTGGGCATCTTTTAGACCTAGTATTGCACCGCTACATTCACACAGCAGAAGCAGTTGAACCAATTATGGTCTTTATGTTAAAATAGTTGAAAACCTTTTCCCATTGAATATCAATTATCCATCTCGTTTTTTTCTTAAATTGATGTCCGACACCCCGTTGTCTCTTTCGGTTTTATAGTATCCACTTCCAAGATACATACCTTCACCCTTGTAGTATGGGGAAAGGAATATCCCATCCCCTGTTAATTATTTTATCTTTTCCCAACTCGTGTTTCCTCACAATAACCATCGTATATTATTGTATTGGAAAAATTCACAATAGGTGAATTCTGATGGATATAATTTCTCCATTATAATAAATCATGCGATTATCTTGTCGCATATATCCTAAAATTTACTCTGTATATGGTTTTTTCCTGACACTGGCAGATAAACCACATTTGGGGGTTCCATATTGAATTTATAACCAATTGGGGTTGGAGTATGCACTGAATGAAAATATTGTATTTGTCTTATTCCATCATTATAAGCACCATCAATCAAATCACAGTGAATTTAATACCGAATTTATACCTGAGGATATTTGAATGACCATCTCATTGTTTTAAACGTCCCATTAGTTTGAATCTTTTGAGGAGAAACCCAACAACTCTTTCAATGAATTATCAATTGTGATGAAATTAACTTGTAGTTTAATCGTTGATTTTGAGTATTCGTTTTTGAATATCTAAACAATATTTTTTGGTTCATCACCCTGTTCTTTCATGAGGCGAGCAATTTCGTAAGATATTGAGAAATCTCCATATGCTCCGGGTGGAAACTGTTATCATTTTGCATCCACTTCCCGGATATAACTTAACTTTCCTTTTTCTCCGTTGATATTCAAACAAGGTATTTAAAGTTTCCATTGGACAATAAAGACGCCTCATAATTCTTTTGTGCGTCAAGTGTAGTGGTTATGGAATGAAATATGTGGTCGCTTGTTGTGAAATTTAAAAACGAAGATGTGCTTCTCATCTCTTATTTAATTATGGGATAAAGTCTTTGGGTATTGACATTTAGTTCATTATTTTCATGTTCCTCAACTGTTCTTAAATGGCTTAGATGCTTCAGTGTTAAACAATTTTATTTCCAGCCTTTTCTTTCTACCTTACAGCCAATAAAACAGTCCATTAACCCCAAATTTGTGATGGATCATTTTGAAGAAAACTAACACCTGAACCCAAGCGGACTTAAAAGCATGAAAAATTTGTTTCTCCTTCTCAGTTTTTCCTACTTTTACCAGACTATATTGACCTGATAATTAAGAGAGTCAGCAAATCAATTTTATACTTGTCATTCTTATTTTCATAACCAATGGTTTATTTCAAATACTTTAATTCATCCCTTCACAGTTGAACCTGTCTTTCCATGTTGGTAGAATAAATATTAATCTTGGAGATTAATTTAACAGGGGGGTGAGCAGTGAAACTCTAAGAACCCATTAATTCATCATTAAATATCAACCATTTCTGGAAACAAGATGAAATATTGGCTTGTTGTTCTGGTGGATGAGTCCTGCTTTGGTTTTTTAATCGCCTGAATATTCATGTGTTTTTGAAGAGATTTCACAAGATAATTTCATGGGTTGATTAATCTCTTCCAGTTGTTGAAAAATCCATCATCATATTTAATTCTCCTGCATTGCTTTAATTCTTCCTCCGTTCATTTGACTGAAATATTTCACATTTGAAGTTTTTTAGGAGTATATTCGATTGTGGGAACTGTGTTGAAGCGATCTAAAAAAAATTCTAAAAAGTGGTAGTAAAAAAATCTCTCTTGTTTTCTTTCAAATGTTCTTCACCCGTTAGTTTCTGTGTGCCGTTCTTCTTTATGTCTTCCTGTTGTTTTACAACTTTGAAACTAACTCTTTGATGTTCCTAAATCTTCTTGCTCTTTCTTTCGCTTCCATTTATTTATTTGGAAAATATTCAGTCACTGAATTATAAAGGTCAACAGGGGAAATTTTCCTTTTCTTCATTTGCATTAAAGTAGATGTGTTCAAATAAATCCTTTTCTTTTAAATATTTCATCAAAATTCTTTATTAACATAATACGAGTTGTAATTTCTTCTTCACTAATACTTGTTACCTCTGCTTTTCATACGTTTGCATTAAAGTTCTTCATCAACATCAAAAACTGAAATGATAAATCTAAAACTTCCATCCACCACTCAGATGTTTAATAATTGTCTCATTCGTTCTGATTCGTTTCAAATATCCCACGAACCTCCAGATTTTTAGTTTCTTTAACTCACTCTTACAATGTGAATATTTTGTTGTACCAGAGATACCTCCTCAAATATTTAACATGCATTCCTCAAGCGCATATTGTTTCCTCCACTGAAAGTTAGTTAATTAAATTCTTCACCTTTCTACTTCTCCAGTCTCATTGCTCTAGTTGTTGTATACTACAATACGAACCAACTGTGCTTTTTAAGCAAATTTTCAATATTCTCATTTGTATTATTCAAGAACCATAGTTATGATAATGTTTTTCCAGAAGCAGATTTACCTTCAAGATTTACAATAATAGTTGCCATTTATATAGGTAATTGTTTAATAAAATAAAAAATATATCCCTTAATATGCTCATCTTGTTTTCACAACAACTATATTTATATTTTTCAGTGTGTGCTTCATATAATCCCCAAATTTCTTTTAGTACGATAATGTAGAACAATTGTATCTCCAAAATTGTTTATATCTAAATTGAATTTTAAACTTGAATAAAATAAAAGTGTGAGCATTGTTTGTATTGAGCGACAAGGGAGTGAAAGTATGATTGGACTAGTTAAATGCTAACAAGAAGAATGTCTCCGTTTGTGTATTACCTATCCATTACCATTTTGGTTTCATTTGAGAGGTTTTAAAAGAACATAACGTTCCTTCAAGGGAAAGTTTATTATAGCAAGTCGAATAAAAAACTCATATTTCGATAGAGATTATACACCAGCTCGAAAGGTTTGTGAGACGTTTAATAAAAAAGAATCTTGGAGGAATTATCATGATTTGTATCTTTAAAAACTTGATTGTATTGTTATTTGCTGATTTGTATGAACTTTTAAACAGTCTGTCATAATAAAATTATTATGATTCGACTCCCCGCTCACTATTACCACAGCCCCGGGTTTAGCTTGGAGTGCTCTGTAAAAAAAATGGAACAAAACATTAATTTGGGAATTAATCAGTGAGTATGATATGCTTTTAATGATAGAGAAGGCTAAAGAGGAGAATATCTCAAGTATGTTTCCAAGAGATATGCCAAAGCAAATAACAAATATCATCCTGATTGTAATAAGGATGAGGACGAACTCTTACCATGAAGTATTGATGATGCTAACAATTTGTTATGGGTGCCTATGGTCTCAATCTTTGCCTTATGGAAAAATTAATGGGTTAAAGAAACAACATATGAAAAAGTTTACAAGACATTTTTGTCCTTCCTCTCTGAAGAGAATTGGAGTGAAGCTGAAGTTGAGATATTATTATGAGGTTGATTTAAAATATGCAGAAGAATCATAACAACATAAAGACCTGTACCTTTTGCCCCTGATAAAGAAAGTCCAAGGAAAAGAATGGTCAAGGATTACCAACTCATTTATATTAAAAGCGTAAATCTACAGAAAAACTTACTTACCACATTAAATGATATAGGAAAGTTATGTTTTTGCCATCAAAGAACTTGAGAAAATATTTAACGGCTGGGTTTGAGAGTGAGGAAAATTCATAGGAATTTTGAAATTTCAACAAAGTCATTGGTTAAAGGAAGTATATTGATTTTAATACAAAAAGGAGAAGAAAAGCAAAAACTGATTTTGAGAAAGACTTTTATAAATTAATGAATAATGCTGTACTTGCAAAGACTATGGAAAATGTAAGGAATCGACAAAACATAACACTTTCTACATCTTGGAAATAGTCTTCAAAGTTAATTAATAGACCAAGTTTTGAATGAGCGGAGGTGTTTTCAGAGAACTTTTTTGCTATTCATTTGAAAAAAGAGAGTATTGAAATGCATAAACCTATTTATATAGGAACAGCAATTCTTGACTTGTCAAAGTCGTTAATGTATGACTATTACTATAATAATTTAAAATCAAATATAAGGATAATGTGTCATTGTTGTATATGCATACAGATAGTTTTATATTAGAAATTAAGACAAGTGATATATATGAGGATATTATTGATAATATTGATATATATGAGACAAGTAATTATAAGTCAGGAGATGTGTTGTTTTCATCAAAGAATAAAAAGGTTATTGGTAAGTGTTAAAGATGAATTGGTGGGAAGGTCATGAGTGAATTTATCAGGATTGAGATCAAAGTCTTATCTTTCTACGTAATTGATAATAATAACATTGAACAGTGTGATAAGAAGCTAAAGGGAAAAGAAAATATAATCAGGAACAATAAACTTTAAACATTATTACAACTGTTTAACCTTAAAGAAGGAAGAGTACAGAAAATGAATAACAATAAGAAGTTATAAACATCAATTATACACAGAAGAGTAAATAAGAAAGCATTAGGAGCTTTTTGATGATAAAAGATATATATTTTAGAGAATGGAATCAATGTCTCCCTTATGGTTATAAGTATGTGTTAAATATATTGAGTTGTGAATTTAACAGACTACCGCCTCTTTTTATGATTATAAATTGCATAGAACCAAGCAATAACCAGAACCAAGAGAGTGGAGATGTAATCAGCCTTGGTATTTAAATGGGAAACAGAAAGAATGTGAGAAATATCAAAAAGGACTTATTGAAGAAATAACTGGGGTAAAAGTAGATAAAACAAATAAGCGGATAAATTTCATCACAAATGAGTTGGAGGATGTAAAGAAAACAATAAATATCCTTGAATGGACTGAAAACTTTGATAGTTATCAAGTGAATAATGGAAAAACAATTTACTACAATGTCAAAATGATATGTGGCTCAGTAGGTGGTCAAATAAGAGCATTAAGAGAAGTTTATCATTTCATTTCTG
>CM068953.1:101330827-101333327 GCA_035128595.1 Eptatretus atami
TAAACCAAGAACCAAGTTCCAAGTTATTCTTTGTGAATATACTCGATGGAAATGAATGTTACAAGAAACTTAAGTTATTCCCTAAAGTCGAACATGGACAAATATTTGTTGGTTCGCTGTTTGAGTGGAATGAAAATATGAAAGGGAAGAAGTACTTTAATCAGTGAGTCTCAATCTTTCATCGTCTCAATTTTACATTTGCTTGTATGGAAGGGGGAGCAAATGAGTCTCAATTTTACATTTGCTTGTATGGAGGGAAGGGGATCGGTTGGCAGGAAGTCATATGTCATTTTGAGCTTTTGGAGCTTGGGTCAGAAGGTCTTTCCCTTTTTCCCCATTCATTTGAATGGGCGTCCCAGAAATCCCATTTATCATCTACTGATACATATATATGTGTGTGTGTGTGTTGGCCTTGTGCTGTGTTATTGTGTGTTTCATTGTGTATCCATATCTCTATTATAATATACCAAGCTTGCACATTAAAAACTCGGCTCGCCGTCACACGATCCCTATGAAATTACTGTGGCACTTAGCGGACATGCCGACAATGTTTGGGAAGTCTTGGCGTTCCATTAGTACCACTTGCATTTTGCACAATGCGTATTTTTTGTCATTCCCCGTGTACGGTCTGTCGTCTGCTACCAGCTATGTTGTTACTCTGCATTCCCGTGCATGTGCACGGGTATCGCTAGTAATTAATATTAGGTGAATGCACCCGGAATTGCCCGGGTTATTTTTGAATGAATTTAATCTTCTGTACATACAGTAGGTCTGACGCGAGCACAGTATCAGTTCCCCCATTGGGCCACGGCAGACATAGAGAAGGGGTTGGTGTGGGGAACCCACCCCGACCAACCCCCCCCCCCCCCCCAGCCGAGGGGCCTCGCCACCTTGCCTAAAACCTTTGCGGGCCCGTCCAGACATTTTTTTGTATCAGAAGCTTTCCTCCTATCTTTCACCGTTTAGGAGATAGCGCATGCAGACAAACACACAAACTAACAAACAAAAACGTCAAATTATATATTGGATATACTGTATATGAAAAAAATTTCATAATTATATTTATATATATATATATATGTACATATATAGTATATTATATTATATATTATACATATATATATATATATTTATATATATTTTTTCATATGTGTGTGTGCTTTGTGTGTAGTATAATAATATTATATACTTACAGACGTAATTATTATATACTCTATATAGATATATATATATATACTATCTATGAGTAACTGAATATATATATTATATATATTCAATCATAATACTCTACGACCTAATACTACGATCATTATAGCGAACTAGTAGTACGATGATACTCATAGATTAAGCTAATATATATAAATGTAGTAGATTAATTATACTATACAATGTCTATACTATATCTATCGTCAGTATTACCTATAATAGTACTATAGTATATGTATATCAAACTCATACACACCATATAAAATGTGGATGTGTGCACGTAACAGTAATAATAGCAACGAAACATCACTTCCCACACATCCGTGGGATATCGGGATAGCGTTCCTGCCCTTCATATTGTCTATGAAGATTGATATAATTGGGGAAAGAAATATGAAAATGATTCTCACTCAGATCATATTCAGCAGCTCAGGACGATCTTTCTTCGCGCCACGAAGGGTCCTTAATATCAGCGCCTACCAATAACAGCGCTTCCTCTCTGGTAGTTCATCACAATGAAGATACGCGCCGACTCAACCATTGAGAGCGTCGTATCAGGACCTCAACAAGCCGAGGTCGTCTATTAAACTACCTCTGTGACCTCATGGTGCCGGGTGGAAGTCTCTCTTTTCTTGTTACTGATCGCTCGACGAAGTTGACTTCATCAGCACTTTGCACCTCGCAGGACTGCTTGCACTCTGTGCAGCGTCGTATTATAGCCATAACCTGAGCGCTCAGCACGCTGCGCAGCATGATCAAACTACTCTCTGACATGGGGCTGGTCCAATATGCCTCTGAGTCAACGCACGCCTGCTCTCCGCCGTCCGCTCCAAGACGCCACAATCATCTCCCAATCAGCATAATGCACATGCGCCTTCAATTGATAGCTGGATGCGGTGCGACTTACCGGCTGATTCATTACTAAGACTCCTAGCACGACACAAGATGAACTGACAGATGCCATGTTTGTGTGTGTCGTGTGTGTGTGTGTGTGGTGTGTGTTTGTGTGAGTGCGTCGTGTGTTTGTGTGTGTGTGTGTGTTTGTGTGGTGTGTGTTGATGTGTGTGTGTGTTGTGTTGTGTGCACGCGCGCGCGCGCACAGGTGTGCATGCCCGTGTATGTGTAAATAGGAAATTGATAAAATACATTATAAATAATATACGTATAATACTATTATGTATATATACATACCATTTGTTGCTTCGCTGACAGTAATACTAAAGGGGGGAAGAGGGAGAGAGGGGTTTGAAGAAGAAATACTGGGAGGCTGGAGGTGGAGTGGAAAGGAGAGGAG
>CM068953.1:101338327-101351265 GCA_035128595.1 Eptatretus atami
CGCTATGCGGTCCTCACACACACCCTTTGCCCAGGCTCATAAAAGGAGTGATGCCGAACCGTTTCTTGGAAGCTCACAGCTCTTCTTTGCGCTTTTATTCATTCTTCTTCCTCCTTTTTAGCCTTTGCCGCAGCCTGCTCATGGGTACAAGTCATCTCACCCTTTCCATCGTCGCTGCCGCTGCTGTCGAAGCCATTGAACCACGGAGTCAGACGGGGTCACAAGCAGCCACCACACAAATAGATCAGCATGGAGACAATCGTACCACGAGCCCTGTGATGAGGAGGAAGGAGGGAATAACACGCACTACCACTAAGTGGAATGCTCGCGGAGCGTCACAGAGAGGCACACCATTCACCACTTACAGATATGTACACGATGAAGATAGGGACTTTCCTCCTCACACATCCACTTCTACATCTCTCTCTTCCCCCACTATCCTGTCCACTGTGGACGCATAAGCCCGATTGTTCTTGGCGGGCCGGACAAAGGAACGAATATACTGACACGCTTCACATTTCCTCTCGCCCGACACCACACCACATCCCTCACTTTGCATACATCACACCTCCTGCTGCGCATCTATCTATAATTCCAGCAATCTCTGTGTTTGTCTGTCTGTCTGTTTGTTTGCGACCACCGTTTCTCGACGACCGCTGGTCCGATCTTATTGAAACTTCCAGGAATATTGCCGGGGCCCCGCAGATGTGCCTTTTCGAGGTTTGATTGTCAATCGGAACGAGCGGTTCCCAAGTTACGGCCATTTTATTGCTTTTTTCAGTGTTGAAAAGGTGTATATATGGCAGCTGAAGTGTCGTTCCACCTTCTCACATTATCATCCCATTTTTTTCTCAGAATAATGATAACAGCATATTAATATATAATAATAATAGCACAATATTGGCAGTAACAATAATAGCACAATAATGAATAAAAAGAATAACGTGTTACAATGACCAATGTCTGTCAACCAATAACACCTATATATTGTCTGTCAACCAGACAGGACACCGGTGCTATGACGTCACGAATGACGTCACAATGCTTCCTCTTCGATTGAAACTTGCCAGGAATATTGCCGGGGCCCGCAGATATGCCTTTTCGAGTTTGATGTCAATCGACGAGCGGTTCCCAAGTTACGGCCATTTTATTGCTTTTTTCAGTGTTGAAAAGGTGTAATATCGCAGCTGAAGTGTCGTTCCACCTTCTCACCTTATCATCCATTTTTTTCTCAGAATAATGATACAGCATATTTAAATAATAATATAATATATAATAGCACAATAATTTGCAGTACACAATAATAGCACATATAATTGAAAAAAAGATAACGTGATACAATGACACAATGTCGTTCAACCAATAACGAACCTATATTTTGTCTGTCAACCCAGACAGGAACGTACTTAATGACGTCACGAATGAGTCACAATGCTTCTCTCGGATTGAAATTGCCTAGGATATTCCGGGCCCGCGGATGTGCCTTTTCGAGGGTTTGATATCAATCGGACGAGCGGTTCCCAAGTTACGGCATTTATCTGTCGACCAATGACAAGACACGGTGCTATGACGTCACGAAATGACGTCACAATTAATGTTTTATTATTTATTATTATTATTTTCACGATTGACGGTCCGATCTGATTAAAACTTGCCGGAATATTGCTGGGGACCCGCGGATGTGCCTTTTCAAGGTTTGATATTAATCGGATAAGCAGTTCCAAGTTACGACATTATCTGTGACCAATGCAAGACCGGTGCTATGACATCACGAATGACGTCACAATTAATGTTTATTTATTATTATTATTATTTTTTGCAACGATTGACGGTCGATCTGATTGAAACTTGCCAGGAATATTGCTGGCCACAGATGCCTTTCGAGTTTGATATAAATGCGACGAGCGGTCCCAGTTACGCCATTTATCTGCGAACCATATCTGCGAGAGAGGGGGACGGAGAGGGAGGATGAGAGTGGGGCGAGAAGCAGGGGCGAAGAAGAGGAGGAGAGAAGGCGAGGGCGAGACTAGGGGGGAGAGGGAAGGAGCGGGGAGAGAGAGGTGGATGGGGACAGACAGAGCGCGAGAGAGGGGGACGGAGAGTGTGAGAGGGGGTGTGAGAGGGGTGGGAGTGGGGTGAGAAGAGGCGAGAGGGGAGAGAGGGGCGAGACTAGCGTGAGAAGGGGAGAGGGGGAGAGGGAGGAAAGAGGGGGGAGAGAGGGGGAGGAGTGGGGGTGAGACTAGGTGGTGAGAGAGGGGAGAGAGTGGGGGGGGGAGGGAGGGGAGAGAGAGGGGGAGAGAGGGGCAAGAGAGGGGGCGAGAGAGAGGGAGAGAGGGGGAGAGAAGGGAGTGAGAGAGAGGGGCGGCCGTCACAATTCAAGAGAGGGGGACGAGAGGAGGGGGCGAGAGAGAGGGGGGGTGAGAGGGGGGCAGGAGAAGAGGGCGGAGAGAGGAGGGGAGAGAGGGATTCGAGACTAGGGGGAGCGAGAAGGGCGAGAGGCACGGTGGGCATCACATATCTCTTCGTTTGATATGACATCACAATTGACGCTGGACCTGAGTATGTTTCCCAGTGTTTCCCAAGTTATGTCCATTTATGATACGGTTGGTCCAATCTAATTAAATAATGCCCCAATCCAGTCGTCTCTTTATGCACCTACGGGGCCGCCCCTAAGGCCCGTATAGTATAATATAATCCAATCCATTGTGCCACATACATTTCCTCACTTTTGTTGTAAATACAGTATATGCCACTGTTAAGGAATGTTTCCCAGCTGGTTTTCATGTTTCTTGCTTATTATGTATTCAGCATGGCCCGCACCCTAGCTTAAGGGCTCACACCTTGACGATTTAGCCAGCGTTTGCGAACGTATGAAAATTGGTGCTAGGAGATACGCTGTGGGCACACGTCGAATACGTTAGTGGGTAAGTTTTGTATACGTTAAGAGCACGCTGAAGCACGCTGGCATACGTCGTGTAGCAGAGCCTCGACAATCGTGAACGGTGCTTCAAATTTTGTGAAGCGTATGCCACTGATACTCCACGCGTTGAGGGTCTAGGTTAGGCACGTGTGACGGGCGAGGGCGCTGACAGTACGTCGACACCTGTACTTTGTAGGGTGTGTTGAACGACGAGGGGGCTGAGGTAATGTTGTGTACCCGAAACTTATCTACCTATGAGTAATGTTGTGGCCACGGTACGGGCATCGTTGACCACGTCACAAGTTTGTGTTACGTTACTCATAAGTCTGAGACACGTCGAGTAATGTTACGTGTGCCGAAACTTATTTGCTTAACCATGGAGGAGTAACGATGCTCTTGAACCGAGTGTTAACGTATCTCCAACGCATATTGACGTGATTGGTATGACGTAATTGATCGTCTTGTGGAGCGACACAAATTACAGTTGAACGTGTTTCTAACTTACAGCTACTGTTTAAGGCGGAATTATTGGGCGTTTAGGGAGTTGGGGTATATAAGAGGTTCAGAAGGAGGCTCGTGTGGAGACTACATGGTTTTTTTTTGTCTGTGTTTTGTTTTTCTTCGGCATAGGCGGATAATTTGAACACTTCGTGTGTCTGTGCGTTTAATTTAAACGTGAGCGGGGCAGCGATTAATTCGCTGAGCGGCAGCCTTAGAGGAGGTAGCGTACGCGCACGGGCTCAGTCGGGACGAGCGCACAGCTCGCACTGGGACGTTAGCTAGCGTTGGGCATACTGTTGTGAACCCGACTACGACGCGCTAAGGCATGTCTTGGTTAGTTATCTATAAGTTATTGAAGCTTTCTGTGTACGATGTTACTAATGACGTTATACATGTGTCCAACTCGTTCTGGTGAATAGCGCCAAAAATAAAAAAAAAAAAACCATTCTAATTGTCAGGTAAATGAACTTAAAAAGAAAACCCGAGAAACTGTCGTATAGAATGCTGCTAAGAAAGTCTTGGGCCGTCGAGAGAGGAGTGCATCATAGCTCCATCGTCACTCGTGACGTGAGTTCGACACATGAGCCTGTTACTATCTTAGAGCTTACTAGCTACTAACTAGAGTAACTATACAAGTAACTGTGTGAATGACCAACGCTCACCTACTACTACTACTGATTACTACTGACATGAGTGCGAGTCTGAAACACTAACGGGTCGTTCTTGTGAAGCCCATTGTTGAGGTCGCAATTGCCCCTAAACGCTGCGAAAAGACCTTATATGGTAGCTGATAAGTGTAGAAACACGTTAGTGAGTTTGTGTCTCTGGAAACTCAATGAGACGTCAATGGTGCGGTTGGAGATACGTTGACACATAGTGGCAAAGCACGTTTCTCATAGGTTAGAAATAAGTTTCGGGTACGCTAAACATTACCTCGAGCGTGTTTCGACTTCTGATAACTTACAAGTTAACGTCTGTGTTCGATGTGTGTCCGATGCATAACGTGGCCTACAACTTATGGCAGCGATGCGTGGTCATACGGGCATACGTCGGAATTTTGAGCATGCTTAAAATTGTCGACTTCGGCGTACTACGATGTATAGGCCAGTCACACCTTGACGTTTTAGCCACAATGGCAACGTATGAAAATGTATGTAAAACGCTGGTTACGCTGAACTTTTGATGGTTTTTTTTAAAGATTCGGATATTCATAACGAGTTGGTCATATGCATAACATATTTAACGGCACAGAACGTTTCGTTGTCTTAAAATAACTTATACCAACGAATGCTTAGCCTGTTTCGGCATTCACAACCTATGCCTAACGATTGTTAACTTAGGCATAGCGCGCTGCACGTATCGCCGACGAACTCGTGGCATGGCTGTAAAAACTGCCGCACGCCGATTTAAATCATAACCGCCTGAGAATTGGAAGTGTCAACCACGCAATCACACCTTGACGATTTAGCCAGCGTGCCGACCTATGAAAAATGTGTCTAAAACGCTGGCACACGTCGATACGGTATGGTAAGTTGTGATACGTTAAAGCACTCTGAAAAACGATGAAGTACGCTGTCATATTTCGTTGTACGTCTCGTACGTCATGAAATTTCAAGCATGCTGAAAATTTTACGACGTACTCGCCGTATTGCTCACACGTTCCGCTACGCTGAATAATTGTAGGCACGATATGCGATCGTTGACACACGTCGACACAAGTTCCTTGTAAGTTACTCGTAAGTCGAAACACGTCGAGGTAATGTTTAGCATACCCGAAACTTATTTTTCCTCGTCAAGGCACATTTTCTTTTTTTCTCCTTGGCTCCGTGAAGGCACGTGACGAAATATCTGAAGTTGTTGTTGTTGTTGTTGTTTTTTTGTTTATTTGTTTTTTTTTTTAGTCTATCACGAATTTTAAAATATATTCGGACATTTGCTTTTAAGTTTCGATGTCGAGTGACAATTATCCTCAAACAGAAATATTCACAGAGGAGGAACTAAGAATAAACATGAGCAAACTGAAGAGGCAATTGGACGTGACGTAACGGCACATTGACGAAATATCGGAAGTTAATATATATATATATTTTTTAAACGCTCCAATACGCCATTATACGGTAGCTGTAAATTGAAACACGTTCAATAAGTTCTGTGGTCGTCCGGAAGACGTCAATCAAATACGTCTACATACGTCAATATGCGTTGGAGGTACGTTACACATAGGTTCAAAGCACGTTACTCAGAGTTTGAAATAAGTTTTGGTACGCTAAGCATTACCTCGACGTGTTTCGAACTTATGAGTAACTTACAAGTAACGTGCCTCGAGTGTGTAACGATCGCATAACGTGCCTCGACGTGTGTGCAAGACATCGTTTAACGTGCCTAACACAGTTACTCAAGTTATAAATAAGTTTCGGGTACGCTAATCAATACTCGACGTGTTTCGACTTATGAGTAACTTACAAGAACGTGTGTCGTGTTTGTCAACGATCGCAACGTGCCTACAACTTATAGCCACGCGTAACGGAACATGTGAGCATACGCTGCGAGACGTCGTTAAAATTTCAAGCATGCTAAATATTGAGGACAACGGCAAAGTACACGATGAAAGCCAGCGTACTACGACGTATGGCAGTGTTTTGCAGCGTGCTTCTTATGTTTCCAAACTTACCCATAACATATTCGACGTGTGCCAGCGTTTTAGACAAATTTTTCAAAAATCGGCATAAGCTGGCAAAAACGTCAAGGTGTGACTGGGCCTTAAGCCAGTGTGCTTCAGCGTGCTCTTAACGTATATAAAAACTTACCCATAACGTATCGACGTGTGCCAGCGTATTCTGCAAATTTTTCATACGTCGGCATACGCTGGCTAAAATGTCAAGCTCTGACAGGGCCTTGACACTTCGAGTCTAGTGCGGTTATGATTTGAATTGTCGAGCGGCAGCCTTTTAATCGGCTACGCCACCTGATCGTCGGCGATACGCTGCCGCCGCGCTATGCATACATTGACTATCGTTGGGCATACGTTGTGAACGCCGACAACCCGCTAAGCATTCGTTGGTATAAGTTATCTATAAGTTATCGAAACGTTCTGTGTACATTACTAATACGTTATGCATACGTCCAACTCGTTATGAATACGCCAAAAACTTAAAAAAAACATCAATAGTTCAGCGTACGCCAGCGTTTTACATACATTTTTATACGTTGCCATACGCTGACTAAAACGTCAAGTGTGACAGCGCCTTTAGCTGGACGTTATTCCTCGACGATTTGTAACATAGCCAGTACGAACTTGGCAGTTCCGCTTGGCCGATCTATATGGTAGGTGATCTGGTTTAAGCAAGTATGTTCCTGAGCGTGTTCCCCGTAATGAGATCTGTGACCTTTAGGTAAACAGGTTTAGATTGAGGACCCTAAGTCACCGATCAAGTTATTGGCTTTCACGGTCGATTCGCGACCCCGCGACATGAAGTTATTCGTGTGCGACGTTCTGCGATTCCAGTGAGGCCGTGAGTTACCTGAGGTGGTCTCCCCCACCCCCTGGTCTCCCCCACCCCAGATCTGCCACAAGAACCTGTATCAAATCATCTTCCAAGACAAGATTTTCGTTTTCCCTCATGTGGATGCAATATAACAACTATTTCTTCTGTCTGATGGTAACAAATTTCAGGAGAAAGGTCATTTCAAGCTAAGATAATCAAAAATGAACTGAGAGCAACCATGTCTCAAGGAAAACTGTCTGCACTTAGCATCATGTGCATAGAAAAGCAAGAAGCTTGTGTGCATATCATTGAGGACACAATTCATTATTTGCTTTTGGGAATTCAAGAAAGAATGTTTTAAGTTGTATCTGATACATTGTTCTGATTTTGCAAACAATTTCATTATTACTTATGTTAATCAAAGTGATTCTGATTACTGATTTTGTCAGCATTTTTGTATATATATATTAAGTATGTTAAAATTATTTAAACAATTACATTTAAGTATTTTTCCATGAATTACTATATTATAATCTATGAAAGAGATCAAGCCAATCAAATATAAATATTAATCAAGTAAATGCATTCATTTGAAAATAATTTGTACTTTCACTTTAAATGCCTTGCATAAATAATTAAAGGCATATATGTTTTCAATTTTTGTGAGACCTTCTGGTGTGATTGAAGACCTGGGGCAAAGAAGTACTTAAGTCACAATTTTTGAAAAAAATGAGCTGGCACCAGTACTATAATCTATAATGGCCAGAGCATCATTGAAACCAAAAAATTCCGAAAAGAAGTACTCAACTACTGCTTATTGGTATATGGTCATTGTTGAATTCACTAAAATGTATGAAGAAAATACCCAAGTCCATAATGTTTGAGCAAGAAGTTCCTAAAAGTCCATGACTGTCAATCAAATGCTGGTATGTGTCACGTGACAAGCTATGAAAATGGCGACCATGGAGGCTGGACAGCATGTGGAATGAGGATACCCTGATAACAGGCATGACAGGGTCCAAAATGTAAAACAAACCCGGGAGACTGGGACAGAAAGGAGAATGAAGGATGCCAAAGCATCAGGTATGTAGTTCTATGCATTATACTTTGCTGGTACTGAAAAAGACACTCACAGTTCATCAGCTTTTGAGCCTCATAAAAGGTGGCCATGGTTTTTACTCTTAAGAGTTTGACTTTTGTAAATTTCCGATCTGGTATGATTTTGATGCAAACTTTCTGAGCAGGATGACTTTTGCTGATGAGGGACTTGTGATCATGATGATCATGATGAAAAGTCATGATCATGAGAAGAATCATGTGTATGATCATGACCTTACAGTCATGATGAAAGACGACTGGCACCAAAGTTAGGTTTTCTTTTTATTTGGACATTAATTTCCGATTTAACTGAGTATTTTGACTAATGAGTAATTTAGTTAACTGAGTATTCTGCATAAAATTAAACCACGAAAGGCAAGGAAACAGCAAAAATGACTGTTTGGCAATCAAAAATGAGCAATAAATGGCTTTGTGTGTTAAAAGTACCCAAGTCCAGCCATTTTATCGCAAAAAGTACCTAAGTCCAGGTACTTCGCCACAAAACTACTTAAGTCCAAAACTAATTTTCTCGTTTTATTCGTAATAAAGGATTATTTTTCCACAAAAACGGGTTTGTCTGCTCTGTATAGCCCCTGGAACTAGCAAAAGGCTCCATAGTATGCCACCTTTAAAAAAAAAGTATCTGCAGCATGTTTTGAAAACTTTGATCCTCAATATCTCAAAAGTGTTATTTTGTGACTAAAGTACTTGTTGCACTCAGGTCTTTAATTGTTTTAACAAGGGGCCTCCAAGCTATATACAGCTTCGGGCCTCACCAAGTCTAAATCCAGCACTGCATCCATCTCATGAATGGCCATTTCCTTTATAGCTAATGGAGCTGAAAATGGCAACCTCAATGGGCATCCCATGAGAATTTCATGTGGGGAAAGGCCCTTTTTTCTATTAGAAGTTAAGTTGTCATTGCCATTAAAGTTACCGGTAAGGCTTCTGGCCATTTTGAACCTGCCTGGCTGCAAATTTTTGCCAGTTTATTTGAAAGAATCATATCTGGAATTTACATTCAGGATAGGGTATTGCCATTGCATACCATCCGTCTGGAGGTCTGTCACCTTTTTTGACTTCTCCAGCCAAACAGCTGGGCTGATCTTGCTGAGATTTGGCAGCAAAGTTCCTTTCCCCAATTGTAACAGGGATTGCAAAAACCTCGCGACATAGTAAATTTTTTCAAAAATCTTCTTCTCCAGACCCACCAGTCAGAATATTACCAAATTTGGGTTAAAACATTAGAAAAGGGTCATGATGTTAAAATGTGGAGGCCATGCTGATCACATGACCGGAAGTGTGTCAAAATGGCGGTCGCACCAATTCTTTCCAAAATCTTCATCTCTAGACTCGCCAGTCAGAATGCAACCAAATTTGTGTTGCAAAATTAGGCCAGGGGAGGGATACTAATTAAATTGTGGAAGTCATGCCGATCACGTGACCAGAAGTGTGTCAAAATGGCGATCACGCAAATTCCTTCCAAAATCTTATTTTCCAAACACACCAATCAGAATGCTACAACATTTGTATTACAACCTTAGGTAAGCATAGGGATGTTAAATTGTGCAAGTCATGCTGACCATGTGATCAAAAGTTTGTGAAAATGGCCGACAGTCAACTTTTGTGAAAATCGCCTAAATTCCTTCAACAATATTCCACTCCAGTCCCACCAGTCAGAATGCTACCAAATTTAAGTTAAAACATTAAGCCACAGTCCTGATGTTAAATTCTCAAGGCCATGTTGATCACCTGACCCGAAGTGTGGCGAAATGGCAGTCATGCAAATTTGTTCCAAAATCTTCTCTCTTTGTGAGTTTCAAAGCAAAATATTGTTACGGATCTGGAAACCATTTGCATTCAACATCCAGGTCCCAAAAGTCAGTTATCCCATTAAGTACATGTGTAGTCAGATTCCCTTCCTTTTGTCTGGTAGTGGGGCAACTTAGCAAAACAATTGTGCATTTTGTGAGGAAAGCACCAAATTTGGCACACTAGTAGCCTATCATATTTAGACAGATTGGATATTGGGGCCATCTCAAAATTTTGATGGCAGTGGAAAATGGCTGCCACAGCCATCAGCGGCTGAATTTGAGATGGCCGAATATCCAAATCTGTTCTTAATATTGTTAGGGCTGTGGAAATTCGCAGAACACCATAAAGGTTCCTTAGATCAGTTAGATGAGAAGTCTGTCCTTCAAGTTTAGATTTCCCCACCGTTGTTTAATGGGAATTATTCGTGTTCACTGGGCTGCGACCCTTTGAGGTAGGCATTTTTCTTTTTCTGTCATTATTTTGGACCAACCATAACTCAACAACCAAAATCAACCGACCAACCTTCGCCTCTTTACCTCCACAACCGCCAACAAACCCACACCACAAACATCGCATCACCTTCGTTCCTGAAGCGATGCCATCTTCGCGCCAGCAGGGCGGGATCTGAACAAACGACATCGCTGCGGGCAGAGGCAGAGGTTCTCTCGCCGCCAAGTGTGTCGGTGATTTCCACGAGGTCGGATTTCCGGGTGTCGAAGGTCGAGATGTCAGACCAAGCGCGTCGGTGATTTACAGACGATCGGCTTTCCGGGGTCGAAGGTCGAGCTGTCAGACCAAGCGCGTCGGTGATTTCCACGACGTCGGCTTTCCGGGGTCGAAGGTCGAGCGTCAGACCAAGCGCGTCGGTGATTTCCACGACGTCGGCTTTCCGGGGGTCGAAGGTCGAGCTGTCAGACCAAGCGCGTCGGTGATTTCCACGACGTCGGCTTTCCGGGAGTCGAAGGTCGAGCTGTCAGACCAAGCGCGTCGGTGATTTCCATGACGTCGGCTTTCCGGGGGTCGAAGGTCGAGCTGTCAGACCAAGCGTGTCGGTGATTTCCACGACGTCGGCTTTCGGGGGTCGAAGGTCGAGCTGTCGACGCGCGCGTCGATGATTTCCACGACATCGGCTTTCCGGGGTCGAAGGTCAAGCTGTCAGAGCGAGCGCGTCGGTGATTTCCACGACGTCGGCTTTCCAGGGGTCAGAGGTCGTGCTGTCAGAACGAGTGCTTCGGTGATTTCTTCCACGTCCGCTCTCCGGGGGTCGGAGGTCAAAGGGCAAGGGTCGATTCTCGCTTCCCTGGCCCTATATAAGGACAAGCAGAACGGAGCTCCAGTCTCTTTCGAGACGTGGGGTTGTCGCTCGGTGGTGAATCTGTGGAGCCGGCAGTCTAGAGGGGGTCGAGTGGTTACGGAATCTGGGTCCGTTGAAGAGGTTGTGTGGGCGAGTGCAAGTCAGGAGAGAGTCAGAGTTGTTGGGAGTGGGCGAGAGTTGAGACGGTGGAGTTGAGAGCGTGAGGCCATGAGTGTTGAACGGAGCAGGGACGCAGAAGGGCACTCGGTGGCAAACCAGAGGCTACGTGGAGACTACCGCCGGGAAAAGGCGCGACGTGGAGACCACCGCCGGGGAAAAGGGCGACGTGGAGACCACAGCCAGGGAGAGCTTGCCAGCGCCAAGGCAGTCCGGGGTGAACGAGCATCACTCGCTGATCGAGCATCAACGCCTGAAATAGCATAACCCCCCTTTTACCGAGCATCCGCGCTGAGAGAGCGCCGGTAACCCTGTTCGTTCCCCCAACCGCTCTACCGCTGTGTGGCGCGAGCCTGCACGTCCGTGTGGGGAACGCCGGAGAGAGCTCACCGACCACGCCAGGGGCCCGAGATCAGGCGCGGCTACGCTAGCTGCCATGGGAACGAGATGTCGCGACCTGCCCACCGTCGCACCACAAGGGTGGGGTAAGGCCCTTCGGTCTCGTGGGCCTGGCCGGTCATCCAGGCTTCACGCCACATACGGTCTACAGGACCCTGTCTGCCACCCTGTCTAGGGGTGGCCATTTCTTTGCTTTGAATACATTTGTGGCGCCGTCTATTAAGTAGACCCTAAGTGACTGTGCTTGTGAATAAACCTTTGCTTGTAGTCGTGGTATTGCTTCATTGCTTTCTTGCCTGTTCCGTGTTTTATTCGTTGTTGGCTGTACATACGTGCATGACTGTCACTCATTGCCTTGCCTGTATGCATGCCAATGTAAATAAATGTGCTTGTTGAACTGTTCACCCGTTCGTTGCGTCCTTTCCGTGAAAGTGCCATCTTGCATCGTGGAATAATTAGTTGGGTTTTTAAACACCCGGTAAGGAATCGGATCCGTCGAGGTCGGCGAATATACCCGCTCGGTTATCGCTTTAGAACGGAACAGACCGCTTAAGCGGTTGTGTCCCAAGCCGACCTGCGGCGCGGTGCAGCCCCTCGGTAGGTTACCCGCGCGAGTACTTAGGTATATCGACATTCGGCGATTCTCGCTATCTTGCGCGGAGAAGATGCGGACTGGGCTGTGTGAGGTTAAACCTCACCCGTGACTGGTTCTCTGGCGATAAGTTCCAGGAGGGTCACGACTGAATTGTCTGTCCAGTGGGCGACGCGGCTGCCATTAGAGGTACGCGGCCGCTTGCACGCCGGCGGGCGCGAATTCGTAACAATATGAATAGGCTACTCCTGTGCCAAATTTGGTGCTTTCCTCACAAAATGCACAATTGATATGCTATATTTAGCTAAGTTGCCCCACTAGTGGGGCAACTTAGTATAACAATTGTGCATTTTGTGAGGAAAGCACCAAATTTGGCAAACGAGTAGCCTATCATATTATGACAGATTGGATATTGGGCCACTCAAATTCAGCGCTGATGGCTGTGGCAGCATTTTCACTGCCATTCAAAAATTTTGAAATGGCCCAATATCCAAATCTGTTCAAATTTGATAGGGCTACTAGGTGCCAAATTTGCTTTCCTCACAAAATGCACAATTGTTATGCTATATTTAGCTAAGTTGCCCCACTATGGTGGGAGAATCAAAAACTTGCGTTGCGACTTCTTTTAGTTAGGTTATTAAATCTTTACATCCAACA
>CM068953.1:101356604-101369794 GCA_035128595.1 Eptatretus atami
AGAATTAGCTATAGACTGCATTGAATAAACGTCACGATTACTCGTTTTCCAAGGGTCACAAAATGAAGCCGAACTGGCGGTGGTTTGTGCGGAGGGCAGGAAATGAAAAATGCTCTTGTATTAAGATGGGGTTAATTTTCTACAGTTTAGTGAGCTGCTGTTGTAAGTATCAAGGAAAAGGGGGATTGAACAGTCTGAATGAGGTTGTTCCCAGGTTTTTTTTTTTTTTGTTTACTTGGTCGGAGGGCTCGGTAGATGCTTAAACAACAACGCACAGCAAAGGGGGGGGCAGAGACATGAGGGGAGGGAGTGGGAAGGACAAAACAGTGGGGAACTGAGACAATTAGGAAGATCCCTGTGGGAAGGGAGAGGATGGGGATCAGGTGAACATGGGTATAGAAGATGGGACTTACAGGAATTTCAGGAGGAAAGAGGGAGCTTTGAAGGAGGTGGGCTTGGTGGTAAATCCCGGTGTAGAATAAGTCGAGGATTTGAATAGGGTGATGATAAGAGTGTGGTGTACGATGTTTGAAGGCCTGGAGGTGAAGATATGGGAATGAATAGAGTGAGGGAGTTTATTCAATGGAGTGAAAAATGAGGACGAACAAGAGTGAAGGTGGCAGTGATTCGGGATTTTGGTATTTTACCAGAAGGGGGTTTGTTATAGTGAAGCTCTTAAGGCCTGCTGTGGAATTCTGGATTGGGACAATCGCTAGAGAGAGATGCAAGGGGGCGTAGGGCTGGAGAGGAGGAAGCGGTAAGAAGAGCAGAAAGACCGACACGGACCATTGCGGTGATTGAGTGAGAGGAGTAGTAAGATATTGGGGCGTTCTGGACATCCATGGTCAATGAAAGTGGGGAACTTATGTAATGAACGCCGAAACCCTAAACAGGAGATGCTATGCCTCGCCCCCCCCCCCATACAAATGTTTAGGGAGAAACTCTCTGACTCGAGACTCAGGAAAAAGAGGAGAATGATTTTCTTGCATGCAAGATTGGTTAAATTGAGAGTATCAAGGCCAAAAAACTGTACAAGCATTAATATGGGAAGCTTTGCTAGATCAGGCCTAGGTCAAAAGGAGGGAGAAAAACAATTGATATTCCCTTCTTCGACCACCCCTACCGCTGACTCTGTCCTGGGGTCAAAAGAAGGATGATCTTATGCCGCGCATTACTTTAATGATTTCCATTTATATTTTCACTCCAAGCTCAGAGTGAGCCAATGAATAATTTTCGTTCATGTTCTATTCGAGGTTAATTAATTAATTTCCTATTTACTCATCACCAGTCGAGTATGTTCAAAATATTAATTTTGGAATAGTTCTTGTTTAATTCTTGTGAGCAGAAATAAAATGATAACACTTGTTATGCTCTTGTTTGGACGATCCGTGAGCCTCAGATTATTTTTTGCATAAGCGCACCCACTTCTATCCTAAGCCCGCCCCACTTTTTCCTTAGCAACGCGCACTTTTCTATGCCAACGCCCAGTTTGCGGGACTTTCGCTAACTTTTCGTAAGCTCGCCGCATTGTTTCAAAGCTCCGCCACTGTTTATTAAGCTCCCCCTCTTTTGTGAGGACACCCGACTCTTACATCATTTCCAGTTAATCTCTTTTCCAAGATTGCTCATTTTGAGAAAGTGAAACGCCCACCTACAGGGGCCTTCTAATATAGAGGCTGAAACCCAGACGAATTTTAAACATTATGTTTTACTTTTACTGAGTATGCTGCTGTGTGATGAGCTTGAAGTGGGAATGACTTTGGGTTCCTTGGAGTTCTAACTACTTGTATGGAAAAACCTTCAAGTTGTGAACTGGATTCAACATCTTATCTATTGAGGTATGAAGATTTATTTTCCCGTATTTACAGAGTTTGATTTAGCATATATCATTTTAATAATTACAATCACTTAATTAATACATTATTATTTTCTGTCTCTCACAGGAAATTGGTATCTGAAATACAGAATGAAAATACATGCTTTTGCCACACTTGGGGCGAAATTGTCGGTTTTGGTTTGAAGACCTTGTGAGTGACGCAGAACCTGACAGAAATGAGCTCGACCTTGGATGACGCCAACGCAAGAGTTAGTACATGTGAGACCAGCAAAAATCCGAAAAAGAGTTTTATCAGCAATGTACTCGATTGGAGTTAGTCACGACAGAGTACCTCTGAACAAGTTAATACCTTGATGAGCCAGAATACAAGTTTTACCCTTGGAGACTCACAAATTTTGAAAAAATCAGTAGACTGATTTCGCCTTGATGGTTTAATGAACTAACTACTTTGGAGATCGGGAAAAGGGTTTTGGCCAATGGGTCTAATCATGGAACCTACCTTGGAGACTCATCAAATTTTGGAAAAATCAGTAAAGTGAGTTCTGCTTGATGGTTAAATAACTACGTTGAGACCGGGAGAAAGGGTTTGCCAAGATGGGTCCTAAATATGGTAACTAACCATTGGAAGAAACTCCCAAAAATTTTGGAAAAGTCAGTAATGAGTTCTGCCCTTGTATGGTTTAAATAACTACGTTGGAGTACTCCGGGAAAGGTTCTGCAATGATGGTCCTAAATTATGACCTACCTTGGAGAACTCACAAATTTTGAAAAAGTCAGTAATGAGTTCTGCCTTGATGGTTTAAATAATACCTTGGAGACTCGGGAAAAGTGGTTCTGCAAGATGGATTAAATATGGAACACTACTTGGAGGATCACAATTTTGAAAAAACGGGAATGGTCGCTGATGGTTAATAACGTACTAACTCGGGAAAAGTCTGAGAGGTCTAAATTGTACGTCTTGCTGAGACCACAAGATAAGAGATCCAGACCATTTGGAAAATGGATTTCCTTGATGATCCAAGTTTATAGCTATGTGAGATCGAACCACGAAACCGCATAAAAATTGGAAAATGGAAGTTTTCCTTGATGATCCACAGTTAATACTGATTGAGATCAATCACCGAAACATAAAACATTGGAAAAAATGAGTTTTCCTTGAATGATCCACAGTTTATACTATGTGAGATAATCACGAAACCATGAGAATTGGAAACAATGAGTTTTCCTTGATGATCACAGTTACAAGTTGACGTCATTCCCGACATAATGAATGAGTCCTTATGTCCATTTATATTAGAGATATCACGAAATCCCAATATTTGGAATTGTGAGTTCTATTGGAGCTTAGATAGATGGTTATTATTTTTGGAGACTGAATGTGGTTCTGGCTTGATCTCACAATGTGAATACATATCTTGGAAACTCAAAGGAATGTGAGTTATACCTGGAGATTGAATGTTGGTTTCGTACAAGAAGGACTCTTGCGGGGATGTAACTTAATCGATGTAGTTCTTGTTGGATGGTGTTGATGAAGGAATATAAGAAGTTCTGGGAAGAAAGATGCAGGAAAGTTCTTCTACCCCCTTTCTACTTATCAAACTTGAAAGCTTAAGAAGAATTGGAGAATAAGAGAAAAAATTATATAGTTGATAAAATACGTGTTTAAAATGATATTGTGTGGGCGAGGGGTTGGGTTGGGGTTGAGATTTTGAATGTTGAGGGTTAGGGTTGGGTAGGGTGGGTTCAGGGTTTAGGTTGATTTGCCCTGTTTATTATTAACCACACACAACCACACACACACACACACCAACACCACACAAGTTAAGCCTTGACTATGTATAGTTTGAGGATCTCTGTGTTTGAGGGTTCACAGATCCTAAGAACGTCCCATTGACACACACCAAACAAACGTTAAGCCTTGATCTATGAGTGGTAGGATTTGTGTTTGGGGTCGACAGATTAAGGAACGTCCCATTGCACACAACACAAACAAAGTTAAGCCTTGACTGGAACTATCAGTTGGAGATTCTGTGTTTGGGGTTTCACAATCTAAGAAGTCCCTTGACACACATTAAATATATATTTAAATTTAACCCTCGCGAGATGCCCTGTATAGCATCTGGAGACTTGTCTCGAGTGTCGATGAAATGTGTATAGTAGAGGGGAGTGGAAGCGCAACCTATTCTCCCATGAGTATTATCTGTTAATTTTGTTCTTTTTGTAATCTGTTTAAAAAATGATCCTAAATCTCTTCCCTTTCCTAAACTCATATCTTATAAGTCCAGGAACGGTTATTTACATAACATTGTGAAAGTTCATTTGTCCACGCTTTGCATACCTTTTTCTCAAAATGAGATTTCATCTCTATTTTCCAGATATCGACAACTTGAACTTAGGCCTTTCTGACATTGAACTCTTTTTTCAATATTCTAATGTTGAAATGTTTTGTATGAGTTTCGTATTCGTTGAGTGTGAATTGTGTCTTATACTTATATCTACAAATCGAATAAAGATGACGATTGTTGTGAACGCGAGTTGTGTAATTTTTATATAGTCTCTCTTTTAAGGTACGTATTAAAGCGTTCAATAACAAGGCGTTTTTTCTTCATTAAAGTACTCGTACTAATGTAATACTGTTTTTTTAGAAAATTATAATATCTTGTATAATAAACTCTCTACCCTCATCAGTCACAATTTTTTAATTTTCTCTTACTTTATTAATATCTGGTTGAAATGCCAACTAGAGTGTAACGTTTTTGGTTTTTTAAAGGACAACCCGCATATTATCTCCTCAAATCGAATAACGGTTAAAGATACTTGTATCACTTATCATTATTGAGTTTAATCAAATCAGCGGTAGATATAATCAACTTCGCTTGGAATAAACTTCGCTTCTATGAAATTGTGATATATGGTTATGTAAGATTCATCAGCTAATTGTTCTTCAGTCTTAATGATCATATTAGAGCCTAGTGATTTTTAATTTCGAGCCAGTTTCAAATTTAGTATGATCATTTCCAGATGAACCTATCAACTTTTCTCTCAAGGTTTGGTTTTGTATTCAGAGCAAATTATACAACATTCCTTAGCTCAGTGCTTTTCTTCAAGTTGGGTATTCCCATAATCAATATCGTGCCTCATGCACACTTCATACAACCATTTGATGGGTTTACTCTACGTTTGAGGATTGTCCTGCCTATCTAACTGTTATCCAAGTTTTGTCCTGGAACACAGAAAAATACCTGGTAGTGTAATTTCCCTGGTATTCCGTAGTTGTAAATTCTTCCTAAAAACTTTTGTATATCTGGCCTCGAGTATGTGTTTTGGGAATAGAATTGATTTATTTTTTGAACCACACCGAACATATCTTTTTGTATAACCTGTTTACTTTTACTTTTAAATATGAGATATTTTTGGTATTAGATCTTATTTTTTACAATTTGAGACAGATAACTCATTTATTTAGAGAAAGATATTGCTGCAGAGTGCAAAAACCTTTTAGTTTCGCAAATGCACTTTGGAATCTTAATTTGTTAAAAATAAAGAATCTATGAAACGTCCTTTATACTCTCTCCTCCATCTTATTTAAAGAAATGAAAAAGCATTATAATGTCAATATCTTCCTGAAGATGAAATAGTCTTGTCGAAATATTTCTAAAGACCTTGTCAATTCTTTGCTTTCTCCCGGATGCGTTGAGATCATTTATGTTCTGTATACCCAAGTCTTTTTAGAATCTCCTGGTTTTCCAATTTTATATTATTATTATTCTCTTCTCTTTTTCCCTCTTTTGTTCCTCTTATTCTCTCATTTCTCTCCCTTCTCTTCTCTCCTTCGCTTCTCCGTCTTCTCCTTCTCTGCTCTTCTTCTCTACCGTCTTTCTTTCTCCCTCGTCCTCCTTCTCCTTCTCCTCTCTTTCTCTTCTTCTCCCTTCCTTCATCTCTCCCTCGTCTGCGTCGTCTCGTGTTTCCTGTTCCGTCGGTCCATCGTGTTGTCATTCCACATAGAGTATAATAGCTATAGGTGATGCGATTGGCGTGCGTTTTGTCTGACAAGTAGTCTTGTTACACGGAATGCGTAAATTGTCTGCGTGATTTTAGCGCCTACTGGGTTTTTAAGCTTATTTTCATCTTGTCATTCATTATAACATGTAATGTTATAATGGTTGGTGCGGGTGGGTGTCAACAGCTAAGCCAATTTGTTGCGATGGGTGAATATATTTTAGTGTGTGTGACTAAGTATTAATACTGAGTGACGCTAGTGTTGCTGAAGGTTGCCTATGGACTTGAGGTTGTCTAGGTTGGGTTTGTGATTTGTGTGGGTGTTGTGGTGTGTTGCAGAACAGCTCGGGGATGGGAGGAGATGGTTTTGTTGAATAGCCGCTCTTGCTTTTGTCAGTCTATTATTGAAATAGAGCGTACAGAGTGTGTGAATGTAGATGCTTGACAGAGGAGGACGATCAGGTGCTTGCCTCTGTACTGTCGGGTAATCTTATTCGAGTTGGTGATTTTGAGGGAACGCGGTGGTGCGGATTATTATATATTTTGATTTCTCTGTGGGTGTGGATGGCTGTTGTGTGGTCTTTGGATGTGATACATGAGCTGGTGATGGAAGTGAGGACGGCTGGACTGGTTAGGGTTGGCTTTTCTTCGAAATGGAGTCTCGTATTGGAGGGTAGGTGTGATTGTGTCGTTTGGACCTTTTTTATTTAATTTGGGGTGTGTGTAGCGTAGTCGGCTTCGACACAAGTCTGTGAATTGAGGCGTCTATAACGGTGGGACGATGATATTACCCTTACGAGAGATTTATTGTAGGTCTTTAGGTTGATTACAGGGAATGTACCGTGTTTGTAAAATACGGTATCATTTACATCCCCAGTTGTGTACTCTCACGCTAACTCTGTCATTTATTTATGCGTTGTATGCCGGAGATAAAATCAAATGTGTAGTCTTGGATACACAGGGGTGGTTGGGGTTGTAATGGTATGTAGAGTGTAGGAAGTCACGTGTATCTCGGGACCAAGTCTATCGCGTCGCGGGGTGCGGGCGGTGTGGGATATTGAAGCAGGGTTTGTTATAATGGTTAATTTGTATGAGGCTAAGTATGTCTGAATCGTGTGGGGGTTGCGAGCAGGGGTGGGTCGTGTGGGGCGTTGTGTGTAGTTGTAGGGTTGATAAGTCTGAGAGTAGGGTCATGGTCTCGTGGATGAACGGGGGTAAGTGAGGGGAACCATCTTTACCACATGTGAGTGAAAGGGTGTACGATTAAGTAGTGAGTCATTAAATTATTGGGTTTGAGGTTGTGTATGTGGGGGGGTGGCGGGGGAAGGATAAGATATGGGCAAGAAGTGGTGGACCGGACGGAACGGTGGGGTGATGATCGTTGGACTAGATTTGTAGGTTAAACGTGGTAGATGTGTAGGTGCTTGGCTTAACGAGTGGTGTGGTGTGAAGTGACAAGATACAAGGTGAGGGAGACGTCGGTGTAGGTGGCAAACTCGGGGCGCGAAGGACTGGGGGCGGGGGGGGGGGGTGGGGGGGGGGGGTGACGTGGTAGTGAACCTGAGTATGCTGGGATTCGGTGAGGGTGGGGGTGAGGTAGAGAACGGGGATAGGATGGAAGGCTAGGGCTGAACCGATGATGGGAAAGTAGACTAGCGAGCGCGCATTGTAGAAATGAAAAATACGAATTTTTTGAACAATAAAGGTGCAAATGTGTTGTTTTCCTTCAAGTCTGGGGTTGGGTGTGGGGTTGAAAGTGGTCACGTACGGGAGTGGGTGAAAGTGCGAAGGGAGGATTAAGAGGTAGTGCTTGCAAGATGAGATGCGGGGGGAATTTGTGTGAAGAAAGTTGCAAATTCTGCTTGTTTTTTGTCCTAAGACAAAGTTTAGGTTTAGTGTTTGATTGGAAGCACACGTTAGGGGTAAGATTGGATGAGAAGTGAAAATAATTGTTCACATGGCCGCAGCGGGCCTTGGCGGGGTGAGCCAAGTAAATCGAATTGGTGATCTTGGGTACATTCTAATCCCCCCTCCAAGTTTCGTTTCGAATCCGTCCAGGAGTTTTTCCGTAATTCTGTTACAAAGAAATATTACAAACTAAACGACAGGTGAAAACAAGTTAACCTTCGTCCATCTCGATGGCGAGTGTTCAATATATTTATCTTGACTATTAAATAACTAAACAATTGAAAACTTCCCAGCTATTATTTTCTAAGTTCAATAAATTTTCTTGTATGTCTAATGGCAATTTGTTATTCTCTTCTGATTCAATAATTCACATTATGAATTTAATTTTTACAATAGATGACAAGTGTAATTTGATGTGGTATTGCTTTCCAAATTCTTAAACACTTATTTAAGTGCTCATTTTATTTTTGAAAATATAATCCATAACCTTTAGTTAATTTTACACTCTTGCTGTGTGTCATAGAAGAAGAGCATTTCTCAAACTAAAACTTGCTTATCAGGCAGACTCTAATTTTCAGCATAAATCTTAACTATCATATCACTCAGTCCATTTTTCTCCACTCTTTGTTATATTTCCATTTTCTTTTGAGCCCGGAGTTGAGCTTCCTTCGTTGGCAAGTTTTCACCGCTGGAAGTCACACTCATGCTTCCACTGCACTTAACAGCAAATAAAGGATTAGAAAAGGAGATCCCCACTGTCTCTCTTATGAATTTTTTCGAACTTGGTTTGAACATTTAACTTTAAGTGAGCCGTATCAGTTAAGATTTACCTGTTCTTGTGAGCAAAACGTCATCTTACTGGTCTTTTTTGAATGGTAAGTGATCGTACAAGGTTTGATTTTGAACACAAGACTGACTAGTTTAGAGATTGATTTGATTAACATAATATCCAGTGGTATTGCACTCATTTCTTAACAAAATTATTGAGATATATCATATAACACCCAATTTCTGTATTAATCGTTATTTGTTTTCTTCCAAAGCAAACAAATGTATCACTTCTTCATCTCCCACTTTCATTAATAGGGAAGTATCCACTCGATAACTTTATAGTTTTCTTGAGACTCAGATCAAACGCATAGATTGATACATAACTTATAAATGCTGTCATATCACAAATAGGTTCTTTATTCTACCTTACTTCACACAACTTTGGTAAGTACTTGTAGTGCTTCAGGCAAAATCATTTTTTTCCACATTAATTTCCATCTATCTCGTGGTCAAAATTGTTTCATCTAGAGAACGAAGTTGTTTACCTTGGCATTTCACTCATGCATATTGAAGAACAGACACCACATTGGTTTAAAAAAGAATGATACAGATATCGTGGCTTTCCTTCAGAACAACCCAAAATTCCCAGTTAGTGGATGGTTAGTAACGTGTTGACACTCTCTTTTTGAGGTATGATACACTGAGTGGTTTATTGAGTTAGTCTCTGTTCAACATTCTTTGTTTAGATTAGAGGAGATTTGCCTAATATACAATCACCATTTCATCAATTACAATCTATCGGGCACCAAAAGCACGAGCACACCAAAAGTAATTATTTTCATTCCTTGTATTGAAATCTATTTTAAGACATACAGAACTTATCATGACACAAAACAAATATACCTTAAGAGGAACTGCGCACAGTAAAATATACTGCTTTGTTATCATCATTATACGCTCTCTCTTAATATCCCAGGGTCGGTGTTTGTCTCCAGTTGACATAAGGAAAATCCTTCGACAGACCTTCCAGTTCTATACTGAATGATATTAGGTAAATTTCATCATTTCAGAAAAGCAGAGCATAATCAACTGCTTCAACTCTTGTTGTCCAATGTATAACGAACACTATCAAATTTCCAGAAAAACATTTACGAGTGTGCATTTGTGTTATTCCAGCCTATGAATTAATGTACACACACAAGAACTTTCGGTAGATTCAAATAAGTTTGTGAATTATTATTTCAAACTTTTTGTATCATGTTGCATTCCAGTCGTTTCAGTTTATTGCATTACTAAGTAATCCTTCTTTTTTAGTGGAGTTGAGATAATAATGTATCATCCGAATCACTATACATCATTGGGTTCCATACTTGTATTATTAGGAAAAGATGTTAAAACTTTGAAGAACCCTGACAAGTATTTGAAATTATTTTCTTCTTCCTGGGGGAAACTGAGTTGCTTTCTTAATTTCTTTTATTGCTTTAAGTTATGAGATTCCTTTGGGCATCTTTATACTCTATTAGTCGGACCTGCTTCATTTCCACAGCAAAGTTAACGATAGGTCTTTATGTAGAATAATTGAACCGAACCTAGAGTAATCAATTATCCAGATCCTCTAAATTGATGTCAACATCGCCTTTGTCTTTAGGTTTATAGTATCCTCTAAAAAAACTAATACTCCCCTGTAGTATGGGAAAGAACATCCATCCCTTAAATAATATTATATATTTTTCCAACTCGGTTCCTACAATAACCATCGTATTAATTTATGAAAATCACTTCAATGTAGTTGAATTCTGATCGATATACTGTCTCACATAAAAGAAATCATACGATATCTTGAGTAGGTTCCTAGAATGTTACTCTGTAAATATGGTTTTCTGGCAAAGGGAGATAACCACAATTTTGCTTCATATTGATGTTATACCAATTGGGGTGAGTGTGCTGCGAAGTTGTATTTTTCTTATGTCCATCATTAATAGCAGACAATAATCACAGTGAATTGATACCGAATTATTCCTGGGAATTTTGAATGAAGATTATACTGTAAATTCCCCATTAGTTCAATCTTTCTGAGAGAAGAACCAATAACTCTCTAATATGATTAATCAATGTGAAGTACTTGTAGTTATTTTAAGTTTAGTCGTGAATGTGAGTAGTTTTTTGATATCATAACTAATATTTTTGGTTCATACCTGTTCTTTCATAAGACGAACATATTCGGAATGATATTGAGAAATTCATATGCGGGTGAAACTATTATAGTTTGTAACACTTCCCGGATATACAAATCTGTCATTTTCTTCGGTTAATTAAGTAGCTATTATAAGTTCTCATGGGACAATAAAACGCATATTCTTTTGTTGTGTCAAGTTGTAGTGGGTATGGAATTAGATAGGTCGCTGATGTGAAATTAAACTAAGGATGTGCTTCTCATCATTATTTAATATGAGATAAATGTCTTTATGGTATTGTAAATTATTTCATGTTCTTCAACGTTAAAATGCTGATGTCATTAAAGAATTGTTATTCCGCCTTTTACTAACCTAACAAATAAACAGTCTATAACTAATTGTGGATGGTCATTTAGAAGAAAACTACAACCTGATACCGGGAACTTCAAGCCGAATATAGTGTTTTCTCCTTCTATTCTTGCACGTTTACCAGAAAGACAATCCCGATAATTAACGAGTCACAGATCAATATAACTCTATCAATATATTTTTCATATCAATGGTATTACAAATGACCTTTGATTCATCCTCAAGTTGAACCTTGTCTTCATCTTTTGTGAGAAGAACATTAATTGTCTGGATCTTAGTTTATACAGGGGGGTTGAGCAGAACTCAAGAATCTTTAACATCTATAATATCAATATCTTTTTTCTTGAACAGTATGATAATTATTGCCTGGTGTTCTTGATGCGAGTCCTTGCTTTGTTTTGAACCTGCTGAATTATTCATTTGTTTTGTATAGCATTCTACAATAATCTTAGGTGGGTTTGCATTAATTCTCTTTCAGTTTTTGAATTATATAACGCTTCAATTCATTTTATATTTCTTTTTCCTATATGCTTTAATTCTTTCCGTCATTGACTGAAATCTTTTATCATTTGAATGTTTTTTTAGAGTATATTCTATTTTGTCGGATATCTGTGGAAATCACTAATTATTTTTTCTTGGAGTAGTTTAAATATGTGGTTTTTAAAAATTTCTTCTTGTTTCTCTTTCAAATCTCTTTTCACCGTTAGGTTTTGTTCTGCGTTTCTTCTTTATGTCTTCCTGTGTTTTACAACGTTTGTAACAATCTACTCTTGAGAAACCTATATTCTTGCCTTTCTCTTTCGCTCCATTTTCTTGGAAATATATTTAATGAATGTAAAGATCATTCTAGGGAAATTTCCTTTTCTTCATCATCCAAGTAGATGTGTCAAACTAAATCTCTTTAAATATTTCATCAAATTCTTAATAACATTAATTACAGTGGTCATTTCTTCACTAATAGTTGCATCCTGCTTGCATACAATCTGCGTGACTTCTTCTATCACAAACAAAACGAATGATAAAACTAACCCACCAGATGTTAATAATTTGTCTCATTTTCTGGATTAGGTTCTAATATCCAAGACACCACATGTTTTCTTTAACTCGCTCTTTACATATGTGAATATTGGTGATCAAGAGAACTCTCTCAATAATTGACATTGCATTCAAATTATCCATATTCCTCTACTGAAGATTCTCGTGATAACTTCACCTGTTTCCTTTCCAGGTTATTGCTCTCCCAGTTGTTGTTGATACTAAGCAAACACGGGGCGTTTTAAGTAATTACAATATCTATTGTACTTGTACAAGAACTATTTAAGAAAATTTTTTCCAGAAAGCAGATTACCTCACAAATTGATTAATATTGTTTCATATTTATTTGTATTGAAAACAAAATATACCTTAAACTCATCTTGTTTCACAACAATATTAATTTATATTTTCAGTTGTAGCTTCATGTAAAAAGCGCCCAAATCTTTTTACAATGATATGAGAATTAACCCAAAATTGTTTATATCAATGAATTTTTAACTGATAAATATATATTATTACGCTATTTGTTTTCTGATTGATTTCTGACTGAGAGTTGAAGTATTTATTGATAAGTATAAGATACAATTCAAATATTCTTTAAGTGTTATGTTCGCCATTACCTTTGTGGTGTTCTTAGTTTTCTATTATACAAATCTCAAAGTTAACGAGGGTTCTTTTTGATTATTCCAATCTTGGGGAGTAAGGTATATATTTATTCTTTATATACTAAGAATACAAATGTATCAGTTTTAGTTTCTTTTTAATCCATACTCTGTGTATACAAAATAGTTGTTTATTCTTAATGTGTATAATTCATTTTAGATTGTTGAGTTTAATAAACCGATTATAATCTTCTTATTTGAAGACCGGATTAACCTTGTGAGAGTGTGAACCAGTTGAAAACTCGACTTTGTGAAAATTATTAATATCCATGATCTAAAAAATGGGAGTCTCACAAATTTCAGACATTTTGAAAAATGGAGATTTCCTTGATGATCCACAGTTATACTATGTGAGATCAACCACCGAAACCCATAAAAATTGGAAAAATGGAATTTTCCTTGATGATCCACAGTTATACTATGTGAGATCAATCA
>CM068953.1:101384365-101423507 GCA_035128595.1 Eptatretus atami
AGCGGATGATGATCTGGATTGGGAGAAGGCTGATTGGTCTGTAGTTGCAGGGATCTGTTTTTGCACCTTTTTTATTAATGTAATGCAGTAATGTTTGCTGATTTCCAAGCAGATGGCGATGACCTTGAGCAAATGACAAGGCTGAGCAAGAACAGAGGTGCAGGTTTTTAGGACATGTGGTGCTGATGCTGTCTGGACCAGTTGCAGAATCTGAGTTGAGGTTTGACAGCAAGCTCTCCACTTTGTCAGAAGAAAAGGACACAGAGTCCAGGGACAGCTGGTGTGACTAGGTAAGGTGGGTCCAGAACACGATGGGTTTCAAACACAAGATTTAGATATAAACTCCAAGTTTATGCATTCAACCTTTTCACATGTTGTGTCAGCAGTGCGGCCATTTGAGGTAAAGGAGGGGATGGAGGGGTAACATACACCAGAAACAAATTTGATTAGCACCACCATGATTTGGAGGAGGGAGAGAGGTTTGAGATTTCAGACTTGAGATTAGAAAGATGTTGTTTGGCTCTCCCGAGGGTAGACCCACACTGTTTCGAGCTTTATAGAAGAAATGAGATTATCCTCAGTTGGCTTTGCTTTCCATGAGGCGAATAACCTTTGTCAAAAACTCCCCCCTCAACTTTCTCACTTAACTCTCCCCTTTCACCGTGCTCCCTCCAACCTCCTCCCTAACCCCCTCCTCAAAGTTGCACCACCTCACATCAACAAAGCTGCCTCCTTCCCCCATTCTCTCTCTTCCATCTCATCTCTCCACATTCTCCAATCTTCAACTGCCCTCTTATTACTCCCCACTGTACCTCAACCAATCACCACTGAACATTTTCTCCATCTCATCTGGCCCTCTACTCTGGCTCTCTGCAATCCCACACTCTTTCAACAACTCTCCTGACCTCCCCATCCTCCCTTGTTCTACCCACTTCTTCCCCCTCCCCTGCACCCAGAGCCTCCTCCCCTCCCTCTTTCTTTACAGTGTGGACCTCAAACATCCAGGGCCTTCGCTCAAACCTGACAGATCTTTTCATACAGGTTGCCACTGACAAACAGATATAATCTGCTTCACAGAAACTTTCCTCCTTCAAGAACAAGACATCTCTGACTCCCTAGTATCTCTCCCTGGTTACTTCTCCAATGGTATGACATAACTGAGCCTCGGCCTGACGACAGAGTTGCTCTCTTCATTAAAGACTCAATTCCATGCACTGCCCTCACTCCTCGCCCACCCCCAACACATCAAGGAATACCTCAGGCTACAGCTTCCCCTCCATTCCCACCTCATGTTTTATTTGTGTTTTGTACTGTCCACGAAAGAGTGATGACTCAATTTACTATCTCTCTCTCTCTCTCTCTCTCCTCTTCTCTCTTCTCTCTCTCTCTCTCTCTCTCTCTCTTCTCTCTCTCTCTCTCTCTCTCCCCGAAAGAACCATTTGGAAACACCCCCCCATCTACTTTCTCAACAATCCTCTGAAGAAGTCCTTTCATCAAGCTTCTGGGTCTCACTATATGCCATGATATTTCCTGGAAAGCCACATTTCCTACCTGGCCTCCAAAGCCAGTCGCCGACTGGAATCCTATGTCGTGCAAAGTTCTTTCTTCGGCCCACCTGAGCTCATGACCACACACAGCTTTCGTCCGCAGCCTGATGCAGCACTGCTCCCCCTCTGATCTGGTGCTCCTGCCTCTCACCTTTCTCACCTTCACGTTGTGGAAACCAAGGCATTTACAATCATTGGTATCTCCCACGGTGAAGCTGAGTCTTTGGGCCTTTCACTCTCTCACCACAGGCAGTTCGTGGTCTTTCTGTCTTCTACCGTCTCCTCTCCAGTTCTCCCCCCCCCACTCTGTCTGTGATATCCCCCTCCCCCCCCCATATTTCCGCAGGGCGCTCAAGGTCAGCCAGTAACCCCTTCTTGGTAAAACTACCAAAATCACGAATCACTGCTCACCTTCACTTTCATTCCTATTTTTTCTCACCTTTGAATAAACTCCCACATCTTCAATCCATTCTTCCCTCCAGGCCTTCAAAACAGCTGTTCACCACCACCTCTTATCTTCCCCATCCAAAACCACGATCTTTCTACCCCCCGTTAATCAACCCCAAACCCAACTCCTTCAAATTCCCTGCTTTCCTTCCTGGAAGTCCCTGTAGTGTCCATATGTTATACCCCGAGTTCCCACCCCATCCTTCTCCCTTCCACAGATCTCATAATGTCTCTGTTCCCACTGTTTTGTCCTTCCTCTCCCGCCCCTCTTGTCTCCTGCCCTCCCCCCCCCCCCCCATTGTTATGTGATGTGTGTTAGTCTCATACGAGCCTCTATAATGTACACAAAAATAAAAATTAAAGTGAGAGGGAAGCTTGGAGGGGAAGAGTGTGAAGGTTGCTTTGAGAGGGAGGGGAGATGATGAGAGCAGGCAATGCCAAGGTGCAGGAGGGCGATAGGAGAGTTGGGGAGAGGGGATGAATGAGACTTGTCGTGGTATGGTGAAGAAGGGAGCAGGCAGGCGGAGGTTCAATATTTGAGGAGTTGGGAAGAAAGGGAGGAGTGCTGAGAGGAAGGAAGGAGCCTGTTTGTGGTGATCAGTGTACTGATTGAGAGAGTGAGATATCTGCTAAGTTAGAATGGAGCCCACAGATGTTAAAACATCAGACACTTTGGGACAACAGAGGAGGAGCTACTGAAGCAGAATACAACCAAAAGCGGAGGTAGTGAGGGGCAAGATGGAGTGGATAACAGGTGAGGGGGGGAGGATGAGGTAAATTTAAGTCGGTGGGTGGTTGGCACTGAAGTTGGAAAAAAGGATAAATTATGGAACATTGAACATGCATTGCAAACTGGGAGTTGAATTTTTTTTATGTCAGAGATGCGATTAAATACATTACATGAGGGATGCAATAAAGGAGAATTAAGAGAATGGAGAAAAGAAACGTTTGGTATGCTATTTGCCAATTGATTAGTAATTATTTTCCAATCATTATTTGTTTATTTTAATTGTGCAATTAATAAATTTATCCATCAATCAATTGTTGTACACCGCTCCCTCCAATTCGTCTCCATGTGCTGCACGGTGGCATAGCCAGGCGCCGAAGTCTCCCCGGCAATGTTACACGGTGGAGGATTTTGTATATATTTATTTGGCATGGGTGGTCTATTCCTCTTGTTTTTGTTTTTTCCAGTGAATCCCATCATGAAAATCCCAAAGATATCAATGAAAACACTGTCATTTATTTGATTTTAACACCACAATTAACTTTTGATGTGGTTTGGTCGCTGCTCGGATTTCCCACATACATTTCAACACAAATGATCGTCCAGAAACGTTATTTTGGAATGTGTGGATTCATCAATTGCTTGGTCTATATGTGCTTTGGCCTACTTGGTGATTCTTTTCATCATTTGCTGCTCCTGGCATCCAAAGCCCAAAACTTATTTACCATCTCTTAGTGAACAAAGTTCATCACTTTTTACATGTATTTTCTGTATTTTAGTAACTGTTGCCTTTGTTCCTGCTTACATCACCACACAGGGAAAATTTTACTGTGGCTACAGAAATATTGCTTCTTGTCATCAACTATGGTTTTACTTGTGTCTGTGTTTGTCCAAAGTGTTACACAGTTATTTTTGAAATAAAATAATCATTGTTGCATATGTCATCCTTGGCTGAAAATAAATTTTTAAAATGGCAACATGCACGAAAGATTGTATCAAATAATTAAAATTCCTATGCAACCATCATGGCAACCTCAAGTTAAACATAGGCCACACACATGTGGCACACACACAAACAACAGAGCTGTGGTACTTTGAATTTAGTCACGTATCATTCTCTTTGCTCACGCCACCTCCACCCCACACCTGCCATCTTTTTTTTCCTCCTAACCTCTCTCTCTCTCTCTCTCTCTCTCTCTCTCTCTCTCTCTCTCTCTCTCTCTCTCTCTCTCTCTCTCTCTCTCTCTCGCTCTACCCCTCTCTCTCTCTCTCGCTCCTCAACCACCCCCTCCTCGCACATCTCCTCCCCACAGTGTGTAGCAACGTTTGCTGAAGTGTCGCTCTTTCCCCCCCCCTTTTTCGCTCTCCACTCCCCCTTCCTAGCTCCCCTTCACCCTCTGCCTCCCCTACCCCCCTCTCTCCTCCACCTGGTTACTCTTTCCCCCCCCCCCCCACTTATTGTCCTCATCAGGCGAAGCGATGGGTTGTATTTGCACACAATGTTTGGAGAGACACAATCATCAACAAATATTATGGCTTATCACAGCAAGGATCATGTTCTTCACACACACACAAGATATGAAGAACAGGTCTATAATTTTCCTTTATTCATCAATCAACCCAACAAAGGATCACTTACCCAATATCAAACAAAAGCATCACTTAAACCAACCAATTAACTTAAAATTCGACGAGCAATTAATTAAACAACCAGCCAACTAAGCAGTTAACCAAACACCTGTGCACAGGTCGAACAGATGCAGACGAAAATAACAATCTGCCTCTGCCTATCTTCAGTCACCCCTGCTTATATACTCTTGTTTTTGCACATTACTCTTTGAGCAGACCCTTTTTGAGTTGAGTGGCCTGACCTGCTCTTGCACAGAGCATATCTCATGGTTTTAGCCGATAAGAGTGTGGGTCTGGAGAAGCACCATATGTGGGGGTCTCTCCCTGCGTTTGAACAACAACAGGGTCCCTGGTCGTGGAACTTTCACAAGACATCTGCATTAAACAACCGTATCTTTCTTTATCTCAAGCTCCAGAGGAGAGAGAGAAAGATACATGGGGGATGGGGGGGGAGGTGATTCCCCCCCCCCACTTTTTGGGTCAGCAGTGCTTTCCACCACAGCCGTGCTACGCAGTGTTTCTACTTGGCCCGTCTCTCCAAATACAATTCATGTTTATTAACTTATCTCATTTTTTTAAAACATCAAACACTTACAAAAATTTAACGATATGCAAGCAATAACAAACACTTAATCAAAGGAAAATATTTAAAGCAAGTTTTAAGACAAAGAAAAACTGAAATCTCTATTTTATCCCTTACACTATATATAAGGACGAATCATAATGTTATGGTTTTGGAAAACTTACCCCAGGGGACAGCATATATGGACACATAGTGACCCGAGGATCAGTTATTTCATTAGCCTTTGTATAGATAATCCTTGGTCCCTTGTCAAAGGGCTGTTCAGGGGGATGCTTTGGCTAGGATGTATTTGTCCCATGTTATTTCCCCCTCCTCCCCCTCTGTTACTTTCAATCTTTCCTCTTCACACCATCGTTCTGTTCAATCCTTCTGCTACTTTTCAATCATCCCTCCATTACCCGATCTGGCTGTTTCAACGGTCACAATAATTTCCCCTCCATCAAACATCCTTTCAATAATCCCTCCTTCACCCCATAAACCTTACTTCAATCCCGCAGCGGTTCAGTCATTCCTCGGTCGTGCGGGATCCATTTCCATGTTCCCTCCATCCAAGCATTGCTTGGTATCCAATCAGGTGCTCTCGCATGCATGTTCTTGTCACATCTCGCATGCATTGTTCGTGCGGCCTTGTTGCTCGTCACGGCCTGCTCGGTGTGGTGCTTCTTACAGGTGTGGTACAGTGCTAAACAGTGCGAGTGGCATTTTCAGTGCAAGGGGAAGGGGCTGGGGGTTCTCAGTGTGGTTTGGGCAGGGGGGGGGGGCTTTGTTGAAAGTTCCCTCAGAATGTCATGGCAAATTTCCACAGCAGATGGGTGCGACAGGTGCACCTGCCCCCATCGGCTGCAGACCAATGAGAGGGGTGAAGGCTTGTGGGAGGAGAAAAGAGAGCTGATGTGAAGCACCAGCTGAAAGGCAGACAAGCACTTGGGACAGCTCGCGTGAGGGGACAAAAAGTGCTCCTGAGCAGACAGCTCAGAAAGCGAAAGGCTGAGAGAAGCAAAGAGAAAAGGACGCAGAAGGCTGAAGAAGCAGAAGCAAATGTGACAAGCTCACATGAGCATAAGGACTAAATGATTGAGAAGGCTCATGAGGGAAGAACAAAAGCGTGTGAGGGTAATGGAAGGAAGGAAGGTTCACGAAGCAGTTTGTGGTCGAGCTTCTGAAGAAAAAGAACACCCCTTCCACAAGCACAATCTGCCCTCTCAATCCTGTCAGCCACGAAGGAAGAGGAGGGTGAACGGAGGCAACTCATCGACGGGGGCCTGAGGAGGGGAGAATCTGAAGCAGAGTAGGGCAAGTCGCACATTGAGCTCATTATTATCTGTGATGCCAGAGAGACTTGCCTGCTGGGTCTGGGCACCTCAGGGACACTGCTGTGGGTCCACATCGCTTCACGTTGCCAATCCACATCTTCCGCATCTATTTTCCTCCACATTCTCTTGTAAATTTGGGCTGTGTGAGGTGAGTGAGAGAAGGAAAGACTGCTATCTTTTTTCTCATGCGTTACTTTTATTTTATTCTTCAAGTCTTCTTGTTATATTCTTTGCCTGAGTAAATGGATGGCCAAGTCTTTTGTGTCAGTAAAATTGAATAAGAATACGTGTTTTGGTTTAATGTGCTCTTATAGTGCCTTTTTGCTTTCTTGCTTATAAATATTTGCTTTTTAAATGATTGCTTACTTGTGATGTTTGTAATAAATAATTGTTTGTTGCTATTTCCAATCTGTCTCGTTTGTCTTTTCATTTATTGGTCAGTGTACAAGTAAGGTTAGACGGGAAGTTCTACCCAATAATTTGCTTTGTTAGCCAGCGCAACTCGCTCTCATGCTGGGCAGTAATCCAAATGTCCGATGAGGCACGTGACCCCAATTATCCGCGCTGTCCACAGGTAAGGTATCAAGTGAAGTAGGTGTTATCCCTGCCCGGATTGGCCGTGCCAATCGGCCGTTCGTTGCGTTACTTAGCAACCTGCTGGTGCACGGAGTTATCTGTGTCCGGTGGCTTCAGGACCAGTGTTCGGGGGACCAAATTGCTTCCCTCATGGCAAGCCTCGAACCCCAGATCTGTGACAATATCTTATTCCATATTTTGAGTACTCATTTGGTACTGTAGCATTAGGGTCCAACCTTTTACTACAATTGTAGTAATAGGATCTGCTTTCCAACTAGCATCTACACAGGACTGCTGTGTAATATCCAGGATCTTTACATCTACTGTACACTTGTACTAAATTAGTTTTGATAAATTTGAGTTTTGTTGTCAATGCGTTTTCAGGGGATTGAAACCTTCATGAAGAGCGTTCCAGCTGATGATCCAGAAGGTTGGAAAATCAGTTGTGTGTGTATTTGTTTTGTATCCTGATCAGCATTGTTGGGTATTGTGGAGACTCTGCTCAAAGGCGGTAGGATAACGCAATCCGCCTTCAAATTACCCGCTCAATCTGGTTGTGGTCAACAAAGCAATGTGCAATGTTGAAAAATGATTCCATAATAGGTATGCTGCTCCAAAACGCTGTAACTTCATCACTGGGGACAAATGTAACACGTTGCACAAGCAGTCATTTTGAGAGACTTGACGACTTTCCAAGATATTCCACAGAACAGTACACCATTGGCGCAGTGACAGTTCTCCATGCCGGTGATTCAAAACAAACGTTGCCCATAATTTGACATGGTACTCAAGCCGATCAAATCAATGTTCATTGCCTTAACATTGGTTCATTGGTACATTTTGCTGATTGCTGACCAGGTGAGACCCAGTGGTATTGCCCATATTTTCACAAAATTATGGAGACACCGATTGGTTGTCGCAATAGGCAATACTAGCATATGAGAACAACGTCGTTCATTCACTGATATCAATGACTATTGGAACTATTGGAATGTGTGCCCATTAAAGAAGGTCACGTATAATCCATTGACACTGTTCTGGAACGTGGATCAAATTGTACACTACCCTGTCGTGTTCTTGAACTTGATATATCCTCAGGCATGCCACCCATGAGCTGAAATTGGATAGTCGGGACGCCAATCATGCTTCTTCCCATCTGGATTCCCCAAATTGTGCAACGAAACTCAGTTTGGTCATGCGGCAGCTGCTGAAAAAATGTCATAGATGCTATGATCTCCATTGGAGAGTTCTTCATGAGAGAATGTTGTCATCCTGTTAAACACTTACTCCCAGCGACTGTCCATTCAAATTCAAGCAGCTCCAATTCCCGGTTATCACTGTCATTCACCATGTCAAATATACAAGACATAGCGGCCAAACGCTGCACTAATCAGGAATCTTTCTCGCCAAACCAGGTGTTTCCCATGGCCAGCTTTATGTCAGATGCTCCAGAGTTGGGACTGCAACGAGTTCGTTCATTACTTGCATATGATGTAGGACGAATATATGAATGTAATATACTTGGAAGTTCTCACATAAAATAAGACTGATTCAACCAATGAGTAACAAAACATACAATCTCCAATCTGATATTGTTATAGTTGTGGGGGAGATGAAGAATTTCATTCGAAAGTTAGGCTTGTATAGGGTCGTTTGGACCTTGGACATGAAGGAGACATCTCAATGTAAATTACAGTCGGGAACTGTTGAGCTTTTAATGCTACTCGTCACCACACGTTGGTGGTGCTGTGTTAACTAGATAGGGATAAAGACCAATTTTCCCCAGTATTTAATTGGCCAATGCTGACTTTCGCCTACGTTTTTGCATTTTTCAAGACTTGCCATGAAGGAGTTGCATTCTTATAACAACAATAAGCAAGCAAATATGCCGAGCAGGCGGAGGCCCTGCTTCCGGTTTTCATGCAAGCAAGCCACGCTGGAAGTGGATGATTGATGGGCATGACGTAAGAGCAAAGAGGTTATGGTTTTTGGCGGTTCAGTTCAGTGTGTGAGGGACACCAGATGAGAGAGAGAGAGAGAGAGAGTAGAGATAGAGAGAGAGAGAGAGAGAGAGAGAGAGAGAGAGAGAGAGAGAGAGAAGGAGAGAGAGAGAGAGAGAGAGATGGCCTGTAAGAACAGGGCACTACGCGTTTGGCTTCCTTCGACGCTATGAAGAAGAGGGAATGATTTCGTTATTCGTGCTGAGCGCGAATTGGCTCGGCATGTGGAGCAATATGCTGGCCATTTACTCTTGGTGTATCATGAAGAGATGGACCTCGAAGCCTCGTGTATATCCCAAAGAGATGGCGCCATTCTGCAGAGAGTGGGATTGGCAAAGGCCATCGACGAGGAAGCCACTACGGTGGTTGGTGAGCCCTGGCGTTGAAAATCACATCACAATTACCTCACGTACGTTTCCGCTTGAGTGCAGCTTGGCGCCAGTTTCGCGGTGTCATCCTCCTGCTGCTGGACGAAGTGGCTCAAACCCAAAGTTCAGTAAAAGACCACTCTGACGAAGTGAAGTGCTAGAAATAAAGGAAGGATTTTCTTTTTGTTTGTTTTCCCCTTGGCTGTATTTACGTCTGTGTGTCGAGGCACCTCGAATTTAGACTTTAATTACCTCACGTGTTTTTATTTTATTTTTAATTATTACCCTTGTAAATGAGGGTGTTCAAAAAGATTGATACAACTTTGACTTCCTGCCATTTCTTTGTTGTTTTTGACCGATGCCATTTTCTTTCCGTTTGGCGGTGGTATCATGGTATTTGTTGCCTGGGATTCATGCCTGGTGTTGGCTTAATGATTAGAGTTGTGGGCTTGGGATCCTATGATCCTGAGATTCAAACACCACTCGGCTGTTGAATTAATATCAGGTGGGGTTGACCTGCTGTCATCCTTCCGAGGTTGGCAATATGAGTGCCAGCTTGCTGGTATACTTGTCGGAGTGGCGACCCATCCAGGATTGTGTCCAATAGCCAAGGAGTCTGCTCTGGCACCACCAATGCTCTGCCACAGAGTCTGGTCCCAATTGAGCGATGGATGTTCTCTGGATTTCTAATGCGTTCGCTCAACTATGCGATTAACAGTGATATCAGAAGACAAAAGTGGTGGCTCTGTGGTATGAGACTTAATCGGATGTAGACACCACTAAGAGTTCTGCCAAGAATACGACGTCAGAACACGTGATGGACTAACAAATTTGTGCCATTCAACGTACTTGTATTGTGAAACATTTTGAGCACAGGTACAGTGCACAACCATAGCAAAGGCAACAGTGACAGGCGAGCATCAGTAACTTAAGAGCCAAGTCAACATCGACGCCATGTGGGATTCTGCAGTGGATAGTCCCATGAAGTCCCATCGCCGGTGCTCCAGGAGCTCGGCAAACAACCAACATTCAGTCTGCTTATCCTCACTGAGGGAATGAAGCTTTCCCATACATCATCTCCATAGCTATGAACAGATGGAATTTAACCTGAGCAAGTGTAAGGTGTTGGGGATGGGAAGAACAATGAAAATTGAGATTACAGGATGCAATGCGTAATTTTTGGAGGTGTGTCACCACAGGAGAAGGATCTGGGGGTGGTAATAGATAGGGAGGTAAGCAGGCAGCACAGTGCCAGTCAGCTTTAGGTAAAGAAAATCGGGTTTAGGTTGGATTCGGGGAGATCATTTTACAAATCAAAAGAGGTGGTTTAATCATGTACAGGAATTTAGTGAGGCCACATCTAGAATATTGCGTGCAGTTCTGGTCACCATAGTTCCGGAGGACATAGATGTCACAGAGAGGTTCAGCGTAGGGCTACTAGATTGATTCCGGGCCAAGCTAGACTCAGCTGTTGAGGAGCGGCTGAAGAAACAGGGCTTTATACACTAGAAAGGAGGCGGTTATGAGGAGATATGATAGAGCTTGTAAGATAATGAAAGGTACAGATAAAATAAGTGCAGATGATTATTCAACAGAGTAGACAGTGATAGAACCAGGGGCCATAGCCTAAGAGTTAAAGAAGAGGAGAGTTAAGATGGTAGTAAGGCAGGGGACTTTCACTCACGAGAGTAGTTAATGCATAGAATGGTCTCCCTGGAAAGGTCATGGCGGCAGAAAAAGAGATAAGTTTAAATTACGATTAGATAGGTACCTGGAAGTTAAGGTAGATTGAGGGGTATGGGATGTTCATAGACTTTTAGGTAGTTTAAGTATTGATGGGTGATTGTGTACGAAGTGCTGTTGGTGAGGGGTCTTGTTAAGGGGGTTGTGTGGTTGATGTTGTGTGTTTTAACCAAGCCCGTGCCCCCTCCCCGAGGGGAAGAAAGGAAAAAAAATATAAAAATTTCAAAAAAACTACAAAAAAATGCAAAAAAAAAAAAGAAATACAAAAAATTATTTCCTTAATTGAAAACTTTTTTTTTGCATTTTTTTCCTTGGATCAGGTGTAGATGGGTTGGTGTGGTGTTCGTGCAGGCATGATGGCTTAATGATCTCCACCTGTGTTGATTAAATTCTAAATTCTATTCTAAAACTGAGTCAAGGTGATATGGAGGAGACTTGATATGTGCAATTGCTCAATGACAGGAGGAGTGACACCCAAATTGGATCAACCTGATCTGTCAGTGATGCAGCCCATTTCCACTTGAACGGTGCCAACCACATCCACAAACAAAATTTTCTGGGAGGCAGTACACCTGAGGAGATCACTGAGAGCTACTTGAAAGGGCCGAAGGTCACATGCTTCTGCGCCTTCAATGCCAGGATGGGAGCACTTGGGCCTTATTGGTTTGAGAATGACAACAGCAGGATGGTGACTATCAACATTGAGTGCTACCGGGCCATGCTCCAGAAGTTCATAATGATCTAGCCCAAAAGGTCACCCCAACCAGCTCAGCATGACCTGGTTTATTGCAGGATGATGCACCCCTCTTACAGGTGGTGACACCATCCCTTCCTGTGGCAGCTCTTTAGAAACTGCCTTGTTGCCTTGGGTACGCCTCATGACTGGGCACCCGATTGCCTCCACTTGAACCCTCTGAACAACTCGTTCTGGGGGCTGCCAATGGACTGTCTATGCCAACTGCCCTGCCACCTGGAGAATCTGAAGCAGGAGATGTCAGACTACCTCCAGGCATTACCACATGAGACCTACAGGAAAGTTTGACAGAACTTTGCAGTCAGGATCAATGCCTGTGCTGAACTGCAGAGGGGCACACATCTGAGAAAGTCAATTACAAGGATTTTGCATAAATTGACAATTTCAGACTGTAGGCTCTCACAAACTTTAGCAGTGCCTTCAGGCAAAAGCAATCAGTGATAGAAAATACCATGTCATAAGCTTTCAAAAAATTTTGGTTCCACGTTCCTGAGTTTCTGTTTCTTTGTTAAATAAACATTTAAAGTTGCATCACTCTTTTTAAGCACCCTATGTTTACATGTCTTTAAATCCCAGTTTATTTTAAGTTGCTGTGTCCGTGATCTGTTGTGGGTTTGAGTATAAACCCTTGTGCATCCATTCTGTGCCTCCGTCGCTCCTCCAGTCCCACCCTGCCCCTCCCGTGGATGCCATAATCTGAGGAATTATGTATCTTCCTCCGAAGGAAAACCGCTCGGTGATTCCAGGCTGGCCGGCGTTAACTCCTTTCCACCACAATTAGGTCCGGGGGGGATTAACCTAACTGGCCAGACCCACACAAATAAATATACTATGAGCCAAAACCAGATCTTGAACCTCTTGAATTCCCTGATCTCCACATGACAAATTTGAGAATGTCCTGCATGTGATAGAGTGGATTAACACAGAGTCAGAAAGCCATCAACAATGTATATTCTGTGATTATCTTCTAATAATTGAAAATAAAAAATATAAAAAAGAACATAACTGTTTCAAAATTACATCAAAAATGAACTATTTTACCAGATTACAAGAGAAATGAATTAAAGTAGAGGGTGATAATACACCTTTTTTACAAGAGAAGAGAATGAACAAAGACGGTAATGTTTCATGGATTGATGATTTATATTATTAAATGATGTTATTTCAGGGAAATATCAACACAAGATATTGTATAAATAAAATAATGGATTATCTTGAATTTAACTTGAACTTAGGACAAAACAGAGTTTCTAAAAAGCCAATAAATATTAATAACCTGTTTTCCAAAATATTAAAGGAATGATTTTTTAGACATTTGGGAAAATAAGAAAAAAATTTAACAACCATTAAAAATCTTCAAATTCATTAAGATGTCTCAGATTGTTATAAGTGCCGATGCGGAAAAACCTGCCTGCTTTTAACGATGCTCCTCTCTCCCAACTTTTCATATTATGATAAATTAATAATTTTACAAAGTAAGTTTTCAACCTGATATCAACGACTCTCACAAGTTTTAATCGGGTCTTCAAAAGAAGATATAATCGGTTTATTAAACTTCAAAAAAAGAAATGATTATAACTTGAAATGATTATAATACAACTATTTTTGTGATGCACAGAGAAATGAAAAAGAAATCAAAACCTACAAATTGTTATTCTTAGTGACAATACGATTGATATACCTTCACCAAAAGATTTGATTAATCTCAAAAAAAGAACCTTGTTATCTTTTGATGATTGTGGTTAATGAGAGAAACCAAACAGTAATGGTAGGCTACTACACAAGATGGAACATTATTTCTTGTAATTTGTGTTTATCTTAGTCAATCATACTATCAATCCCTCGTTGCATCGATAGAAACAATACGAATACTTTGTATTATTCAAGTTAAATTCAATAGATATAAAATTTTTGGAGACACAATTGTTTCTACATTATGTAGTAAAAAAAGAATTTGGGGATTCTATGAAGCACACAAACTGAAAATATAAATGTATTTTGTGAAACAAGATGGGAGTATTAAGGGATATTATTTTTTTATTTTAGAAAAAATTAACATTATATAAATGGCAACTTTATTATTTTAATTTAAATTCTTTTGCGAGGGAGTAAATCTGCTTCTGGAAAAAACTTTCCATAAATCAAGGTTCTCGAAGAGTAAAAATTGAAAATATTTGGAAAAAAAATTCTTTAAAAAACCATGTGTTCGTATTGTATCCACAACAACCAGAGCAAAATCGACCAGGGAGAAGGTAGAAGGTGAGATTATTACTTACATTTTCGTCGAGGAACATATGCGATATGAGGAAACGAAGGTCAAATATTTGAGGAGGTCTCTCTTTGTACAACAAAATATTGACATTGTAAGAGTGAGTTAAGCGAAACTAAAATCTGCTTGGTCTGTATATAGAAACATCAATCCAGAAGGAATGAGGACAAATTATTAACATTCCAAGTGGTAAGGAGTAAGATTTAAACATTCGGTTTGATTGTTGATGAAGCAACTCAACGCAAATGTTGAAAAAGCGGAGAGGATACAAGTATTAGAGAGAAGAAATTACAACAAATATTAATGTTAATATAAGAATTTGATTGAAATATTTAATTTGGAAATGATTTATTTTGACCATGTACTTTAATTGATAAAGAAAGGAAAAATCCCCTGTTTGACCTTCACATTCAGTAATTTATATTTTCCAAAAATATATGTGATGTTGAAACAAAGGCAAGAAGATTTAAGGAAGATCAAGAGTTGGTTCAGATAGTTGTAAAACCAAAGGGAAGACATAAGAAGAAAACAGCAGACAGAAAACTAACGGGTTGAAGAAGCTATTTGAAAGAAACAAGATGAAATTTTTAAGCACTTAAAAACTTCCCAACAAAATTTATAGATGCTTCCAGAGTTCCCCACAATAGAATATTACTCCCGGAAAACTTCAAATGTTTAAAGGATTTCAGTCAAAATTATGGAGGAAGATTTAGAGAATGTAGGGAGTAATAGAATAGAGAAGATATTTTCAACAACTGGCGATAGTAAGTAGAATCAATCAACCCCAAATTATATTGTGAGGCTCTCAAATACAATGAATATTCAGCAGAATTTCAGAAACCAAGGCCGGACTCTTTCCAACAGAAACCAGCATATTCATCTTGTCTCAGAAAAGGATTGTAATGATGATTTTAAGGTTCTTGGTTCTGTCTCAACCACCTGTAAATAACTCCGAGTTAATGTTTTTCTTACAAAAGATGGAGAACAGTGTTCAACTGTCGAAGATTATCAAAGTATTTTATTGATAAACCATTTGGATAATGAAAATATGGATCAGTAGAGTATTTATTGTGTTTGTTGGACTCTCTTAAATTTAGTTCAAATAACCTTGGTAAAAGTAGGAGAATTGAGAGAGAGAAACACATTATTCATGCCTTTAAGTAGGCTTGGTTCAGCGGTGTTAGATTTCCTCCCAAGTTTCCCATCACTAATTAGTAATTGGACTGTTATTTGCTGTTAGCGTAGTAAGAAGGCAGAAATAACAATTGTTTTAATGAAGCATCAGCCATTTTGACCAGTTGATGAGCATAAAAATAATTTAAAATTCTCAATACAAAAGATATTTTATTCCATATTGTAAAAGATGAGAAGCACAATCCTAAGTTTAATTTCACACAAGCGACCACACATGCTTCATTTCCATCTTACCGACAACGAGATGTCAACAATAAGTATTATGAGGCTCTCTTATTGTACTATGGAAAAATTATAATACCTCTTGTTAATATCACAGAGAAAAATGATATAAGTAGTTATATCCAGGAAGCTGGATACAAAACGATAACATATCAGCTGGATGCATATGAGATTTCTCAAATATCTTTCCAAAATTGCTCGCCTGATGAAAGAACCAAAAAAAAAGAACCTTATGAAAAGACAGGGTATTAACCAAAAATATTGTATAGCATATCAAAAACATATGTTCAAATCAACGCATTAAACTTAAAAATAAACTTAAAGGTTGATTTCCAATTGATAATTTTTTTTTCATTTTATGAGAGTTATTGGGTTTCTCCTCAAAAAGATTGAAACTAATGGGACGTTTTACAGTGATAATGTCATTCAAATATCCTCAGGCATAAATTCGTGTTAATTCACTTGTGATTTTGATTGATGTGCTATTAATTGAGAATAAGAACAAATACAATTATTTTCATTCAGTGCAGTACTCAAACCCAATTGGTTATAAATTCAATATGGAACCAAAACATCTGGTTTATCTCCATATGACTAGAAAACCATATACAGAGTAAATTTTAGATAACCCTTTCCTAGTTATTGCATGATTTCTTTCAATGAAAATTATTCCATCAGGAATTCACCTACGTGAAGTTTTTTCAAATAAAAAAAATATGATTGGTTATTGTGGGAAACACGAGTTTTGCGAAAATATAAAATAATTACGGTGATGGGATGTTCTTTCCCGATACGATAAGGGAGGGTATGTATCTTTCGTGGTAGAGGAGACTATAACCTAAGAGACAAAGGGGTGTAGGGCATCGATTTTAGAGAAAAAGGAGATGGTGATAATTATACTCTAATGGTATAGGTTTCAAACTAGTTCTAACATTAAAGACCTTAATTGGTTCAAACTTGCTTCTTGCTGTGGGAAATGTAGTGGGGTGCATATGAACGAGTATAAAATGCCCAAAGAATCCCTTAAAATTGCAAACATAAATTGAAATTAAGAAAGGCAAAACTCAGTTGTCTAACCCAAGGACATGAAATATTTCCAAATACTTGGGTCTGGGTTTTCAAAAAGTTTTGACATCTTTTGTTCATTTATAAATACAAAGTAAGGAAAGCCAATGATAGATATCTATGATTTGGATGCATACCATGGTTATCTCAAAACTCTACTAAGAAAAGACAAGAGTTACTTTCATGTTTAATGCCTTATAACTTGGAACAGACTGGATTACAGAATGGAACAAAAAGTTTTGAAATATATAAATCACCAAACATTATTGAATCTTGCAGATAAGTTTCTTGTTGTGTAAATTTACATTCACTTAAGGGCTCTGTGCAATACACAAAAACGCTTACAATGATTTCTTCTGGAAAAATGTTTATAGTGTTCGTTTTGTGTATTGATAACACAAGAGATTTAAACAGTTGATTATGTCTCTGCTACATCTAAATTATGCATTTACATATATTCATTTCGTGATGCAATTGGTAAAGGGAGCTGTTGCGAGGTTTTTATTCCTGTTATGGCAACAGAATAAAACAGCAACCCTGGATAGTAGTCAAATAAAACTGAATGTTTTTCATGAAGGATACAAATCAGGTTAATTAGATTACTGTGGTAGTTCACTCTTTAATTGGTATATTGGATTTCTGATCATGATAAAGTTCTGTATGGACTTAATAATTGATTTCAACTGGCCAAATGGAATGATAAAGAATAATATGATTGCTTGGTTGTGTGGCTAATGCTTTGCTGCCTCGAATAATTGTTTATTGAATGAATTAGTTTCGTTATTTCATGAATATAACTTCCTAATATAAAACAAGAAGAGATTTTAAATCGAAAGACTTAACTCAAAGAAAACCACTCAATGTAATCATACGTTAAAGAAATGTCAACACGTTAAATTGAACCAAGTCACTTACACATTGCGAATTTGTAGTGTTCTCGGAAGGAAAGCCACGATATCTGAGGCTCATTTTTTTTAAACCAGATGGTGTGATTACTGCTACTGATAAGAGCATGCATTGAAGTGATAAGCTTAAGGGTGAAACAACTTCATGTTTCTCAGATAGAGCATTTTATCACATAGATAATTGGAAATTTATTTGGGAAAAAATGTTTATGCTGAAGCGATACAATCTAGGAGAAAGGTGTATGAAAGCAATGGAAATAAAGAACCTATTTGGATATGACAGCAGTTTAAAATCCTTGAAAACAATCGATTGCGAATTGAACCTGATTGTTCAAGGAAAACCATAAAGTCAATGGAGTTGGGAACTCCCTATTACATTGAAAGAGGGAGAGGTGAAGAAGTTGTGATTGCATATTGGTTTGCTTATTTGGAAGGAAACAGAATTACATTTTTTAAACATATAATGGCTTATATGATTACTCTCACTAATTTTTTGATAAATAAATGAGTTAGTTAAGTGCCAACTTGTGGTAAATGTTAAGCAAATCATCTTCATAAAACTTCATCTTTGTATTCAAAATCAAAGCCTTGTATGATTAAGTTAATAAAATTTCAGAAGAAAAGGAAACAGTAAGAATTGATGATTTTGCTCAAAGAGAACAGGTGATAATCTTGAACGATTATCTGCTCACTTAAATTATATAATGTCGAAAAACCAATGGTGAAGAAATGATTAAAAAGACGAGATGAGTTTGGAGGATGAGAAGAAACAATTAGTGAGGTGGTTTAATTGTAGATCTTATGCCCTGAAAAACTTTGAAAGCGACCCGATAAAGCTAGATTGTTGGTTGGAGATATGCCTTTCTTTCGAATTTGCACAAGGAGCTGTTAAAATTAACTAACACAGGTAAGGTGGCATTATATTCATTCTCATCAATAAATGCAGCATTGCATGAGTGGTTAAAGAATTTGAAAGAATACAACATCCAAGTTTCGAAACTATGTCAAATATTGTAAAAAATTAAAATTAAGAATGTGTTAATGATTGAGAAATTGAGTTAACAAACTGTCTAAAAATATCCAAAGAGAATATTATTATGAACGTTATGAGATAATGATGGGGAAACAGGTTCTCATTGGCGTTTGTATTTTTAATAGTCAAGACAAATATTATTTTGATAATTATCATCTTCCACCACCTGTTGAAGTAATAAAATTCTAACGAATGGTGTTTATCAAACATTCAAGTCCAATAATTAAATTCCAAGTGTTGTCGGTCATTTTTGTCGATATGTGTGTATTTCAACTGAATTTAAAAATTTAAAAAAAACTTAAGATATCATTTTTAATCTGAATATAACATGGACATGTTGGAAAAAATGTTCTATCTTTGGTGTATCCCAAGACACTGGATATTGATTTATCAATAATCAATTACTACCCCCAAAAGGCACAGCTGAACGACCAGAAAATTTGTAGAGGCAGAGAAAATATTCACATGAAAAATGCTTATAAATTAATAAATTCTATCCCGCCACTGACGGCGAACGACTTGGTAAATTAAGGATTTATCACAACATATATTTCATTAAATAAAACCACGCTTTGTTGAAACAAGTTAGAATTGACAAACACAACACCTGGTTCAATAACCATTACACCTTTTCTAGTAATATATATCGCTTAGTATATGAATTTTTTATTAAAGAAGAAGGTATATATTAGTTAATTATGAGAATAGAGAAATGGAAGGTATAATAATGCGTGATTTAGGATATAATTATGTCTTTTCATTTAACCAAGAAGACCACACGATTTTAATCAGTCTCGGTAATAGAAAGATATATCCCTCTTAGGTAAGAATCAGGAGATATGTGGAACCACAATTTAGCAAATCAACAAATATCACTGAATTTCGGTATAGTAAAATATATATGGTGAAGAATGTTTATACAACAATAGAAGGAAGGTAATGGATTAATTATGCAAGCCGAGGAAAAAATAACTGATTTTAACAACAGGAATATGGTGGTATATGTGTCTCATATTATCTATTCATATATTTCTTGTATACATTAATGACAGCAAGAAAGGCTTTCAAGAAAAATATAATTTTTGCATTTCAAGGATACCTACAAGAAAACGCGTGTGAGTTTTTACATTCCTTAATGACTGGTAACGTAGGACATGGGCATTTTTCAATTAGGAACTGGCCTTATACTGATATTAAAAAACCCACCAAATAGAGATTGATTAAATATGTAAAAAATATGACTCTAAAGGTTGATGTGAAATATAAAAACTCTTTTTAAATCATCAACAAATCTGTATTGGTTTCTATTATGAGAAAAAATAATTATTCAATACAAGAGTATCACCAGTAATCAGATGGATATATGTATGATCTTATATGTGTGAAAGTTGGTTCAAGGTTAGTAAGGGATGAGAAGGAGTTCAAGAAACTGAGGCAAGAGAGAAGGAGGAGAGGTGAGAAAAAAGAGAAAGAAGAGAGAGAAGGAGGAGAGGGAGAGGGAGGAAAGACAGGAATTAATAAATATAAAAATATGGAACCGTGAGATTAAAAAGGATTAAAAAAGAGATCGAGATATTACAGAATATCAATCTCAACACACTGAGGGGTGGAGGGAAAACGAAAGAATTGACAAGTTCTTGTAAAAATATATGCGTCCAAGAGTATTAACATCGAATTCTTCAGAATTTCAGGAGAGAATTTAAACGAGAGAAGTGGAGATAAAGAAGAAGAAGGAAAATATAATGTTATTTGATGAAATGTATGGGTCATTGACTTTGATTGAAGTTTATATTTTTTTTCTTAAATAAAAATGAGAGAGAGTGAAAACATTTCTAATCTGATTCTTTATGTTTTAAAAACTCAAGATTCAAATGTGCAGTTGGAAATAAAAAGGTTTTCACCCCTGTTAGAATTTTTCACATAAATAAATGGAGTTATTGTCTAAAATGTAAATAAATAAAAACAAGAGTAAAAATTATCTCGAATGGTAAAAGGTAAATAAAGGGTATTACAAAAAGGCACAGTCTGGTGTGTGGCTCTAAAAGAGTAAATTCATTACGCAAAGAAAATGGAGGGGAGTTATACAAAAAGTTATTACAGGAAATAAATTTAACAACTAGAATACCAGGGATAATACTCACAGGGTATCTTTCTATGGTCCAGGACTAAACTGAAAAAGATTATATGAGGCTGACAATCTAAACCGTGAGCAACCTATAACTAGGTGGATGAAGTGTGAGGAGGCACGATATTGATTATTGGAAATAGCACGACATTGGAAGAAAAACACGAAGCAGATCGAGAAATGTTGTGTAATTATGCTTTTAATACAAATCCAACTTGAGAGAAAAATAGTTGACGGTTCATCGTGAAGAGATGATCAGTGCTAAATTTGAACTTGGGCTTGGGAATTCAAAAAATCTATGGCTTCTCATGATGTATTAATGTAAGTACAATTTAGCTGAGATTTTAACATAAACCAATAATCACAAAGCTTTAATGAAGGAAGAATTTATTTCCAAAAAAGTTGATTTAATCTGGTTCTGCCTGTTGAATGAACTCAATATGATAGGGGTATCAGATGCTTAACCGTTATTGTATTTGAGGAGTTGATATGCGTGTGTTGTCCTTTGAAAACCAAACAGGTAATACGTCTGTTAGCCTTCATTACAGAGTTATTTAATAAAAAAGCAAAATAATACCTAAAATTGTGGACGATGAGTGTACATGAGTTTCCCACCAAAACTTTTATGATCTTCTTTAAAATAACGCATTCCATTACAGTACTTTAATGAATGGAAGCTGTTATTATGAGCGTTTTCAATCGCACTTTATAAAGAGGACATATCCAAAAGTCACTTCAACTCGGTTTCTCAACATATGGTTATCTATAATTCAGTACATTGTAGATATAGTACAACAAACACGATTCACACCTCAATGGAAGGATCCAAGCCCTCAGACATTACAAAATTAGAATATAAAAAATGAGATTAATGTCATAAAGCCTAAGTTCAAAGTGTGATGAAGATAGTGCAGGTGAACTCATTTTGAAAATAATACAAGCGATGACAAATGAACTTAATTGTTGATGTAATCGGTACAGCCTGTCAAGTTATGTGATTTTGAGGGAAAGAGATTTTAGGTTCATTACAGGATACAGAACAAACTATAGCTCAGATATACTTACTCATGGGAAAGATAATACTTTCACCTCCTCCACTTATACACGTCTTGTGGAGATAGTTGGGGGGTATCTAGCTGAGATATTAAATAATAATAATAACAAATAACAATACTATGCTAATATGTGTGTGTGAAAAGGGGTGTTCTTAGATCTGTTGAACCCCACACAGAATCCTCAACTGAATAGTCTAGTCAAGGCTTACTTTTGATGTTGGTGTGTGCGCATGGGGGCATTTTAGATTCTGGTGGAACTCCAATCACAGAATCGCAAACATATGTCAATGGCTTAACTTGTATTATGTATTGTGTGTATGTGTATGTGTGTGAGAGAGAGAGAGAGGAGAGAGACGAGGACGAGAGAGAGAGACAGAGAGAGACGAGAGAGAGAGGAGAGACGAGGAGAGGAATGATAATATAAACAGAGAGCTAATATAACGAGAGAGCATAATCAACCTTACCCTTACATAAACCTAAAACCCGAAACCCAACCCCAACCCAACCCAACCCATCCGTATCCCACCCAAACCCTCACATTCACTACCCTACCCACCCAACTGAACCCTAAACCACCCTAACAAAACTCAACCCTAACCACCCTAACCCCTACATTCAAAATCCGCAGCCTCAACCCAATCTTAACCACCCAATCCTCACATTTCAAATACCAACCTCACCCAACCAAACCCAACCCATTCCTCTCTTAGGTTTGACAGCAAGCTCTCCACTTTGTCAGAAGAAAAGGACACAGAGTCCAGGGACAGCTGGTGTGACTAGGTAAGGTGGGTCCAGAACACGATGGGTTTCAAACACAAGATTTAGATATAAACTCCAAGTTTATGCATTCAACCTTTTCACATGTTGTGTCAGCAGTGCGGCCATTTGAGGTAAAGGAGGGGATGGAGGGGTAACATACACCAGAAACAAATTTGATTAGACACCACCATGATTTGGAGGAGGGAGAGAGGTTTGAGATTTCAGACTTGAGATTAGAAAGATGTTGTTTGGCTCTCCCGAGGGTAGACCCACACTTGTTCCGAGCTTTATAGAAGAAAATGAGATTATCCTCAGTTGGCTTTGCTTTCCATGAGGCGAATAACCTTTGTCAAAAACTCCCCCCTCAACTTTCTCACTTAACTCTCCCCTTTCACCGTGCTCCCTCCAACCTCCTCCCTAACCCCCCTCCTCAAAGTTGCACCACCTCACATCAACAAAGCTGCCTCCTTCCCCCATTCTCTCTCTTCCATCTCATCTCTCCACATTCTCCAATCTTCAACTGCCCTCTTATTACTCCCCACTGTACCTCAACCAATCACCACTGAACATTTTCTCCATCTCATCTGGCCCTCTACTCTGGCTCTTCTGCAATCCCCCACACTCTTTCAACAACTCTCCTGACCTCCCCATCCTCCCTTGTTCTACCCACTTCCTCCCCTCCCCTGCACCCAGAGCCTCCTCCCCTCCCTCTTTCTTTACAGTGTGGACCTCAAACATCCAGGGCCTTCGCTCAAACCTGACAGATCTTTTCATACAGGTTGCCACTGACAAACCAGATATAATCTGCTTCACAGAAACTTTCCTCCTTCAAGACAAGACATCTCTGACTCCCTAGTATCTCTCCCTGGTTACTTCCTCCAATGGTATGACATAACTGAGCCTCGGCCTGACGACAGAGTTGCTCTCTTCATTAAAGACTCAATTCCATGCACTGCCCTCACTCCCTCGCCCACCCCCAACACATCAAGGAATACCTCAGGCTACAGCTTCCCCTCCATTCCCACCTCATGTTTATTTGTGTTTTGTACTGTCCACGAAAGAGTGATGACTCAATTCTCTCTCTCTCTCTCTCTCTCATCTCTCTCTCTCTCTCTCTCTCTCTCTCTCTCTCTCTCTCTCTCTCTCTCTCTCTCTCTCTCTCTCTCTCTCCCGAAAGAACCATTTGGAACACCCCCCCATCTACTTTCTCAACAATCCTCTGGAAGAAGTCCTTTCAATCAAGCTCTGGGTCTCACTATATGCCATGATATTTCCTGGGAAAGCCACATTTCCTACCTGGCCTCCAAAGCCAGTCGCCGACTGGAATCCTATGTCGTGCAAAGTTCTTCTTCGCCCACCTGAGCTCATGACCACACACAAGCTTTCGTCCGCAGCCTGATGCAGCACTGCTCCCCCTCTGATCTGGTGCTCCTGCCTCTCACCTTTCTCACCTTCACGTCGTTGTGGAAACCAAGGCATTTACAATCATTGGTATCTCCCACGGTGAAGCTGAGTCTTTGGGCCTTTCACTCTCTCACCACAGGCAGTTCGTGGTCTTTCTGTCTTCTACCGTCTCCTCTCCAGTCTCTCCCCCCCCACTCTGTCTGTGATACCCCTCCCCCCCCATATTTCCGCAGGGCGCTCAAGGTCAGCCAGTAACCCCTTCTGGTAAAACTACCAAAATCACGAATCACTGCTCACCTTCACTTTCATTCCTATTTTTTCTCACCTTTAGATAAACTCCCACACTCTTCAATCCCATTCTTCCCTCCAGGCCTTCAAAACAGCTGTTCACCACCACCTCTTATCTTCCCCATCCAAAACCACGATCTTTTCTACCCCCGTTAATCAACCCAAACCCAACTCCTTCAAATTCCCTGCTTTCCTTCCTGGAAGTCCCTGTAGTGTCCATATTGTATACCCCGAGTTCCCCACCCCATCCTTCTCCCTTCCACAGATCTCATAATGTCTCTGTTCCCACTGTTTTGTCCTCCTCTCCCGCCCCTCTTGTCTCCTGCCCTCCCCCCCCCCCCCATTGTTATGTGATGTGTGTTAGCTCTCATACGAGCCTCTATAATGTACACAAAAATAAAAAATTAAAAGTGAGAGGGAAGCTTGGAGGGGGAAGAGTGTGAAGGTTGCTTTGAGAGGGAGGGGAGATGATGAGAGCAGGCAATGCCAAGGTGCAGGAGGGCGATAGGAGAGTTGGGGAGAGGGGATGAATGAGACTTGATCGTGGTATGGTGAAGAAGGGAGCAGGCAGGCGGAGGTTCAATATTTGAGGAGTTGGGAAGAAAGGGAGGAGTGCTGAGAGGAAGGAAGGAGCCTGTTTGTGGTGATCAGTGTACTGATTGAGAGAGTGAGATATCTGCTAAGTTAGAATGGAGCCCACAGATGTTAAAACATCAGACACTTTGGGACAACAGAGGAGGAGCTACTGAAGCAGAATACAACCAAAAGCGGAGGTAGGATGAGGGGCAAGATGGGAGTGGATAACAGGTGAGGGGGGGAGGATGAGGTAAATTTAAGTCGGTGGGGTGGATTGGCACTGAAGTTGGAAAAAAGGATAAATTATGGAACATTGAACATGCATTGCAAACTGGGAGTTGAATTTTTTTTTTATGTCAGAGATGCGATTAAATACATTACATGAGGGATGCAATAAAGGAGAATTAAGAGAATGGAGAAAAGAAACGTTTGGTATGCTATTTGCCAATTGATTAAGTAATTATTTTCCAATCATTATTTGTTTATTTTAATTGTGCAATTAATAAATTTATCCATCAATCAATTGTTGTACACCGCTCCCTCCCAATTCCGTCTCCATGTGCTGCACGGTGGCATAGCCAGGCGCCGAAGTCTCCCCGGCAATGTTACACGGTGGAGGATTTGTTATATATTTATTTGGCATGGGGGTGGTATGCTTTGAATGTACCTCTTCTTGTTTTTGTTTTTTTCCAGTGAATCCCATCATGAAAATCCCAAAGATTATCAATGAAAACACTGTCATTTATTTGATTTTAACACCACAATTAACTTTTGATGTGGTTTGGTCGCTGCTCGGATTTTCCCACATACATTTCAACACAAATGATCGTCCAGGAAACGTTATTTTGGAATGTGTGGATTCATCAATTGCTTGGTCTATATGTGCTTTGGCCTACTTGGTGATTCTTTTCATCATTTGCTGCTTCCTGGCATCCAAAGCCCAAACTTATTTACCATCTCTTAGTGAACCAAAGTTCATCACTTTTTACATGTATTTCTGTATTTTAGTAACTGTTGCCTTTGTTCCTGCTTACATCACCACACAGGGAAAATTTACTGTGGCTACAGAAATATTTGCTATCATTGTCATCAACTATGGTTTACTTGTGTCTGTGTTTGTCCCAAAGTGTTACACAGTTATTTTTGAAATAAAATAATCATTGTTGCATATGTCATCCTTGGCTGAAAATAAATTTTTAAAATGCAACATGCACGAAAGATTGTATCAATAATTCAAAATTCCAATGCAACCAATCATGGCAACCTCAAGTTAAACATAGGCACACACATGTGGGCACACACACAAACAACAGAGCTGGGTACTTTGAGATTTAGTCACGTATCATTCTCTTTGCTCACGCCACCTCCACCCACACCTGCCATCTTTTTTTTCCTCCTACCTCTCTCTCTCTCTCTCTCTCTCTCTTCTCTCTCTCTCTCTCTCTCCTCTCTCTCTCTCTCTCTCTCTCTCTCTCTCGCTCTACCCCTCTCTCTCTCTCTCGCTCCCTCAACCACCCCCTCCTCGCACATCTCCCTCCCACAGTGTGTAGCAACGTTTGCTGAAGTGTCGCTCTTTCCCCCCCCCCCTTTTTCGCTCTCCACTCCCCTTCCTAGCTCCCCTTCACCCTCTCTGCCTCCCCTACCCCCTCTCTCCCTCCACCTGGTTACTCTTCCCCCCCCCCCCCCCACTTATTGTCCTCATCAGCGAAGCGATGGGTGTATTTGCACACAATGTTTGGAGAGACACAATCATCAACAAATATTATGGCTTATCACAGCAAGGATCATGTATCTTCACACACAACACAAGATATGAAGAACAGGTCTATAATTTTCCTTTATTCATCAATCAACCCAACAAAGGATCACTTAACCCAATATCAAACAAAAGCATCACTTAAACCAAACCAATTAACTTAAAATTCGACGAGCAATTAATTAAACAACCAGCCAACTAAGCAGTTAACCAAACACCTGTGCACAGGTCGAACAGAGTGCCAGAGCGAAAATAACAATCTGCTCTGCCTATCTTCAGTCACCCCTGCTTATATACTCTTGTTTTTGGCACATTACTCTTTGAGCAAGACCCTTTTTGAGTTGAGTGGCCTGACCTGCTCTTGCACAGAGCATATCTCATGGTTTAGCCGATAAGAGTGTGGGTCTGGAGAAGCACCATATGTGGGGGTCTCTCCCTGGTTTGAACAATCAACAGGGTCCCTGGTCGTGGAACTTTCACAAGACATCTGCATTAACAATCACCGTATCTTTCTTTATCTCAATCAAGCTTCAAGAGTATTTAGAGAGAAATTGATAAGCGATAATCCCCCTGAGTTCACTCAAGCTACTAATTCCGCTCAAAGTACACTTGTAAATTCATTGGACGAACCGAAGCTAAGTGAAACTCATTTCGACAAATTAAACCTTTCATTAGCTTCGACACATAAGTGGGAGAGTTAGGTCGAGGTTTGGGTGAAGATTCGCACATCCGTGAAGGAATACATATTTTATTTTGAGTGAATTGTTCTTCACGAATGAGAGACTCGGGCCAAAAACTGATCTGGGCATGGTATTTTCAAAAAATTATTGGGATGAGTTTAGTATAAAATATCTATGTTTAATGAGTTGAAGTATGAAAAAAAAGCTGTTTAGATTGATGGTTTGAAGCGATACGGTGGTACTAGAAAAAATGTTTAAATATGTGCATCACTCTGCCGGGACTTATATAATTATTGTGAATCGACTGTTGATGGTTTGCAATCCATCGTGTCAACAGCTGCCTCGTCTCGTCGAGTGCATTTTTCCAACCAAATTATACGAACAACCTCAACAGACGCTCTCCTTGCAGGTCATCGTTTTCCTCCTTCCTCTTCTGGTCAATCATTAATATTTTTACTCTGTCCATTTAATTCTTTTTGATGTCTAGTCAACATGTGGCCTGACCAATTTCAATGCCTAGTTGTTATACTATCCCTTCTGTCGACCTACTCCATGAGCACAGTTTTCTTGTGTAGAGATATCAATTCAAAACCGTATCCGTTAATTGTGTTGCGTTGATCTGTTATAGCGTATACAGAGCCTCGAACTTGTTAGGCCGTACAGAATTATGAAGGCCTCCAGGCTGGACGAAAGATGCGACAGCGATCTGGTTCACATATGTGCACTCTAGGCGTTTTGTCAGAGTCTTGTGGCACACAGAATATGATAAGAACGAAGAGATTTGTCGATATTAGATTTTCGTGGTTGTGTATATAATAGTGTGAGTGAGCAAACATCAGAACGTGTAAATCTGTACAATCGATATGAGGTGCTCACGCGAAACAGCGTGCGGACGCAGGAAGAATTAACATCGGCGAGAAGATTTAGGGTTTGAAAGACAGACCAGTAATCTGCCTTCAACATAGTTGGCGTAATTGGTCGAACAGGTGAGAACTTGCCGGTCGAATTAATAGGAGGTCTCTCGTTGGCAAGCCAGACGCACGTGATGAGTTTCAAAAGCAAAACAAGGGAGAGTGATGCGCGACCCGAATGATTGTGATATATTTCAGCCATCTGTGACGTCTCAAGATGTTACCAGTCATTAGGCGGCTGACATGTTGATCAAAAATAAAAGGATGCTGTGTTATTGTGACAGTGGGACCTGCTGCGGCGATCTCTGTATGGTTCACGTGAGTAAATGTACATCGCAACAACTATTGACGGTGAATTATGAAGAACTCCTGGATAACTGGATACACAATAATTTGTTCCGAACAACCAACGGCTCCTGATATGGCTTCAAATGCGCGATGAGTTGTTGTCTGACGCAGTAAGTATGCGTATTCTGTTTCCCATCGGAAGGATGCATCAAAATCATAGATTATCAATGACATATGCGAAAAAAAAGTGGGATTGGTAATAGTCAATCCCAGCCAAGCGGGTCGAAAGAAAGCCTTGCAGTGTCAACCCTACGATGTGTAATGAAACGCATAGTGTTGTTGATTATTCGATATATCGTGAAGAGATAGAATTCAACGAGAATGAGGAAACTCACTGGATGGATCCTTACTGCTATTGTCATGAGGATGACAGCAATAGAGATGGATTTTCATGACGGGTCGATGTTCACTATACCGGAATCAGGTGGCTTTGTTGATTAAAGACAGAAATCCGGCCTAGCAATCCGTACAGGTGGGCCACTGGATTTCAATGCTACGTTCTGGCTAAAAGACTCTATCAGAATACATTAGCGGGATGGGGGTCGAACTGTAGCAATCCATTGAAAGATGACCTGGACAAGCGACAGACCATTCAGGGAGCATTTAGTATGTATAAATCTTTTAGTCTCGTAATCATATGCTGATTGCATTTAGTCTGTCCAATGAATGCACTGATTGCACTCCTTAAGTCTGTCTTGATGCCTGATAGCTTCTTTAGTCCGTCCAATGATGCTGATTTGCCTGCTTTAAATGTCTGTCCAATGAATTGCTTAGGATGCCTTAACCTTAAATGTCCAAAGATTGATGCTGATTGCCTACTTATAGTCCGATCAAATGATGCGTGATTGCCCTTTAAGTCTGTCCCAATTGAATGCGATGTGCCTCCCTTTAGTCTGTCCATTGATGCTGATTGCCTTTTTAAGGCTGTCCAGATGCTGATTTACTTCCTTTAGTCTGTCCAATGAATGCAGGATGGCCTCCTTTAAGCTGTCTCTACTTGGATGCTGTAAATGGATAGCCTCCTTTAAGTATGCCAATATGAATCTGATGCATACTATTTGGCTGTATACTGAATGCTAGATGCACTTACATTTAAGATCTGTTCCCAAGATCGATTGCTCCATAAAGTACCTGTCCCAATGATTGGCTGATTGCCTCTCTTAATCCGTCCACGAGCTGTTGCTATTTAGAGTCGTCCAAATGATGTGATTGCACTCTTAAGTTCGTCTGTTGTTGACATGGGCCTCAGTGAGCAGCATTAGACATATGGAGTGGGCCTGCAGAAGAGCTTTTTTGCAAATTATCTGAAAGTGTGCTGTGATACATTGTGAATTCACTACCTGATTCCTTGAACGAAAGTAATTTCAGACGAACTAACATGGTCACTCAAATTGTCAGGAAAATAATCCTTTTCGATTAATAAGAGAAGGAAATCTACCTCTCCTCTCCCTGCGCACGTGGTATGCAAAAGAAACACTTTGTGGTTTGAGTGAATCAAAATGTAATTGCATCAGGAGCAATCAGGAATGCGGCAGAAAACGATTGGCATCCAATTATTCATCTCTCCAACTACTTCGCATCAGATGTCTATTTGGATTCAGAAAGGTACGGACCTGGAACAGCTGCTTCTGATCCATATCATGGATGTGGAGCCCCAGTCAGACATGCATTAGGGTCGCTCTGCTGGAGATATTCTTTGTCTTCACACAGTGGCATCCTGCCTGTTGCACCAAATTTCTCTGTGTGACCGAACTCCAAACATGGCTTCCTACTTATTACCTCACAGCTACATTGTCTCAACGGAATCGTTTCATCTCTCTCCCTAGTCAAGGCTGGAGTATCGTCAAGGCAGTGTTTTAGGGAAATCCTATTCCCACTTCAATAAATGGATGCTCATCCGGACTCGTGGAAAATCCCTTATGTAGAATTAAGATGCTGAGCCACCTCATGATATCCCTCTCATATCAAGACAGGAGGCTGCAAGCTCTTTCTCTTCACTTGAAAAAAAAAATCACAAGCTGAACCAACACGTGAACATGTTTTCACCCTGACAAAATCTCACTCTCGATTTGTCCTTCCGATAAGGACCGTCTGGAAACGCCCAACCTCCGAGCCCCATGCTACTTAACAATACATAAATACTTTGAAGAAGTACCAGTTCATGTTCCAAACAAACCTTATTTTTTCGTCCCTCACTATCTGCACAGTGAACGTTTCTGAGAAAAGCGACACATTATTCCAACCTGGCCATAGCGTTGAATTAATGTAAAAGAAATAAAGGATATCTCTTTGAGTAATTCAGTCACTTCATCTGGTGTCATAATCTCAGCATTGATCTCTTGGGCATTACTAGAGTTGCCTCAAAACCGTCGCTGATGTGGGAGATAGGTACAAGTTATTTGAAGACTTCTTGGCAACACCTGAGCCCTTATCTATTTAAAGGCCTTCAATAGATGCAGTTTTGATAGAGTTACACTCTCTTACTTCGAAGCGAAATGCTGCCTCATACTTTGCACATCGATACATGGAGACAAAGGCCCCCAAATATTTGGTATCTTTGGTCTGTGAAAGCGGAGTCCTGAGATCAGTATTTCACGCATCGCGTACGCGTCTGATGGTTCCGGAACAAACTTTCTCCTGCCGACAACACAAGAAGTGAGGCAGTAATAATTATTAGTCGGTGTCTGGGTGGATAAGTCACGTTGTTAATGGAGCATTTCGCTATTATATATCTGTGATTGGTTGTCAAATATGAGTTGAGCGCGGGTAGAGCACACGGTTTTAGGTAGAACACGGCTATGCAGAATCATATGTGTATACGCGTGCGGTAGGATATGAGTCCAATGTCCCAACTCGTATTGCCAAAGTGTTTGAATAAATGTGTGTCTCACTTGATGTAGCTGATAGATACCGATGCATCAGAGTTCACGTCGTCACTGTCAAGACTGAATTGTTATTGTGTATAAGGCAGTCAGATACACGTGGTTTGATCCTCACACAGTCGATGATGCTGAATGACTATCCTGGGATAGAAGTTTGACTACGTGGGAGACAAAATAAGGTAGATTTAAACATTCTTGCCTTGAGACGGTAATACAGGGAGGGTCCATCATGAACATGTGCTTGATCATAAACTTAAATCATGCACAGTTAGACGGTGAACGAGGGTGTAGGAGTGTAAGGTGCAGAGAATGCAAAAAACTGGTAGAGATTATAGGACAAAACTGATGGACGGAGTTTGGTCGGACAGACAACGGACAATGATCAATGGTCTTGTTCTGTGTCAACTTTTGCATGTCTTTAAGATCTTTCTTCTTCCATGTTAAGATGCTCGGTAAACAATCACAGAATAATGGAAGCTTTCTGTAAAGAGAAATGACTTACGCGGGCAACGCGGTGAAACGCGTCCGGTTTACATAAAGGACCGTCCAAGGAGAGAAGTATTGATTGAAGACGCATAGCCGTGCGGAAGGCGCGAGGGAGGTGTACATTGCGGCGATTCTGTTTCACCGTTGGTCATAGTTGCTACGAAACAACCTGTTGGGTGGTCAAACAGAGGCATGTAGAAAGCGCGGAATTGCTCTGGAATGAAATGATCTTCTTCTATCTGAAAATGTTCCATCTTCAGTGTGTTTGCCGCTTGTGCTTGTTTGTCCTGACGATCTCTATTTGGGCAAATTACATCAGACATCTACTAGAATCATCAGCGACGCACCAGATTCGTGTCTGGGGGTGTTTTCTTATCTTTGCCCGTGGTGCTGGGGGGATCTGCAAGATTCTCTATGTGATACGTGTAAGGTGGAGGACCTCTCCAGGTAAGGGAAGGTGATTAAAGTCTCCAATGTACAGTTAAATGTTCTCGTCACAGTTTCCAGGACGGTGAAGAGTTTTGAATTACAAGCGTAGGTATTTTACCTTATTGGCACTAACTCCGGTATGTGTTTTCAGTTGCTATACACGCAGAACAGGTTGTGGTCAACGAGAAGTGTGCAAGCTCGGAACAAGAAATGGACGTGGCGAGAAGTCGTGTGCTCGGATTCGAATTCATTGGGACGTTGATTCACAGCTTGGTTGTCGTATCCGTGGTGGGTGGCTGGGTGTTCCGTCATTTGACGGATTTTTTCCCCCTTTTGACGAGTCTCCCGGAAAACCGACAAACTCGACGTGAACTCGTCGACACGTAAAAGCATGTACTATAAGTACGTACCTGGAATGGGTTGACTTTTGACTTTGAAGAGCCCTTGAGACGCACACCACGTAGCATGGAGCGTTTTGTCTTAGTTGTAATACATCAGACGAGGCCTGTTCTTATTTGTTGCCAATCCACCGAGAAGATGTGTGTCTTAATTGTTGTAATCTCCATCGTGACGCTGTGTGTCTTATTGTTGTAATATCTTACCATCGGTGACGCTGTTTGTATATTGTTGTAATAACCCATCGAGTGACGCGTGTGTCTATATTGTTGTAATACTATCGAGACGCTGTGTTAGTCTATTTGTATTAAACAAGCATCGAGACGCTGTGGTTGTCATTATTGTTGTAATACCATCGGATTGTAAAGCTCGAGTGTGTCTTAATTGTATGTAAATAATCAAATTACGGACGGCTGTGTTTCTATTGTTGTAATACTCATTGGGCTGTGTTGTCTTAAATTGTTTAAATTACTCCATCGGGACGATGTTGTTAATTGTTGTAATATCACGGTGACGCTGGTGTTTCTATTGTTGTAATATTCCATCGGGACGCTGTGTTGTTAATTGTTTAGATACCCAATCGGACGACTATGTGATCTATGTTAATAACCATCAGACCTATGTTGTTTTATGGTGATCATACTCATCGTGACGCTGTTGTTTAATTGTTGTATTAGCTGCATCGGGAACGCTATGTTGTCTTATGTGTAAACTCCATCGGGAGCTATGTTTGTCTTATTTGTGTAATATCATCGGGACATGTTGTTTTACTTAGTTGTAATACCCACAGGACGTGTGTTGTTATGTTGTACAGTTATCCTATCGGGACTGCTGGTGTTGCTTATGTTGTAATACTCCATCGGACCTGTGTTGTCTTATGTTGTAAATACTCCATCGGAGCTATGTTGTCCTTATTGTTTAATACTCCATCGAGACGCTATGTTTATTGTTGTAATATCTTCATCGAGAACGAACATGTTGTCTTATGTTAATAACTTCATCGAGACGCTGTGTTTTAATGTTAAATCATCGAGACGCTATGTTGTTTATTGTTGTAATATTCATCGAGACGCTATGTTGTCTAATTTGTTGTAATACTCCATCGGACGCTATGTTTCTTATGTGTAATTACTTCCATCGAGCGCGTGTGTTGGTATTATTGTTGTAATACTCTCGAGAGACGCTATGTTTTCTTATTGTTGTAATAGCTCATTCGAGAGCTGGTTGTCTTACTTGTTGTAAATAACTCATTTCAACGCTGTGTTTTATATGGTTTTACTCCATCGAGACGCTAGTTGTCTTATTGTTGTAAATACTGCATCGGACGCGTGTTGTCTTAATGGTTGTAATACTCATTATGAGACGCTGTGTTGTCATTATTGTTGAATACTCATCGAGAGTACTGTTGTCTTATTGTTGTAATACTCCATCGAGAGCTGTGTTGTCTTATGTTGTAAGTACTACACGAGACGCTATGTTTATTGTTGTTAATATCCATCGAACGCGGCGTTGTCTTTGTTGTAATACTACCATCGAGAACGCTGTTGTCTATTGTTGTATACTCATCGAGAACGCTGGTTGTCTTTATTGTTGTAATACTCCATCGGACGCTATGTTGTCTTTTTGTAATACTCCTGAGAGCTATGTGTCTAATTGTTTGTAATACCATCGGGGAGCTATGTTTCTTATTGTTGTATATATCGAGACGCTGTGTTGTCTTATTGTTTTAATACCATGAGAGCTTGTTTCTTATTGTTGTAAATCTCGGACGCTGTGTTGTCTGTATTGTTGTATAATCCATTCAGACTTTGTTGTCTTATTGTGTAATACTCTCGAGACGCTATGGTTGTCTATTGTGTAAACCATCGTGAGACGTTATGTGGTCTTATTGATTGTAGTAATACTCCATTCAGACGCTGTGTGTATATGTTGAATACTCATCGAGACCTATTTGTTTATTGTTGTAAATATCATCGAGTGACGCTGTGTTGTTATTGTTGTAAATACTAATCGAGACGCTATGATTTGTCTTTATTGTTGTAATACTACAGTCGAGACGCTGCGTTGTCTTATTGTTGTAATAATCCATCGAGACGCATATGATTGTTAATGTTGTAAACTCCATCGGGACCGCTATGTTTTCTTATTGTGTAATACCCATCGAGACGCTGTTTGTTTATTGTTGAATATCACGAGACGCTATGATTTTCTTATTGTTGGTAATACTCGACGAGACGCTGTGTTGTCTATTGTTGTATACTCCATTCAACGCTGTGATTCTTATTTTGTAATCTCCATCGAGACGCTGTGTTGTCTTGTGTAATACATCGAGACGCTTGTGTTTGTGTTATTGTTGTAATACGGAGCTGTTGTGCTACGGTGTTCATAAGGGAGATAACCAGGCGTTGTGGACGGACGATATTCCGCCAATTCATCCAACGGCGCTCTCTGTCCCTCCTCTCACGTGATTCATTACGGGCCCTCAGTCGTCAAGGAAATTCAAGTCTCACAATAAAGTAAAAAATCTTTCACAAAGTTCAAACAAACATCGCAGTCTCCAGCTTGGTACTTACCACGGACGTCCAGACATGATCGGCGGCAGCAGCGAACAAGGCCCAAGGAGCCGTAGGACCTGCCATGAGAGGCGCGACGGCTTTCTACCGTGAAACACGTGCGGTGAAGAAATCAGGCCGGACGGCACGCACTTCAGGGTATTCACAGGCACGTTCACGACGAAGAACTGACAAACGAAGCAGAACAAAGGTGGAGAAAGAGAACAGACGAGAGATGTATGAGTCATACACCCCTCCGAATCCCTCGTTTCGGTGAGGTCACGAGCACATTGTGACGTCAGAGTAGCGACGTCGAACATGGAGCGGGACAAATCACTTCAGCTTTTCAGGGTATTTTAACTTTCAACGGATAACATTGGCAGCAACGCAAGACATTGCGGTGAAGATATTGTGTAACTGATGAGAATTAATTGTTTCGTGGGAGCGAGACGCCCCCCCTTCCTCGGCAAGGGAAACGTGGACAACGTGCGATTATTTGCGACGTGCGCCCCAGTGGTCGTGTCCTGATGGTCTTTGGTTTTGGTGCCGAGATACGCAGATCAACCAAACGGGTCATCGCGTTTTATCGTCGCCATTACACACCGAAAGGGGCTTCCATGCAATGGACGATCTTGAGTTTGACCCTTCTTTCTTTAAACCAAAGACCAGCTGATGGTGCGGCGGAGAGGGCAGGGGGTGATGGTGCGGCGGAGAGGGCAGGGTGATGGTGCGGCGGAGGGCAGGGGGTGATGGTGCGGGCGGGAGGGCAGTAGTGATGTGCGCGGGAGAGGGAGGTGTGGATGGTGCGGCGGAGAGAGGGCAGGGGGTGGTGTGCGGACGGGAGAGGGCAGGGGTGTGGTGCGGCGGGAGAGGGCAGGGTGATGGTGCGGCAGGAGTGGGCAGGGGGATGGCGGCAGGATTGGGCAAGGGGTGATGGGGTCGGTGAGGCGGGGGGAATGGTTGCGGCGAGAGGGCAGGGATGGTGCGGCGGGTGAGGGCAGTGGGGTGATGCGGCGGGAGAGGCAGGGGTGATGGTGCGCGGGAGTGGGCAGGGTGTGGTGCGAGGCGGGATGGCAGGGGGTGATGTGCGGCGGGAATGGCAGGGTGATGGTGCGGGCAGGAGTGGCGTGTGGTATGGGCGGGGAGTGGCAGGTGATGGTGGGCGGATGTCAGGGTGAATGGTGCGGCGGAGTGGGAGGGGGTGATGGTTGCGCGGAGTGGCAGGGTGAATGGTGCGGCGGGAGTGGGCGGGGGTGAATGGTGCGGCGGAGTGGGCAGAGGGTGATGGTTGCGGCGGGGTGGCAGGGGTGTGGTGCGCGGAGTGGCATGGGTGTTATGTGGCGAGTGGAGGGGGTGATGGTAAGGCGCAGGATGGCGGGGGTTGATGGTGGGGGTGAAGCAGGGGTAGGTTGCGGCGGGAGAGGCAGGGGGGATGGTGCGGGGAGTGGGCAGGGGGTGATGTGCGGCGGGATGGGCAGGGGGTATGGTGCGGCGGAGGTTGGGCAGGGGGTGATTGGTTGCGGCGGGAGTGGGCAGGGGGTGATGTGTGCGGCGGGAGTGGGCAGGGGGTGATGGGTGCGTGAGGAGTGGGCAGGGGGTATGGGTGCGGCGGGGGGGCAGGGGGTGATGGTGGGCGGAGTGGCAGGGGTGATGGTCGGCGGGAGAGGGCAGGGGGTTGATGGTTGCGGCGGGAGACAGCAGTTTTTTGGTTTTCACAGTCGGAACTGCTTGTTCAATGCCAAATTCCGCGTTTAAGTTTGTGGGTAAGTTTTGTTTGAGCGTTTTGTATTTTATGTTTTCAAACATGAGCGGAAATTAATATAAGTTCCTGTATCCCTGCCGCAGAAAGTGTTCACGACATCCGTTTTGAAAGCTGAATCTGAAACAGAATATTTTTTAAATGCAAAAAACAAGAACAGGCAGCTCAGTGGAGCGCAGCACCTCGCGCAGGCTGAACAGTTTCACGTTGTATACACTGAGGGCCGATCTTGATTCGGACACTGAACCGAATTGATCGCTTTTGTTCTTGTCACCGGAACCAATTCATCCGAAAATGTCTGTAACACTCACCTCCCCCCACCCAAATCTATTACCTAAGTTTGCTGAGAAAGTTTAGACCAAATACAAACTCCCGGTCCTCACTTACTGTCATGATCTTTCTTGGGAAAGAGCTAGCATTTCCAACATGGCCTCCAAAGCCAGTCGCAGACGAACTCTTCTCGGGCACACCTGAGCTCTGTACCACAAACAAAGCCTTCATGCCGCAGCTTTTGGATGGATCTGGCTCTCCTCCTATGCTCTCCTTCCTCACACCGTTGCTTCGCTTGACGCCGTGGAAACCAACGCCTTCAAAGATTATGGGAATATCTCGTGATGTAAGTGAATCTATGAGGTCCATCACTTCTCGGCCATCGCAACAAGTCGTTGGTCTCTCTGTCTTTTACCACCTCTCTTTCTGGTCTTGGCACCCTCTGCTCTTTCATGCTTTGGTGCCCCCAGGTTCTGCAGGGCTCACACGGGGTCACCTTCACTCCTTCTGGTGAGACTACATAAATTCCAGGAATCATGCTCACCTTACATCATTTGGTTTTCTCTTTTTCCCACTGTGGAACAAACTTCCACATCCTCTCATAATGTCATATCTTTCCTCCGGGTAATCGAGAGAGCTGTTATTCACAACCATTCTCAGATACGCTGCTGAATCCAAACCATGAATCCTTTCTGCCCGCGTAACCGCCTCAATGCAGACCTCCTTCCAATTTCCAGTTTTTCCTTCCTGAGAGTTTGCTTCTCTGTAATCATCTTGTCCACCGCCGTGCACCTCTCCTGCCCTCTTCCACTTTTTTTTTCAATTTCCCTCTATTTCTTATTCTTTAACCTGCTGGCTGGTGTCCCCCCCATCTCTCTCTCTCTCTCTCTCCTCTCTCTCTCTCTCTCTCTTCTCTCTCTCTCGTTCTTTTGTTCTCTGCTCCTGATCCTTGCAAGTGTTCCAGCTCTTATCCCTTGAGTCCTTGACCGTACCAGTAAAAAACTGTTGCACATTCTTCTCTGAAACCCATACACAATTTTGATGAAACTCGGTAACACAAACCATTCTCACCCATGATGCACCAAAGTCTGATTTGTTCTTGTTTCCCGTGTCCATAGCTTGCAGTTTTTTCGATTGTCAATGGGAAATCGCTCCTCAAACAAGGCATAAAGAACCCTCAAGTAAGGGGCCAAGGAAGGTTCGATAAAGTAAGGATAAGGCAAACATTTCGGAGCTTATCAAGTGAAGATAAGTGGCAGGCCTGGTTCTCCGGCCCAATGTAGCAACACAACTGCCATGAGGGGACCTACAGTTGATCTTGTACAGGTACAAAAACAGGCATTCAGGAGGTGAATACCTCTGCTCATCAATTAAAAGAAGAAACACACTTTCGTTTGGATAGCAGTCTCTATCAAATACCTGGAAGTAATGTACTTTATCCAATGGAGGTTCGAGGACGCTGATAAGACCGCGACTAGTAGTCCCTTACGGGAGGAGTGTTTGCCTATTGGGACATGACACTCAGCCCTGGTTGCACTTATCTTATCCTTGATCGGCTCCAGAAACGCGTGTGAACCTGAGCTGGTGCGGACGATTTGGGTTTCGAATAAACTCTTCAAGCCGCTCTCTCAACGGGAGTCAGTTGCCAGCTTACGTCGTTATGGGTCAGATGTTTTTCATGGCAACATGTACTGCTTGGGACTTCCGCCTGACTTGACGTTTTTCCCTGGACCAATGCTTGGACGCTAAGCTTCTTGGCTTGCATTTCTGAGCACTGAGTAGATTTCTTAACGAGGGCTCCTTATTTCGTTCTTAAATCTCGGATGTTCATCACACACCGCTGAGCGAGCGAGAGCCTTAGTTGGTCATGATTTCAGTTAGCTTTGTGAACCTAGAGCAATGTGAAATTGAGAATGGTTACACCAAATAAATATATAATCAGTTCCGCCCAACACATCAGCGCATCAAACCACAGCATACCAATCTAACGTCCATGCAAGAATGAATACTTTAAAAAAAAATTTAAAAACATGTCAGCATATCGCGCAAAACCAAAATAAACACCCAACAAATATAGGATGGAGATGTCAC
>CM068953.1:101423532-101433702 GCA_035128595.1 Eptatretus atami
AGGGAATCCATGTCAGTCTGCAAAGTTTTCTTCGGCCCACCTGAGCTCATGACCACACACAAGCTTCGTCCGCAGCCTGAATGCAGCACTGCTCCCCCCTCTGATCTGGTGCTCCTGCCTCTCACCTTTCTCACCTTCACGTTGTGGAAACCAAGGCATTTACAATCATTGGTATCTCCCACGGTGAAGCTGTAGTCTTTGGGCCTTTCACTCTCTCACCACAGGCAGTTCGTGGTCTTTCTGTCTTCTACCGTCTCCTCTCCAGTCTCTCCCCCCCCCACCTCTGTCTGTGATATCCCCTCCCCCCCCCATATTTCCGCAGGGCGCTCAAGGTCAGCCGTAACCCCTTCTGGTAAAACTACCAAAATCACGATCACTGCTCACCTTCACTTTCATTCCTATTTTTTCTCACCTTTAGAATAAACTCCCACACTCTTCAATCCCATTCTTCCCTCCAGGCCTTCAAAAACGCTGTTCACCACCACCTCTTATCTTCCCCATCCAAAACCACGATCTTTTCTACCCCCGTTAATCAACCCCAAACCCAACTCCTTCAAATTCCCTGCTTTCCTTCCTGGAAGTCCCTGTAGTGTCCATATTGTATACCCCGAGTTCCCCACCCCATCCTTCTCCCTTCCACAGATCTCATAATGTCTCTGTTCCCACTGTTTTGTCCTTCCCTCTCCCGCCCCTCTTGTCTCCTGCCCTCCCCCCCCCCCCCATTGTTATGGATGTGTGTTAGCTCTCATACGAGCCTCTATAATGTACACAAAATAAAAAAATTAAAAGTGAGAGGGAAGCTTGGAGGGGGAAGAGTGTGAAGGTTGCTTTGAGAGGGAGGGGAGATGATGAGAGCAGGCAATGCCAAGGTGCAGGAGGGCGATAGGAGAGTTGGGAGAGGGGATGAATGAGACTTGATCGTGGTATGGTGAAGAAGGGAGCAGGCAGGCGGAGGTTCAATATTTGAGGAGTTGGGAAGAAAGGGAGGAGTGCTGAGAGGAAGGAAGGAGCCTGTTTGTGGTGATCAGTGTATGATTGAGAGAGTGAGATATCTGCTAAGTTAGAATGGAGCCCACAGATGTTAAAACATCAGACACTTTGGGACAACAGAGGAGGAGCTACTGAAGCAGAATACAACCAAAAGCGGAGGTAGGATGAGGGGCAAGATGGAGGGATAACAGGTGAGGGGGGGAGGATGAGGTAAATTTAAGTCGGTGGGGTGGATTGGCACTGAAGTTGGAAAAAAGGATAAATTATGGAACATTGAACATGCATTGCAAACTGGGAGTTGAATTTTTTTTTATGTCAGAGATGCGATTAAATACATTACATGAGGATGCAATAAAGGAGAATTAGAGAATGGAGAAAAGAAACGTTGGTATGCTATTTGCCAATTGATAAGTAATTATTTTCCAATCATTATTTGTTTATTTTAATTGTGCAATTAATAAATTTATCCATCAATCAATTGTTGTACACCGCTCCCTCCCATTCCGTCTCCATGTGCTGCACGGTGGCATAGCCAGGCGCCGAAGTCTCCCCGGCAATGTTACACGGTGGAGGATTTGTTATATATTTATTTGGCATGGGGTGGTATGCTTTGAATGTACCTCTCTTGTTTTTGTTTTTTCCAGTGAATCCCATCATGAAAATCCCAAAGATTATCAATGAAACACTGTCATTTATTTGATTTTAACACCACAATTAACTTTTGATGTGGTTTGGTCGCTGCTCGGATTTTCCCACATACATTTCAACACAAATGATCGTCCAGGAAACGTTATTTTGGAATGTGTGGATTCATCAATTGCTTGGTCTATATGTGCTTTGGCCTACTTGGTGATTCTTTTCATCATTTGCTGCTTCCTGGCTCCAAAGCCCAAACTTATTTACCATCTCTTAGTGAACCAAAGTTCATCACTTTTTACATGTATTTCTGTATTTTAGTACTGTTGCCTTTTTCCTGCTTACATCACCACACAGGGAAAATTTACTGTGGCTACAGAAATATTTGCTATCATTGTCATCAACTATGGTTTACTTGTGTCTGTGTTTGTCCCAAAGTGTTACACAGTTATTTTTGAAATAAAATAATCATTGTTGCATATGTCATCCTTGGCTGAAAATAAATTTTTAAAATGCAACATGCACGAAAGATTGTATCAATAATTCAAAATTCCTATGCAACCAATCATGGCAACCTCAAGTTAAACATAGGCACACACATGTGGGCACACACACAAACAACAGAGCTGGGTACTTTGAGATTTAGTCACGTATCATTCTCTTTGCTCACGCCACCTCCACCCCACACCTGCCATCTTTTTTTTCCTCCTACCTCTCTCTCTCTCTCTTCTCTCTCTCTTCTCTCTCTCTCTCTCTCTCCTCTCTCTCTCTTCCTCTCTCTCTCTCTCTCTCGCTCTACCCCTCTCTCTCTCTCTCGCTCCCTCAACCACCCCCTCCTCGCACATCTCCCTCCCACAGTGTGTAGCAACGTTTGCTGAAGTGTCGCTCTTTCCCCCCCCCCCTTTTTCGCTCTCCACTCCCCTTCCTAGCTCCCCTTCACCCTCTCTGCCTCCCCTACCCCCTCTCTCCCTCCACCTGGTTACTCTTCCCCCCCCCCCCCCCACTTATTGTCCTCATCAGCGAAGCGATGGGTGTATTTGCACACAATGTTTGGAGAGACACAATCATCAACAAATTTATGGCTTATCACAGCAAGGATCATGTATCTTCACACACAACACAAGATATGAAGAACAGGTCTATAATTTTCCTTTATTCATCAATCAACCCAACAAAGGATCACTTAACCCAATATCAAACAAAAGCATCACTTAAACCAAACCAATTAACTTAAAATTCGACGAGCAATTAATTAAACAAACCAGCCAACTAAGCAGTTAACCAAAAACCTGTGCACAGGTCGAACAGAGTGCCAGAGCGAAAATAACAATCTGCTCTGCCTATCTTCAGTCACCCCTGCTTATATACTCTTGTTTTTGGCCACTTACTCTTTGAGCAAGACCCTTTTTGAGTTGAGTGGCCTGACCTGCTCTTGCACAGAGCATATCTCATGGTTTAGCGATAAGAGTGTGGGTCTGGAGAAGCACCATATGTGGGGGTCTCTCCCTGGTTTGAACAATCAACGAGGTCCCTGGTCGTGGAACTTTCACAAGACATCTGCATTAACAATCACCGTATCTTTCTTTATCTCAAAGCTCCAGAGGAGAGAGAGAAAGATACATTGGGGATGGCGAGGGTGAGTTGATTCCCCCCCCCCCACTTTTCTGGGTCAGCAGTGCTTTCCACACCACAGCCGTGCTACGCAGTGTTTCTACTTGGCCCGTCTCTCCAAATACAATTCATGGTTATAACTTATCTCATTTTTTAAAACATCAGAACACTTACAAAAATTTAACGATATGCAAGCAATAAACAAACCTTAATCAAAGGAAAATATTTAAAAGCAAGTTTTAAGACAAAGAAAAACTGAAATCTCTATTTTATCCCTTACACTATTATAAGGACGAATCATAATGTTATGGTTTTGGAAAACTTACCCCAAGGGGACAGCATATATGGACACATAGGTGACCCGAGGATCAGTTATTTCATTAGCCTTTGTATAGATAATCCTTGGTCCCTTGTCAAAGGGCTGTTCAGGGGGGATGCTTTGGCTAGGATGTATTTGTCCCATGTTATGTTCCCCCTCCTCCCCCTCTGTTACTTTCAATCTTTCCTCCTTCACACCATCGTTCTGTTCAATCCTTCTGCTACTTTCAATCATCCCTCCATTACCCGATCGGCCTGTTTCAACGGTCCACCAATAATTTCCCCTCCATCAAACATCCTTTCAATAATCCCTCCTTCACCCCATAAACCTTACCTTCAATCCCGCAGCGGTTCAGTCATTCCTCGGTCGTGCGGGATCCATTTCCATGTTCCCTCCATCCAAGCATTGCTTGGTATCCCATCAGGTGCTCTCGCATGCATGTTCTTGTCACATCTCGCATGCATGTTCGTGGCGCTTGTTGCTCGTCACGGCCTGCTCGGTGTGGTGCTTCTTACAGGTGTGGTACAGTGCTAAACAGTGCGAGTGGGCATTTTCAGTGCAAGGGGAAGGGGCTGGGGGTTCTCAGTGTGGCTTTGGGCAGGGCGGGGCGGGGGCTTTGTTGAAAGTTCCCTCAGAATGTCATGGCAATTTCCACAAGCGAGGTGGTGCACCTGCCCCCATCGGCTGCAGACCAATGAGAGGGGGTGAAGGCTTGTGGGAGTGAGAAGAGAGCTGTGTGAAGCACCAGCTGAAAGGCAGACAAGCACTTGGGACAAGCTCGCGTGAGGAGGGACAAAAAGTGCTCCTGAGCAGACAGCTCAGAAAGCCGAAAGGCTGAGAGAGAAGCAAAAGGAAGAAAGGAGACGCAGAAGGCTGAAGAAGCAGAAGCAAATGTGACAAGCTCACATGAGCATAAGACTAAATGATTGAGAAGGCTCATGAGGGAAGGAACAAAAGCGTGTGAGGGTAATGGAAGGAAGGAAGGTTTCACGAGCAGTTTGTGTCGAGCTTCTGAAGAAAAAGAACACCCCTTCCACAAGCACAATCCTGCCCTCTCAATCCTGTCAGCCACGAAGGAAGAGGAGGGTGAACGGAGGCACCTCATCGACGGGGGCCTGAGGAGGGAGAATCTGAAGCAGAGTAGGGCAAGTCGCACATTGAGCTCATATATCTGTGATGCCAGAGAGGACTTGCCTGCTGGGTCTGGGCACCTCAGGGACACTGCTGTGGGTCCACATCGCTTCACGTTGCCAATCCACATCTTCCGCATCTATTTTCCTCCACATTCTCTTGTAAATTTGGGCTGTGTGAGGTGAGTGAGAGAAGGAAAGACTGCTATTCTTTTCTCCATGCGTTACTTTTATTTTATTCTCAAGTCCTTCTTGTTATATTCTTTGCCTGAGTAAATGATGGCCAAGTCTTTTGTGTCAGTAAAATTGAATAAGAATACGTGTTTTGGTTTAATGTGCTCTTATGTGCCTTTTTGCTTTCTTGCTTATAAATATTTGCTTTTAAATGATTGCTTACTTGTGTGTTTGTAATAAATAATTGTTTGTTGCTATTTCCAATCTGTCTCGGTTGTCTTTTCATTTATTGGTCAGTGTACAAGTAAGGTTAGACGGGAAGTTCTACCCCAATAATTTGCTTTGTTAGCCAGCGCAGACTCGCTCTCATGCTGGGCAGTAATCCAAATGTCCGATGAGGGCACGTGACCCCAATTATCCGGCTGTCCACAGGTAAGGTATCAAGTGAAGTAGGTGTATCCCTGCCCGGATTGGCCGTGCCAATCGGCGTTCGTGGTTACTTAGCAACCTGCTGGTGCACGGAGTTATCTGTGTCCGGTGGCTTCAGGACCAGGTGTTCGGGAGGGACCAAATTGCTTCCCCTCATGGCAAGCCTCGAACCCCAGATCTGTGACAATATCTTATTCCATTATTTTGATACTCATTTGGTACTGTAGCATTAGGGTCCAACCTTTTACTACAATTGTAGTAATAGGATCTGCTTCCAACTAGCATCTACACAGACTGCTGTGTAATTATCCAGGATCTTTAACATCTACTGTACACGTTTGTACTAAATTAGTTTTTGATAAATTTGAGTTTTGTTGTCAATTGCGTTTTCAGGGATTGAAACCTTCATGAAGAGCGTTTCCCAGCTGATGATCCAGAAGGTTGGAAAATCAGTTGTGTGTGTATTTGATTTTGTATCCTGATCAGCATTGTTGGGTATTGTGGAGACTCTGCTCAAAGGCGGTAGGATAACGCAATCCGCCTTCAAATTACCCCTCAATCTGGTTGTGGTCAACAAAGCAATGTGCAATGTGAAAAATGATTCCATAATAGGTATGCTGCTCAAACGCTGTAACTTCATCACCTGGGACAAATGTAACACGTCGCACAAGCAGTCATTTTGAGGAACTTGACTGAACTTTCCAAGATATTCCACAGAACAGTACACATTGGCGCAGTGACAGTTTCTCCATGCCGGTGATTTCAAACAAACGTTGCCCATAATTTGACATGGTACTCAAGCCGATCAAATCAATGTTCATTGCCTTAACATTGGTTCATTGGTACATTTTGCTGATTGCTGACCAGGTGAGCACCCAGTGGTATTGCCCATATTTTCACAAAATTATGGAGACACCGATTGGTTGTCGCAATAGGCAATACTAGCATAATGAAACAACGTCGTTCATTCACTGAATCAATGACTATTGGAACTATTGGAATGTGTGCCCATTAAAGAAGTCACGTATAAATCCATTGACACTGTTCTGGACGTGGATCAAATTGTACACTACCCTGTCGTGTTCTTGAACTTGATATATCCTCCAGGCATGCCACCTCATGAGCTGAAATTGATAGTCGGGACGCCAATCATGCTTCTTCCCATCTGGATTCCCCAAAATTGTGCAACGAAACTCAGTTGGTCATGCGGCAGCTGCTGAAAAAATGTCATAGATGCTATGATCTCCATTGGAGAGTTCTCATGAGAGAATGTTGTCATTTCCTGTTAAACACTTACTCCCAGCGACTGTCCATTCAAATTCAAGCAGCTCCAATTCCCGGTATCACTGTCATTCACCATGTCAATATACAAGACATACGGCCAAACGCTGCACTAATCAGGAATCTTTCTCGCCAAACCAGGTGTTTCCCATGGCCAGCTTTATGTCAGATGCTCCAGAGTTGGGACTGCAACGAGTTCGTTCATACTTGCATATGATGTAGGACGAACTATGAATGTAATATACTTGGAAGTTCTCACATAAAATAAGACTGATTCAACCAATGAGTAACAAAACATACAATCTCCAATCTGATATTGTTATAGTTGTGGGGGAAGATGGAAGAATTTCATTCGAAAGTTAGGCTTGTATAGGGTCGTTTGGACCTTGGACATGAAGGAGACATCTCAATGTAAATTAAGTCGGGAAACTGTGAGCTTAATGCTACTCGTCACCACACGTTGGTGGTGCTGTGTTAACTAGATAGGGATAAAGACCAATTTTCCCCAGTATTTAATTGGCCAATGTGACTTTCGCCTACGTTTTTGCATTTTCAAGACTGCCATGAAGGAGTTGCATTCTTATAACAACAATAAGCAAGCCAAATATGCCGAGCAGGCGGAGGCCCTGCCTTCCCGGTTTTCATGCAAGCAAGCCACGCCTGGAAGTGGATGATTGATGGGCATGACGTAAGGAGCAAAGAGGTTATGGTTTTTGTCGGTTCAGTTCAGTGTGTGAGGGACACGAGAGAGAGAGAGAGAGAGAGAGACGAGAGATGACGAGAGAGAGAGATTGAGACGAGAGAGAGAGAAGAGAGAGAGAGAGAGAGAGAGAGAGAGATGGCCTGTAAGAACAGGGCACTACGGTTGGCTTTCCTTCGACGCATGAAGAAGAGGGAATGATTCTCGTATTCGTGCTGAGGCGAATTGGCTCGCATGGTGGAGCAATATGCTGGCCATTTACTCTTGGTTGTATCATGAGAGATGGACCTCGAAGCCTCGTGTATATCACCAAAGAGATGGCGCCATTCTGCAGAGAGTGGGATTGGCAAGCGCCATCGACGAGGAAGCCACACGGTGGTTGGTGAGCCCTGGCGTTGAAAATCACATCACAAATTACCTCACGTACGTTTCCCGCCTTGAGTGCAGCTTGGCGCCAGTTCGCGGTGCATCCTCCTGTGCTGGACGAAGTGGCTCAAACCCAAAGTTCAGTAAAGACCATCTCTGGACGAAGTGAAGTGCTAGAATAAAGGAAGGATTTTCTTTTGTTTGTTTTCCCCTTGGCTGTATTTACGTCTGTGTGTCGAGGCACCTCGAATTTAGACTTTAATTTACCTCACGTGTTTTTATTTTATTTTTAATTATTACCCTTGTAAATGCAGGGTGTTTCAAAAAGATTGATACAACTTTGACTTCCTGCCATTTCTTTGTGTTTTTGACCGATGCCATTTTCCTTTTCCGGTTTTGGCGGTGGTATCATGGTATTTGTTGCCTGGGATTCATGCCTGGTGTTGGCTTAATGATTAGAGTTGTGGGCTTGGGATCCTATGATCCTGAGATCAAACACCACTCGGCTGTTGAATTAATATCAGGTGGGGTTGACTCTGCCTGTCATCCTTCCGAGGTTGGCAAATGAGTGCCAGCTTGCTGGTATACTGTGTCGGAGTGGCGACCCATCCAGGATTGTGTCCAATAGCCAAGGAGTCTGCTTCGGCACCACCAATGCTCTGCACAGAGTCTGGTCCCAATTGATGGATGGATGTTCTCTGGGATTTCTAATGCGTTCGCTCAACTATGCGATTAACAGTGAATCAGAAGACAAAAGTGGTGGCTCTGTGGTATGAGACTAAATCGGATGTAGACACCCACTAGAGGTTCTGCCAAGAATACGACGTCAGAACACGTGATGGACTAACAAATTGTGCCATTCAACGTACTGTATTGTGAAACATTTTGAGCACAAGGGTACAGTGCACAACCATAGCAAAGGCAACAGTGACAGGCGAGCATCAGTAACTAAGAGCCAAGTCAACATCGACGCCATGTGGGATTCTGCAGTGGATAGTCCCATGAAGTCCCATCGCCAGTGCTCCCAGGAGCTCGGCAACAAACCAACATCAGTCTGGCTTATCCTCACTGAGGAATTGAAGCTTTTCCCATACATCATCTCCATTAGGCATGAACAGATGGAATTTAACCTGAGCAAGTGTAAGGTGTTGGGGATGGGAAAGAACAATGAAAATTGAGATTACAGGATGCAATGCGTAATTTTGGAGTGTGTCACACAGGAGAAGGATCTGGGGGTGGTAATAGATACGGGAGGTAAGCAGGCAGCACAGTGCCAGTCAGCTTTAGGTAAAGAAAATCGGGTTTTAGGTTGGATTCGGGGGAGGATCATTTACAAATCAAAAGAGGTGGTGTTAACATTGTACAGGAATTTAGTGAGGCCACATCTAGAATATTGCGTGCAGTTCTGGTCACCATAGTTCCGGAAGGACATAGATGTCACAGAGAGGGTTCAGCGTAGGGCTACTAGATTGATTCCGGGCCAAGCTAGACTCAGCTGTGAGGAGCGGCTGAAGAAGACAGGGCTTTATACACTAGAAAGGAGGCGGTTATGAGGAGATATGATAGAGCTGTTTAAGATAATGAAAGGTACAGATAAAATAAGTGCAGATGAATTATTCAACAGAGTAGACAGTGATAGAACCAGGGGCCATAGCCTAAGAGTAAAGAAGAGGAGAGTTAAGATGGTAGTAAGGCAGGGGACTTTCACTCAGAGAGTAGTTAATGCATAGAATGGTCTCCCTGGAAAGGTCATGGCGGCAGAAAAAGTAGATAAGTTTAAATTACGATTAGATAGGTACCTGGAAGTTAAGGTAGATTGAGGGGTATGGGGATGTTCATAAGACGTTTAGGTAGTTTAAGTATTGATGGGTGATTGTGTACGAAGTGCTGTTGGTGAGGGTCTTGTTAAGGGGGGTTGTGTGGTTGATGTTGTGTGTTTTTAACCAAGCCCGTGCCCCCTCCCCGAGGGGAAGAAAAGGAAAAAAAATATAAAAATTGCAAAAAAACTACAAAAAAATGCAAAAAAACAAAAAGAAATACAAAAATATATATTTCCTTAATTGAAAACTTTTTTTTTTGCATTTTTTTCCTTGGATCAGGTGTAGATGGGTTGGTGTGGTGTTCGTGCAGGCATGATGGGCTTAATGATCTCCACCTGTGTTGGATTAAATTCTAAATTCTAATTCTAAAACTGAGTCAAGGTGATATGAGGAGACTTGATATGTGCAATTGGCTCAATGACAGGAGGGAGTGACACCCAAATTGGATCAACCTGATCTGGTTCAGTGATGCAGCCCATTTCCACTTGAACGGTGCCAACCACATCCACAACAAAATTTTCTGGGAGGCAGTACCACCTGAGGAGATCACTGAGAGCTACTTGAAAGGGCCGAAGGTCACATGCTTCTGCGCCTTCAATGCCAGATGGGGAGCACTTGGGCCTTATTGGTTTGAGAATGACAACAGCAGGATGGTGACTATCAACATTGAGTGCTACCGGGCCATGCTCCAGAAGTTCCATAATGATCTAGCCC
>CM068953.1:101482107-101493565 GCA_035128595.1 Eptatretus atami
CTCCTCAGTGTCTCTGTATCCGTTTCTTCTTCTTCGTGTATTCATCATCTCCAGAAGCTTTCTTATCCTTATTCCTCTCATCTCCCACACCTCTTCACATTCTTTTTCTCATTATCCATTCCCTCACGAGATTCCTTCGCTATTGTATGACCAATACTTTCCTCCTTATTACCCTGTTCCAGGCTTTCTCTTTCGCATGCCTTTTCTACTCTTCCTTCATAATTCCCATTCCACAGCGTGTTATCCCGTTTTTCCTTTTCAGCTTCGTTTCATTCTTCAATTATCTATCCTGGGTTACTAATTTGCTACCTCTTATTCTTTTTCCAGTTCGCCTCTCCGCATCTTTTGCTGCAATGCCCTCTCCTTTCATTCGTTTACTCAACCGTTTTTTTTATTTCCCAGATATTCTTGTTTGTGCCCAAGCCCGCAACAGTCCGCCAACCTCGCCTGGCCATTGATCACTGTTTTCATGTTGGTTGGACCCCGCCTCGTATCGTGACCGTTCGCTTCCATAATAGCAGCCCGCTCGTGATTGCGCTGAGCATGCGCAAGCGCCGCTATTTGCGACTTCGAGTTCGGTTTGCCGGCAAAGTTCGCATGCTCAGGTATGGCTAGAGGCGCCACTGATTGACTTTACGGTGGCGGTTTAAAAAGAAGAATCCGGCGCCATGATCTACATCACAAACTTCCTAAACCACCCTCGCACCGTTCGCCTTGTAACCTCCATCTTGCTTCTCGGAAAATAAATTAAAAGCTCGTATTTTCGGTGGAATCGAGAGCCTTTACACAACCTATACTCATTCCCGTTAATTTGTTCTGGAGGGGAAATGAATTCTAACCTCCCTCTGACACCAGTAGATTGTAAAGCTTCCCGGGCCCGTCGGGCGGCGACGGACCGCGCTCAAACCAGCAATCGTCGCTTCGCCCACGGACGGCTAATACAGTCGTAGACTTCTCTGAACAACCGCCAAGAAAACCAGTCACGGTGGGTTTTTAATCCCACCACAAACCACACTCCACCGCGCTACACGGTCCGATCGACCCATCTGCTCGATTACCTAATCTGGCAGGTACAGTTACCGCGAGATCGTGTACCTCACAGGGCCGCTTGGACGAGGCCCGCTTAAGCAGCTCGCTTCCTATGGATTAACCGAGCCGAGTATTATCGCGCAAGTCCTTGCGACCGATCCATCTTAACGCTATTAAAATAACTATATTCCGAGCAAGATGGGGCAGTTCGAATGAAGAATGACGCAACAGAACACGGTTTTACTTCACACAAGGATATTTATGCAATAACTAAAGCACGTTATAGCAATTAAAACAAGCAATCAACACGTAATGCAATTTACAAGCAACAAACGCACGACAACCAAGAACTACACCCGCTTCTACTCATATTATGATAACAGTCACTTCATATCAACAGCACTTCCCTACTTATAGACGGCCCACGGACACACGTCGACACACACACCCAAGAAATGTGGCGAGAGCCTTTAATAACGAGCTCTCAGCTCGGAGGACAGGTGCTGAACCCAGACACTATCTCAACCTCTCCACCTCGTGTGAGTCTCAAGTTGTTTCGGACCCGGGTCTCCAGCGAGCGAGACTGATATCAACGATTAGCGTGCAATCTGTCCCGAGCACTTACCGGCGCAATCCTCCGCGAGTTCTCACCGGTGCTGTGCCAGATCGACCCGGCTCCATGCCCGTCTGTCCCGTCGATCGCGTCCTTCCCCGAACCACCTCCAAAAGGTCGACTGAGTCGCACCAAGCCCGGACCAAATGAAGAGAACAACAGCTCCACAAAGCCAAGAGAAGACAGCCACCACCGCACTCGAGACCGAACGGACGACCGACTTAAATTCTTCCAAAGAGGCGAGTGAAGCAAAAGAGCTCTTCCCGAGCCAAGCAGAAGTCCGAAGCTCAGCCGAACCATCAAAGCAAAAGCCTAGCCTCCTCCCGAGCCAGCGGACGCAGCCGAAACTCAACTGAGCCAGCGAAGCAAACAGCTCCGAAGGCTCAACCAACAAGCAAAACAGACCGAAGTCTGGAACGTCTACCTCGATGAAGCAAAGCTAGCTTCTGAAGTCTGAACCGAGAACAAAGAAAAGATCTCTCTCTGATCCTTTCTCCCGCCCTTCCCCCCTCCGGCGTACGTCAATACTCATGTCCCTCGTGCTCCATCTACCCGCTCACCAACGAGGTGGAGGAAGTTGTACATCATGAGTCACGGCGGCAGGGTTCTTCTCCCTCATATCGCAGAAGAGGAGGATGTCTCCATTTTGTCCGCTCTCAACTATTAAATCGCATCCGCAGCGGCATCTAATCGATTTCAAACACATTTAACCAGAAGGTGAGAGCTATTCTGGAACAAGCACTATCACATAGCCTGACATAAGGAACGCGTATGTTTGTGCAATCAGAATTTCCAAATTCTAACACAATATATAATTCTTTCTATGTACTTATAATATACTACTGATATTGTATATATAGTATATATGTATGAAGATTAGAAGTATATATATATTATATATAAATTTATATATATTATATTATATATATATATATATATACTATACTGTAATACGGCTGGGAAGAACGAATCTATTTATACACTGACCGATTTGCAGGTTTTCCCACTTACAAAGCACGTAGCAGTCAGAGGTCTGTACTTTTTATCATAGGTACACTTTCAACTGTGAAGACCCAGAATACTAAACCAAATTCCTAAAAATCAACATGTAATGCTTTTTACATAATTACTTTGCATCATTTATAGCATGAAATAGATATTGATCACCTACCAACCCAGTAGACATTCGGCTCTCACAGCTCGTTATTTTGTCTTTAAGAAGCCCTCCCATTCTCCACTGATTACCCTGTCATCTACTGCACCTTATTGAACTGTTATCTGCATCAAAAGACGCTGTCCACACTCAATCAAATACAGACTCAACTCTCCACAATGGCAAGACCAAAAGCTGACGTCTAGGCACTTCAGGACAAAATTGAACCTTGACACAGGCTGGGATGGGCTACAGACAAATGCAAGCCAGCTGGTCAAAGGCAACAACACTATTGGCGCCAATTATTAGAAAAATGCAAGAAGTTCCAGCACTTACGCAATCTCCCTCTCATGGCGTCCATGCAGTATCTCCTCGTGAGCTCCATGATCATGAGAATGACGGGATCGCCCAGATACACGGCAGACCTGTCACATGACTGAAGCGAAGCTGGACCACAATCCAAAGAAATCCATAAGTAAACACACTACGCCTCATAGGAAAAATCCGTGCAGCGCACGACAGGTCCCTCTGTCAAGCCATCGCATCACAGGCCCGTTCTGAAGTTTGCCACATGCATCTGGATGTCCAAGTAGGATATCGGAAAGGTAGTGATCTGATGGACAAAATAAGCTTTGTTTAATAACTCCACTCGCGATGTTTGGCCAGGAACGAAGAAGTAGAGTCAACCCAAGAACACCATCCCAACCGTGAGCAGGAGGCTGACACATTTCTTCTGGGAGCTTTTCTGCAAGGCGGACCAGGACGACTGCCCGTATTGCGGAGCCATGGATGGGGCCATGATTCGCGATCTTGGGCCAACAACCTCCTTCCCCACAAAGGCATATGAAGATGGGGCGTCTGGTCTATCAAGCATGACACACCCGAAACACACAGCCAGGCACACTACGGATGGCTCTGTAGAGCCTCTCAAGGTTCTTGAGTGCTAGCCAGTCTACCAGACCGGCACCCAATAAAAATCTTTTGGAGTGAGCTGTAAAATCTGTTTGACCCAGCACTAGCCGAACCTGAAGAACTGGAGAATCCGTATGAGGAGCGTGGCCAAAATCCCTCCGCTACGTCGTGCAAACCTTGTAGATTTAGAACTCAGAAAAGTCTTATCTCTGTAATTGCAAACAAATGTTCGTACCAAAATTAAGTTCTTTTTTTTATTGTCAAATACTTATTTCATCAATAAATGCAATTTATTATTAAAATCAGCTACAACTGAAATTCAGATCTTAGTTTTAAGATTCGTCTCTTATCAACAGTTGAAGATGTACCTATGATAAAATTACAGACCTCCGACGTTCTTTGATAAGGGAAAACCTGCCAATCCCGTGTATAAAATACTTGTTCTCCCCACTGTATTGTAATATATATAATTACTATATATTATATATCATTTAGATATATATAATATATATATGTATCGTTTCCTACGCCGGCGTCGACGCTACGCTTTTAACTTAATCCGCAAGCCGGCCACCGGACGTGGCAATCTAGTAGAGCTTCGATCAACGACCGACAATCCAAGCTCTCGGGTGTGTTCTTTAACCACCCTGTAATCAGCAACTCCTCTGTCCCGAGCGACAGGCGGTCAATCGCCGAGATGCGATTTACTAAGTATGCCGCAAGACAGACATCGCTGGGATTTATATACCTCAATAGACCTCGACTTGGAAACGTGCACCGCTAAGAGTCGCTCCATTCATTGCCGAGCGATGTATTATCGCGCAGGCCCCCGTATGGACCACGATCTATCTTTAGCTATAAATGCCAGAAATGTCGTACGTAATAATCAGTCATGACAGGAAAGGACGCAGACGAACAGGTGCACATATTATAACAATGACATTTATTTCACACCACGACACATATGCATTGAATGGGGAAATTGACAGACACGAGTAAACAAAGACTACAGCGCTTGGTCTAACTTATTATTTAATCACTTACACGAGTATACTTAGCGGACACGTGCCACATTTCTACAAAGAACCCAGGAAAGGAAAAAGGGCAAACCGGACCGTAGCCTTAATGTCGCGGGCAGCTGTAGCGTGACCAAAGAGAGCTCCAAGAGCCATCGTCTGGTTTACCTTGCACCCTCGTTGACACGCTAGAGCGACCTTCATGTCTTTGCCCCGTAACACAGCAAGCTCGTTGTCCAGTCCCGCCGTGCCTCGGCTCCGATCGCTACCGACGAACGCCTCAGAGACAACGAACGGGCCTTCTGTTTATGGTTGAGCTCTTTTAAAGCTCTCCCGGTCTCAGCGTTGCTGGACCGTCCGGGCCGGCGCGCAGCCCTCCTCCGCGGCGTGTCCAAGACCACAGTTCGCATATGGATGAACCGGCCTTGGCTCGCTCCAGGCTTCCTGCGCTCGGAGACCCCGACTGCCCTCCACTGGACCTCTCACCTTGACGACTGCTCACAGACTCCTGCCAACTTCCAGGCAAACACGGAACTGGCGGGATTCCGCCCCGCTTATTATGCTATTTTGATCCGATCTCGTCGCGAAATGCAGGGACAGCGGACGTGGCACGATACACGGATCATATGATCCTAACGAGGGAGTCCCCGCCTCACTATACGCGGATTGTGTGTTCGTGGATTTCGCCGTGGTCATGCGAAAGAGTGTGCTCAAATTAGAATGCAGGGAAGGCGTGTATTCGTTTGTGGCAATTTTGTTGAGGAAGATGTGAGATGTCTCGGCGTTGCGCTGGGTGGGGGTGGCGTGCTTTGATTGAGATGCAGTTGTGGTCGTTGAACGTGTGTTGTACCCAAAATAAAGCTAGCCAACAGATAATGCTGACTCAAGATCACAGCCGGGTTCTACACGAGCTAATACTTAGACTCAGTGGGAAAATTATTGAGACACACACTTCGACATACATCCGATCTACTAGGAACTAGGTGTTCTGTGATTACAACCGTTAACAATATATTATATATATTTTATAAATTATATATACATATTATATAAATATAGGTATACTTATATATCATACATATTTTGTTGCAGTCGCAAGGATGACCTATGTTAGCTTTCTCTCTCTACTATATCAGTGGGGAGAAAGATTGATACACTGCGATTGCAGTTTTCCCACTTTACAAAGCACGTAGAGGTCTGTAATTTTCTCATAGGCTTACCTTCAAATGTTGATCGACGAATCTAACAAAATCCTGAAACAATCACTTGTTATGATTTTTAAATAATTATTGCTTTTATGCATAAATAAAGTATTCTAATCACTACAACCAGTAAATTCCGTTCTCAACATATCCTGTTAGTTTTGTCTTAGAACCCTCCCATTCTCCACTCATTACCTGCTCTTAATGCACCTGTTTGAACTGTTATCTGCCTAAGACGCGTCCACCTCATCAATCAGATCAACCCTCTCACAATGGGCAAGACCAGAGAGTGTGTCTAATGACACCAGAGCAAAATTGCTTAGGACTTCACAGCTGGGATGGCTACAGGACAATAGCAAGCGCTTGGTGAGAACGGCACAACTGTTGGTGCAATTTAGACATGCAAGAAATTCAATAACATCAAATCTCCCTCGGTCCTGGGGCTCCATGCACGATCTCTCTCGGCTCAATATCATTGAAAAGTGAGAATCGCCCAGAACAACGGCCAGGAACCTGGTCAATGCGCCTGAAGAATCTGGCCGAGTTCAAAGAAACCATCTAAGATAACACACTACGCCCGTATGGATATATAAAATCTGCAGCGCACGCAAGTCCCTGCCTCAACAGTCGCGCCATGTCCAGGCCGTCTGAAGTTGCCAATGCCATCTGCATGATCCAGGAGAGAAGAGAAGGTATGTGCGTCCATGAGAAACCAAAATAGAGATTTTTGGGTTTAAACTCCACTGCTTTTGGAGGAAGAAGAAGGTATGCAGTAACAACCCAAGAACACCATCCAAACGTGAAGCATACGAAGGGGAACTCATTCTTTGGGGATGCTTTTCTGCAAAAGAGACAGACACAGCACCTAGTGAGGCGAGGCGGATTGGCAGATTACGCGAAGATCTTGGCCAACAACACTCCTTCTCAACAAAGAGCATGAAGACTGAGGGCGGGCTGGGCTCTTCAGCATACAAGCGACCGAAACACACACAGGCAACTAAGAGTGCTCCGTAAGACATCTCAACGTCCGGGAGTGCGCCCGAAGTCTCCAGACCTGAACAATAGAAAATCTTTGGATGGGGAGCTGAAAGTCTGTGGTGCCAGCGACAGCCGAAACCTGCGTTGAGAACGATCTTATGAAGAGTGGGCCAAAATCCCTGCTGCAGTCTGGCAACCTGGTAACAACTAAAGAACGTCTGCTCCTGTTAATGCAAACAAATTTTCGTTACCAATATAAGTTCTGTTTTCTGATGATCAATATCATTTATGAATAAATCAATTTATTATTAAAAAATCATACAATGTGATTTCAGAGCATATTTTTTTTGATTCCGTCTTCACGTTAGTGTACCTGATGATTAAAAATTAGACAACCTCTACGTGCTTTGTCTGGGAAACCTGCACATCGGCGATCAATACTTCTTCCCCACATGTAATAATATCTTACAAAAAATGTATCCTTTTTGCTGTTAATAACTATTACATAACGTTGATTTCTCTTTAACACATTATCAAGATACGAGATTTTTTTTGATTATCCACTATGGGGAAGGTATATCATCCATATCACTAAGAATCCAAGTCTATAGTGTTTATTTTCTTTTTCCATTTTGTGTATCACGAAGTTGTATTGTAGAATTGGAAGTTACTGACCCAGCCACGATATCAAAGATAGTCATCTCGTTAGTATGTGTTGTAGTCAGGGTCCTGTTCCCTTTGTTACGGTTCCCTGACCTCAAAAGTACCTGAAATTCGCATCTATATATATATATATGTCCTTAGGAGTTTTTCATCACTGTCATTTCTTATACGACAATGTTTTTCACATACTCGTTCGTAAATGTAAAATTTAAAAACAAACACTCTTCGGGAACGCCGCTAAAAATTCATGCCAAATCCACTGAACAGAGGTACACCACATTGACGCTTCAATCATCCCGAACAACCAAGCTGCGCGGTGAATTACTCGTTGCGTGTCCACGTGTTGTATTGCTTATTCGTGCGTATTCACATTCCATTTGTCGACTCAAACGCTGCCGTTATCATTTCTGCTTTCAAAAATCAACATTTGTTTTAGCAATAATGGATGCCATGGACTTTGATTTGTCTGAGACTATGAAGTGAGTGAGAGAAAATGAAGGATTTTGTGCTGAATCAGATGGAGAATTGTCGGATTACTAGTCGCTGGGAGTCAAAGTTCAGGCACCTGACAATGGAATACGGCTTACCAGCTTCAAGCACCGACAAGCAGGACAAGCCAAGAGAACTGGCAATGGAAATTCCCCCTTCATGATGATAGGGATACAATCGAAGGAGTACTTGGCAACATAAACCCAACTGGTTGACTAAATCGCCTATTGTATCATAATGTCAAATTCACATGCACTACTGTTGAAATCAGAAATATTTTATAGAGTGATTGACCAGCGCAGCGAGACATCGTTGACACACAGACAAATGATCGTAAAGCCAAGGCAGCAATGTAAGTCGCCCGATCTTACGCGCACATTAAACGAAGCCAATCTCACTGTCAGATACGATGAAACTGTGTACAGAACACCCTGCAACAATGTCTAGAACTCCGATAGAAAATCTGACTTCTGTTGCGCTTCTTATTTATTTATTCCTACTGTCGTCAGATACCAGTCGAAAACATATGAAGAAGAAATAAAAGAAAGTCATCACGTACAGACATTTATCCGACTAGATTCGGGCCGGTATACGATTTACTCGGACTTAGTCTGGTTAGAGATTACAAACTTGTATTAGCATGCCCACATGGTATAAGTCAATGCCCAGTAAGAGTCCGAGCTACTGAAGGCCAGTCTAGAACAGATAAATTGTTTTCTATTGTGGCCAACACTATCTTTAATACCAGATTTGCCTAATTTATCAATAGAGCCAAGAACAGCAGTAACCTTTCACTTTAATAAACCATACTATGTCTCATCGCTATACCTCCTATGCATGAATGTGGATCGTACATCCCAGCAGGCTGCGTTTCAGAACAAACAATTCTATAACGTGCACAAGTCGTTGGCGTGCAGGTTTCTCACATTGTATTTATACAAATATCTCTTGCGCCCTCTTGAAATATCATGACAATATTAATCTTTTATTTTAACTCTGATAAGCCCTGTAGTTCTTTTGAATGAAAGTTACAACAGTCACACTTTTTAATATTTTGTGGAACATGTAATACCCTTTATTGTGGCATTAATGTATGGCATCTTATTAACCACCGACATCATGACAACGGCTAGTAAAAGCGCATAAATAATTGCCTATAGTGACTTGTTGTGTACCCGGCTCAGTAAGACGAATTCTTGTTCCGCGCGAACAATCACAGGATTAGACGCTCAGTGAGAGAGCAAACACATGCTGCACAATGCATTAATGTACATCATTCACGAGCGTGACGATCTAATCAAGCCACTCCTGAGCGAGTCCGCCTTCCTGGAGCAGATGACGCGTCAACGGTCATCGGACCTAGCAGCGCGATTAACGTCAACTTTTATGAGGGGGCACATAGCAGTTGTGAAAAGCACTAACAATGTTCGAATACGGCTCTACATACCATTGTTATTTTAAAAAGAAACCATGGTAATTTCTCACTACAAAGAAAGGATAATACTATAAATAACCAGAAACTTTGAAGTAATGGACCTTTATGGTGATTAAATTATCAGATGCGACTGCGGAGTTATTCTCTGATCAGTCAGGATATTTCTTTTACAGTCTCTTACAACAACAAACAACAAACAACAACACCTCTAGCCTCGCTCCTCCTAGACGCATAATGCTCACGCACCCTGGCGGCAGTTCAATTGGACGACTTAGACATCTACCTCGACCCAATCAGAGAGTGCGAGCGCGGTCTTGCAGTTGCGTTCGCCAATAGGAGACCAACGCACCATATCACTCATCTCCTGATTGCAGCTCACGACTCCGCCGTAAGCCTGCCACACCCCCCCCCCCCCCGGTCCAATCGACGACTTGCGCCACTTTTGGCCAAATCCACAGGGCACCACCGAGCGGACTCGTGCAGCATAAACCATCCAGCTTAGGGAGGGCGGGTTACAGGGGCCCCTCCCCTGACGAACGGGGATTGATCTACACTTGCATCAGCACACTATCTGACTGGCAGCTAGTGCGGTTTGCCTGCCGGATCGTCCGATCCCTCAGCCTTGCCTGCTGCGCTCCGCTCCTGCCCCCTCTGTGTTGAAGTTCCAATCCGTCTACATCCGTCCTATGCTTGAATACGGCACCTTTGTTACGTGGTTCGAATCCCGCTGAGCAGACGTCGAGAACCGCATGAGGCAGACAGTCCAAGCTCGCTACTTGTCTCTATCCTCACTTTTCTCGCAACTGCAGGCCTTAAATCAAAACCCGCACGGGGCCATTTCGAGTATTTGTGTGCTGTATGGTGAACCTGTTATATGTGTGGTGTGTGTTTGACTGTGGTGGTATGTGTGTGCTGTGTACGTACAAGCGCCCCGTCTATCAAGTAGAACTCGTTAAGTGCCTCTCTTCTTCGACCTTTTATTGCCTTGCTATATTCCAATACAACTCTCCCTGAGGTGCTCCCCTCATTCCCAACTCTTGTCTCGTAATTAATTCCCCTTTGAAATTAACCAGCTCCACCGGTCCGATGCTATCTCACATTTGTTGCCATGGGACTATCGGATAAGCAAGGTCAATTGTTGCCGTACATCGCTGCAATCGGCCTGAGGATTCTGGTACTCCCGCCTCGGTCACAATACTCGCTTCTTTACGCCCGGATCGCGCAGTCCTGCGGCCGTGAGATTTCCTGGTATTTGGCGCGTGGTAGTTGGTTATGAGTTTGGCAATGCCCTATTCACGTGGTCACTATTGCCGATCTTGCATCTGTAGCGACCCCTTACCCTTCGCGATTATTCTGACAGTAACACTAATCGCCCAGTTTTGTCTGCAGCCGACTCTTCCTGACTCCCCCGGACTCGTAGTGCTTCGCAGCCGGACGCCGGACCCCACACAGTATTACACTATCATTCAAATCTATAATACATCTTAGTTATATTGAAGATGTTAATAACACCATATGTCATAGCATTTTGCAGCACCGCCATTACAAAACACTTCTTGGCAGTAGCTGGATACTCAGGTGAAAACCCAGCACTTTGCATGAAAACTATATTAATTACATCAAAAACTCGGAAAAACCTGAGGGCAATAGAGCATCGTTTCAAGAACAGCACCGGTTTTATCCCATCCGCTTGAACACACCTATAACCTTACTTAATGCAATTTGGAACGATTTTATCCATGGTGTACTTATTTTAATTCCCAATTATGGGTAACAAGCATCATAGGACTGAGTATACGGAATCTGTCAACACTCCTCTCTCTTTCTGTAACTCAGAAGCTTTTTTTTCTAATTCCTCTCTCACCTCCTCACACTCCAACCTTGCTTTGGCTTCTTCCCTCCTCACTTTGTCCATTTCCCTCCTGTATTTATTTAGGTATTCCAGGTGATCCTCTTTCAGCTCCTGAA
>CM068953.1:101493575-101508247 GCA_035128595.1 Eptatretus atami
GGCCAATTCAGTTTGCAATGTACTGCCGTCACCCTGCCTCGCCTGCCATGCCCCCGTGGCTTGAACTGGTGGGCGGGAGCGCTTCCCCCGCCTTGCAGTGCGGCTCGTTGCGCTATTAATAGCGGCCCGCTCACGCCTCGTGCCGCGCTGAGGTGCGGCCGCGGCGCCGCCATCTTCGCGACTCCGGTTTGTTGCAGAAAGTTCCTCTGCACGAGCCGCCTCCACTGACTACTATCTTCGTGGCTGCGGTAGTATAATAATTAAAACGGAGAACCAGATACATTGTGCTCGCCTATTTTCCACCTTTCATGGTACGGCCAACCCGTTTGGAGATATATGGCGATGAGCTCCTCGACCGTGATTCTTAACTTAACCACTCACTCCACCTTGGCTTCAGACTCGCCGTTGGCTGCTGAATTTCGTGGGAACTAAATTTCTTAACGCTCGTAATTGGGACATGGGAGGGGGGGTTAGTCCGTTATACCCCTTTATCAACTCCGTGAAGTTTGCTACGGGCGGAGGGGTTCGTATATCCACTCCTGACACCAAAATGTACGGGCGGGGGTGTCGCCCCAACCGACGCTCTGAACGGAGCCGCAAGTCGAGTGGCCGACGCCGATCGCCGAAAAGATCGCGCCGGAAACTCCGACGACGGGTCCTTTTACAAGATCGAAATACGACCAATCGGCAGATCACGTGACCGGTAGGCAGTTAGGGCGAATTGCCAAACTGGCAGTGTTCCCTAAATACCCCGTGATCAAACGGGGTATCCACCCTCGACGGAACTTCGTTACGGACAAACCGGCCGAAGCGAAGCCTGTCCCGTGCGTGATTGCAGAGCGGCTTAAATCGCGAGAACCATCGGCAAATGTCGCCTTTACAGGCAACCACGGCCTTTCTAACTCAAGCACACGAAAATGTCTTCAGTCAATGAAAGATCCGACCGACGAGCTGAAACATTAACAATTGGTTATTTATATAATAATGGGAACTAGGGAGCACGTAAGGCAGAACTTACCGCTACGAAAGATGCAGATTGCAAACATACAGCACCACAAAGACTTAACATTCCTCTTATTAGACGGGCCCACGACACACGTACGCACACACACCCAAGAAATGTGGCGAGGCCTTTAATAACGAGCTCTCAGCTCGAGAAGGACAGGTGGCTGAACCCAGACACTATTCAACCTATCTCCACCTCGTGTGAGTCTCAAGTTGTTCGGACCCGGGCTCCAGCGAGGCGAGCTGGATCCAATCGCGTGAGCTGCATCCTGCCCGAGCCCCGGCGAATCCTCCGCGCTTCTCAACCGGTGCTGTGCCGATCGCTTTCCCGGCTCGATGCGCCGTCTTGTCCCGTCGATCCGCGTTCCCCCCAGAACCACCTCCAAAAAGCGTCGACGAGTCGCACCAGCCGGACCAAAATGAAAGAACAAAGCTCCACGAAAGCCAAGAAGAAAAAAAGTACAGCCCACACCGCCTCGAGCATACCGAAACAAAGGAACGACCGGCTAATTTTCTTCCAAACGGGCGGTGAAGGCAAAAAGCTCCCCGAGCCAGCAGAAGTCGAAGCTCACGGAACCATCAAAGCAAAAAGCCTCCAAAAAGCCTCCTCCCGAGCCAAGCCTCAGCCGAAAGCTCACTGAGCCAGCCGAAGCAAAAAGTTCCGAAGGCTCAACCTAACAAGCCAACAGACCCGAAGGTCTGGACGACTACTCTCTGTGAAGCAAAGCTACTTACTCCAACGTCATCGAACGACGAAACAGAAGAAAAGATCTCGCTCTCTTCTTCATCGCCGCTTCCCCCGCTCGCGGCGTACGTCATACTCATGCCCTCGTGCTCCATCCCCGCTCAGCACGGGTGGGAGGGAGTTGACATCACTGAGTCACGTGCGGCAGGGTTCTTCTGCTCTTCGCGAAAGAGGGGATGTCTCCATGTTCTTCCGCCTAACTATAATCGATCCGCGCGATTAATCGATTTCAAGAAATTGTAACCATGAAGGTGAAGCTATTCTAGGGAACAAGCACTATCACATGCTGACTAAAGGAACGCGTATGTTGTGCAATCGAATTCCAAATTTCATAACACTATATATAATCTTTCTGTTATCCGATGGGGTCCTTCGGGTCCTTCTTTTCGATTGTCCAGGTTTTGATTTCTGGGGTGAGTACAGTGTGGATGTTTGTTGTTTATTTTTTTCTCTTGCTCCTTGTTTTCCGTTCTCTTCTATGAGTCTGTTTACTTTGGTTGCTGTTTATTTCCGATCGTCATTGTCTTTGCGCGCCCCGGTCTTGTTCCTGCTGCTTTTATCCACCTGTTACAGGCCATTTGCACCCTGCACGGGAGCACGAGCATGCATGACACCTGCCTGTACTCAACACCTTCTCAGCGAGGCCAACGCTGTGGGGATTATAACTTTGCACATGGTCGCACGACCACTTCCCAACACCGCAACAACAATCTCAGCATGCCTGTTGCATTGTCGTTGCGTGTACAGGACGACTCGACATGGATTATTGATCCCCTTCCTTTGCCCCTTCCCAGGGACCACACTGACGGTTATTTTGACGAAAAAGAATTGTATGATATAATCCATTTTATTTATTCCAACAGTGTTGTAAGATTAACGTTACTATTCTGCCACCAAGGTGGCAGAGGTTGCTTTCTTTGGGTCTGCAGGATAACCTAGAGTTATGGCTCGTCGACCTGCAGCCGCGATCGGCCAAATCAGCACACTGCTGTGGCCCAAACTATGCTCTTGTTAAAAAAAAAGTTTTTGACAAGGGGAATTTCCAGACCGGTCACTCAAGTGTCAACCGAGTATTTTAACAATTGAATACTTGAATTTGTGTTGCATCATTTAAATTGTGCTTGTCAAACTTTGACATGTAAAGAAAGAATAATTACAAAATAGTTGATTTATTGCTTCGTCGGATAACAGATACAAACATTTTAAAACTAAAACGCACTCGTAGAGCGCAACCTCTGCCAGGTGACAGTTATGTTTTGTTTATCCACCTAGGCCGGATCTAGAATCTGGACCATGATCCAAAATCAAGCTTGTTCTTTGGTCACTTAACCAACTCATCCACCACGGTTTGTTCAAAAATCCATCCAAAACTGTTAGACCTTGTGCATGTCATCTTTTACGCCCTATCTCTCAATGTAAAAGAATCACTAAATTTAGTTATCCCAAATTTGAATCGATTCGTCCTTGTCACACACCACCTGTAAGCCTGTTTGGCTTAACGTTAGTTTAAGATCCTAGTCTTGACTCCAGATTCTTAACAGTTAATCCTAGCAGTCTTGAGTTCAGCTTTTTTTTACCGTTATTAACACCGGTGGGTCGACTCAGCCTGTCATCCTTCCAGGTTGGCAAAAATGGAGTACCGTTGTGTTAATGGGGCAATTGCGATCACAGGCTCAGCCGTGCCCCAGAAATGATGTAGCCAAGCAGCCAACTAGGCTGCATATAAATTTATAAGTAAAAACCCCCTGCTCCACCAAGTTTTCGTCAAGTCGTCCATTTCTTTTTTATATCTGCTCACGACAGACATGACGACAGACAGACAAACCGCGTGAAACATAATGTCGTCCCAAAATATGGCGGAAGGTTGGTGATGCAGACAGTAACTGTGTCGTACAGCCACATGACCCCGATACTCACCTCGTGGCCCACTATAATAATACTATTGAGACGTTTCCCTGGAAGGTATGCACACTCACATCTAAGCCTGTCTCAGCTGCTTGGGAGATTTGAGATTATAGAGGAAGTTCATCTTCGGGAGTTCTTAGGATTGGCACCGTTGTGGTATGTAGAGAGAATTTAATAGTATGGTCAACATTGGGGAGCACATCAATGCAGATTGACACAATATGTCAATATACAAACCAAGAGGAGGTTGATAATGCTCTGTTATGTCCATTGCAACTAGGACGTAGTCTGGGGGGCGACATAAATAAATAAATAACGGGAGAAGTTGACAGTTTGAAATGTGGTGTTGGAGCGAATGTTAAAATTCCATTGACTGCAGAAGAGCAAACAAATTGGTGATTCACGATATTGATGATGATGTTATATTCGAAGAGCAGTATAAAAGCAGAAACTGTTATTCTTTGGACATGTCATGCGTGCAGAAAAGAGTCTGGAAGACGTCACCATGCTGGGTATGGTTGGGGAAGGGGGAGGAGAGCAGACCCTGTGTATGTTTGATGAATTAGGCAAAAGGCTGCCACCAACTGTCTTTCGCAGAGCTTCGGGAAGCCTGTGCAGGCTATGGGGTGTTGGAGAAATCAATTTATGTCCGCGTATGCTCACATTACTTGTATTAAACAAATTTGCATTTTGACCATTTCCGTTCCTCATTTGGTTTCTTCCAGAGAAACCATTTTGTATATTTGATGCAATTATTACCAGATCTGGTTTTGCCATTTTCAGTTTCTCATTTGGCACATAGCCTTCTCCAGCTGTTGGGATCCTTGGTTCCAAATTTACATTTCCTGTGTTGTGTCATTGCCTCATTATGTCATCTGTCCGATAAAAGGACACCAATGTCTTTTGAATATCGTCTGAATTAATTATGATTGTTACAATTACACCATCGACCTTGATGGCATTATGTTTGTTCTTACGTGAGTTTTTTCTTTTAAGCTTTCTTTAGCGATTGTTCTCCGCTCACGATGCGAGACAGGACTGGGGCGGCTTCATTATCTGGCAGTCACCTGTTGACCGGCGGTGACAAGTGCACCACATTCAACTCGGTAATGTCAACCACCGCTCTGTGCTTTTCGACATCTTAATTACACCTCTCCTCCGAATTCCGCTCCAGCAATGCATTGAACGTCATCGGCCGGGCACCGAAGGAAGGGATTACTGAGTTTCTTACCTCCTTTAATTTTACTTGGCCAAAATAATAATTAAAAAAGTAGTCGATCGCTCCGTTTGTTTGTTTGTTTGTTTGTTTGTCACGCTGCCTGCAGCCCAAACGCCGTCAACGATCTGGGTTCTAAAATTTTTCAGAGATTACATGTCAGCGACCTGCGACAGTCCCACATTGCATTTTCGTAAAATTTGGTCGACCCAAAAAGGCTCTGCACTAGGGCCAAAGGCCATTGAGCAATTTCTTTTCTAAATCCTCAAATTTCATCCGTATTTGACTTTGAAATTTTGAACAGGATTTGCACTCCAGTTCAGTGAATTCAAACACCTATTACTTTTGAGGTGTTACTTAGGTTCAAAGGTCAACATCGCCATAAGGTCTCCCAAATAAGCCAATTTTTTTTATTGTTCTGATAAATTGTCAATCTTTCATCCGTTGACTTGAAATTTGAAGACAGTTACACATAACAGGTCGCTGAGTTTCAACCCAATTCATGTTAGTATCGACACAGGCCAAAGGCCCAAATTTTCTTACAATCCTAATTCAATCCGAATTGACTTGAAATTTATAGAGCAATTTTTCATTGTTGGGTCGCTGATTTCACCACTATAATTATTGAGGATAAGGCAATTAGGCCAAAGAGGCCAATTTGGGGTCAAATTTTTTTCTGAAATCCTCAATGTTTCAATCCAATTGAGCTTGAAATTTTTGAAAAGGATTTACATATCAGGTCACTGAATTGAACCACTTGATTTTTCGTGGCACCGATAGGTGAAACGGTCAACATATACCAAAAAGCGTCAACATAGGCCAAATTTCTAAATCCTCAATTTTAACTCCAGATTAACTTGAAATTTGAAGAGCATTTGCACTATTCATGTCACTACCTCAAAATTAAAGGCATGGTTGAAGAAAACACAGGCCAAAAGGACTCCATCTGCGTTCTAAATTTTCTAAAAATCCTCAATTTTATCGGATTGACTTGAAATTGTGTAAGAGCATTTTCATGTCAGCGCTGGATTCAATACCACTTATTTTAATATCAAAAGTCACACAGCCTAATTCTAATTGATAGATAGGGCCAAAAAACTGATTACGCCTATATCTCAAAAGATGTGGCACGAATTTATACAAAAGCAAGGTGGACTGAGGTTGGAATAGGTGCGAGAACAGGATTGGATTTTGGTTTGATCCAGCCCATCATGTGGATACAAACGTGAAACTGTCACCTGACAGAGGTACGCGCTCTACGAGTGCATTCTACTTTGTGCTGCTTTGCCAAGTTCACTCGCGATGATTTTTTATTTTCTGGTTGTTTGTTGTTTGTTCGGCGATATCTCAGCCATCCTTCATTGATGGGAAGCTTAAATTTGAACACAAAAGTGAAGATGTGCTTTGGCAAACGTGTGTTAAAAAATTTTTGATCGAACAATTTTGATGATTAATATTATTATAATCGATTTTCAATACTATATATATTTTCTTTCTCATTCTGGACAATATCTCGGGCACCTTCTGGCGAGGAAGCCGTTATTTGGACACAGTGGTGAACAAGTGATTGAGACCATTAAGAGTATTTTTTATTTATTGATTAATCAGTTAGTGATAATATTTCATTTTTTGATGAATTAAGTATAGATTCAGATAAACCGTTGGTGGTTTTGGATAGCGTGAGCAATTAAGGAATTGATTAATTTTCGATTATTATTATTTTAATTTACGCAAATTAAATGAATCAATCGATTATTGTACACGCTCACTCCAGTTCCGTCTTCGCATGCTGCTGCACAGCGAGGTCTATCATTTGATACAATGTTCACTCTCAGAATTACACCGCTATCTCCCTATTCCATCACCACGTGCAGCCGGGCAGCATCGCCAGGTGCCCCATCAATGTCGTGCGCTGTGAGCGAGAGCGGGAAGGGTGTGGAGGCGGGGAGGATTTATTATCTATTATTATGGCATGGGGGCGGGTACTTTGAATGTACCTACTTGTTACACTCGCTGAAGGAGAGAAGTATTGATTTGGAGGTCCGTTTGTATGTTTTTGCTTTGCTTCTGTCTGTCTTTGGCCGCACAGGGACTTTTTGTGTTTTCTCCGCAACTGGCTTGGCGAATTTGAGACAAAATTTCTTCTTCTTTTTTTTTAGTAAGGCTCACTTGGCTGTTGCCTGCGATGGGTTGAGGGGAGAGAAGTAGCAGCTGGAAATGTGAATTCCTAATCCAGGTTCTCCTGGATGACTTCATCTTTGCTTTTCTGGCATGTTCAGCGTTCTTTCTGTTATCCATTGCCAGGACCTGGTGTACCTATTTCTCTTCCATTTGATTTGAATTGATTTATTTTAATTCCCATTCTAAATTCAATTAAATGTGTCGTCATTTTTAAAATGGCAGTCAATAAATTCAAATGGGAATTTGTTCAATAATGACTATATCACAAACGACGTTGTGCTTTAACGTCCTAGACACCCTGGAAACATCGCAAAGTTATCACCCGTGAAATTAACATTGCAGATATCGCCACGTTGCCTGCTTCATCTGTGCATGCATCACGTAGTACATCGTTCTGTCCGTTAAAACGTAGCAACTTATTTGAAAACATCCGTTTTCACCAGATTGGCTTTGATTCCCTGGTAGAGCCCTCGCAAAACTTTCAAAAATTAAAGCTCACAAATCTGGCAGAACGATGTGGGATAAGCAGTCACTCTGGGGACCAGGCGTGCGTCAGCAGTGAATGCGTTAAATCAATAGCTCAATGAGCTGGTAATTTTGAGCACTTTCAAAATCTTTTGTTCACTCAATATAATCTCCAAACAGAGAAAATGTAAGTTTAATGCTTGCGCAATTCACATTTTCATGTGTTACAGTTTATTGGAGAAGGAGGGACCATACCTTGCTGCTTAATATAGAGTATACAGGGCTTAGTTTGTAATGGGACTCGTTATTTCTTTAATTATCAGATTTCACTCCAGGATTCGACACTTTATTTAGCCGGACGATATTCTATCAAAGCGAAATGAGAGTTCATATGATATTTCTTTGAATTAGTTCCCTGTTGAAGTCTATTGTGAAATCTATCAATGATGCTGAAATCGCTCAAAGCTCCTGAACTTTGAAAACTATAGCAACTTACAAGAGTATGTTAACAGCGATATCGTAACTTGATGCAACAGGCATTCGATATATGAGGTGAGAAAGTGAGAAAAACTGAATATGTTAATCATTTGTGGCCTGTTCCAAGTCGAGCATGGTTGAGCAGGCAAAAAACATGGTGGCTTCATACGCCCAGCGGGTTAACTGGATACGCCGTTAAGACCAGAGATGAGGGCGAGGATGCGTGCAATGAAGAGATATAATTAAATAACGCTTAATTATCTTTCAAAAGGCGATGTTTATTAACCCAAACACCAATTTTGTTCTTTCCTTCCTTGAAGTTCCCTTCGTAACGCATGCAAAGTTCAGGCTGCTCGTTTTTTTCAGGGTTTTGGAGTGTATGAGAGACCACCACTAACACCCGACACTAACACCACACTAACACACCCACTAACACACACACCTAACACACACCTAACACACCATCACTAACACACTAACACACACGACTAACAACACACTTAACACACACACTAACACACACACTAACACACACATTAGACACACACTAATACACCACTATATCACACACTACCACACACACTAACACAACACTACACACACCACTAACACAACACTATACACATACACACATGCACACACACACACAATACACCACACAACACTAACACATCCACTCATACACCCACATACACCAAACTGATATTTATTAGTATAGAAACCGATGGGGGCAGTTACCTTTGATTGTACTCTACTTGAGACTTTTGGTTGGTTAGGTTCTTTTTTTGCCTAACAGTTGCATTCACTCCCTCACTCACTCACTCATCACTCACTCACTATGACGGAGTTCTATGAATCACTTCTATAATGTCACGGAGAAACGCGTCGTGGACGGTTTCCATAACGTCACGTCCTGTTCTGAAGTCTTGCCCCACAGTGTGATGTTAGCTTAAAGTATTATTGGAAACTCGTCGTCCACTAGTATGATGTCACATTTGGCCCCCACAGTGGCTGTTACTTAAAGATGTTATTTAGGAACTCGTCACATACTTGTGTCCATTTTGCCTCACAATTGTGTTACGTTAAAGGTGTTATTGGAAACGTCCACTGTACTGATGTCACATTTGCCCTGCAGATGTGAAGGTCATGGAGACTCATCAATAAGAGTGAGGGCTCATGGAGCGGCAATGAAGTGCAGTTTTGACAAATTCCTGATAAATATAACACGATCCGAGTAACAACAACGGTGTTTCATTCCAAGTTATAATCATTCTAATTTATGTTCGGAGAAGATTTGTGGTTTTTACTTCTTTGTCCTCCTAAACTACTGGCATGGAGCTGAGTTGGAAAACAGTTGGTTTAATCCGCGGCGACGGGGATTTTGGGCCCCGATCCCCCCACCTCCAATCTTAGACTCGGAGGATCGCTCTTTCCATTATGCGAGTCTGTTGAATTGCCTTAATTTGATTTCATTGTTTTTCATTGCCAAATGGATATACAATTTGACCCATGGTGTAATCTTGGTGAGCAGGAGTCGGTGGGGGAGGTTGCTGTCTTATCGGAGTCTGACGTGTCGTGTCTGCATGATGAGGCTAACTTAGGGCCGTGATTGCGTAAGCCGCATACTATGCCATCTTGACTCTGGGAGTTCTGTCGCCGTGTACCAAAACTGACTATGTTCTTCATTCACGTAAGCTTCTGTTTCGCTTTCCAGGCTTACTTCTTATTTTATTTTCGGTCCATTTGTGTTCTTCACGTACCCACCTCTCACCTATGGTCTGACAACACACCATCACTAGGTTTTCACGGATGAAGGGCATGCTGGGTCCGCTTAACTCACTGTACCATGAGGTCATGGCGAAATCTATTCAAACCAGGAGCTCACTCCTTCAGCATTGCCTTTTGGGGCTATTCTCCAGCAGGCAGCGTCCAACTCTTGGTGGTTGTACGGTGGATTCCGTTGAGCCTGCTTAGCAGGACATGTCAGTAAATGTGGGTATGGTTTATCTGTTTCTCTATTTACTTTGCCTTTTTCAGAAGGTAGATTCCAACAAAGTTGTCACCAGAACTTTTACTGATATGAAACATTGGACCCTAACCTTTATCTAATTATTGTTTGTTTTTTGACCACTAGTATGTGCGACTAGTTGATGACAGCAATAGTGCAGCCGGCTAGGACTCGTGCTGTCGGTTAAAGCGGTGTCGGTTGCAGGGCTGTTATTGCTGTGGTTGCGGCAGCAGTTCACAGCTGCGAAAAGAATCCGGTTGTGTTAGACGGCGTGGTACCAGGCCTCTGCGCAGGCCTTGTCATGCAAAATTACAAAGAGGGACTACATCTGGTGAGTGTTTTGAGAGATGCATGTTTTGTTAGGGTCTGTAGAAGGTGGAAAGTGGCCACTAAAAGGGCATTTAAATGATGTGTTAAATAAGCGCGCTCCATTTGGGTCGAGTGGTCGAGCGTCGTGGTGGTAAAATAAGATGATGCGGTTAAAAAGGAATCAAATGGGTGTGGTGGTGTTGTGCATGATTTACGGCTACTACGGTATCCGACCAGATGTATGTCAGGAGGACTGCGATGTAAAACGGCCACTGCACATCTGCATCTTATGGAAAAGGAAGAGATTTGCTGACCAAGGTAGGATAGGATTGGGTATTCGCCCGTTGTGACCAAGTGTACCTTGTCTTTTAATACGGACATTGGGGTTGTGTTTATTTTGTGCTCAGAATTGCCAGTAGCAGGTGGGCTGCTCTGGACATTTCCTGTGGCTTTTAACCTGCTTTGGTTGACCTGTAGCCTCGTCAATGAGTGGCTCGACCAAGACAAAGAGACTGACTGGCTGGGAACTGCATGAGCTTACCTTTTTGGAGAGATGGTGATCACGAGTTTAGATACCTCAGTTATGAACCACCAATGCCTGGCTGGCCTCATCATGTTACTTGACCTCGTCCTCAGAATCAATTGAGCAATATTAAACACGATTTAGTGTTATCTGCTGTTTGTTTGCATCCGGTGGCAAATTGGAGCGGAAATTTCCAAAGTCTTATTCGGCACTACTTCTTTGAATTGCACGGCACGTGGACTCTGGGTAGACTCATTTTCTGGGAACTCAGCTGGCTTGGTGATCCAGTGCCCCGTGTAGGTTAGAGCATGAATTTGGCAGCGGGCTGGTCAATAGCTCACTTATTTTTCATGGACTTGGAGCTTTAACCGCCACCAAACTACATGCTGTGGAAGCTGGACGCGGAGTTTAGCGTCCTCCAATGGCGCCCAACATTGTACTCGCCCTGCTTGCGAAACACCAGAATGGGCAGCTTGTAGCTTTCTTGAGATTCAACCCATTAAGAGCTGAAGGGAGTGTGGCTGTCCCATATGAGGCACCGTGGTGTGGTCATCTAGCGCTAGCCCCAGGCTATCCCATTCCTTATCACCGTCAGTGTGTATTTATAACTTTCATCAATATGTAATCAAGACGTTTTATTGTTTATTATAATCATAAATCTTAATAATATGACCGGTGGGTTGTCGAATTGTCGGATATGGTGCTTCATTAGTTGGTAGGCTGCATAGCGAAGGCCGGAGGCATTGCTTTTGGGTTGTCCGCCCATTATCAATTAATTATTTCTCCGATAAGTCAGAGTGGTTCCGGGTTGTCCGTCCATACGTCCGTTTAATATTTGACAAAACATTTTCTCACAAACTTACCGAGCGATATGGACCAAATTTACGATGACTCATCCCGTGACAGCACATTCATGGGGTTGTTCGTCATCGGATACGCACGATAAAGAGGGTGAAGGGTTTGCCCAAATATTGGTATTGTTATGTGTGTGGGTAGATGAGGAATTTCATCGAAAAGATCGGCATTGTATTAGAGTAGCTTGGTCGGTGATGTGTGGAGACATCTCAATGTAAATTAATCCGGGAAACTGTTTAGCTTATGTGTTACGTGTCACCACACGGGGGGTGTGGTTTGTGTTAATTAGGTAAGATTCGGCTAATTTCCACCCCCCCCTTTCCATGACTTGCTATGTTTTTGCATTCCGAACAGGCGATTAAACAAGGGATCCAACGTCCCTAAAACAACAACAACCGAGCCGGACATTTCACGAGCAGTGCGAAACCCCACCTCGCAATGCAACTAGTTGAACACGCCTGGAGGATCGATTTAAGGGCATGACGTTATGATGAGGATTCGAGCAGGACCGAAAGGTTGGGACAGAGCGGTGAGCAGGTGCGGTTGGAGAGAAGGCTTACGGCTGCTTTCCCCTATACGGTTGAAGAAGGCTTGCACGTGCTCGAGTTTTGGGCTTGAGAAATTGCCACGTGGTGATGGAGCAAGGACGACTGGCCATTGACTTAGACTGGGTCTGTGTTGAGACCGCACCATCGTGCCTCTGGGGGCGACTGGGAAGGCACATAAAATTGTCGATGAAATGTCGCTCCAGGTGGCGGGCGGGATTACAAGTCTCCACCCTATTTACAATATGTTACAGTCTTCCGCCCAGATTTTCGTACATGAGGTGTTTAAATATCATTAGAAGTAAGTATGTATTTGTTCATGCCACTCACCAGGTTTATTTTTGTTTTGCTCACAATACGCCCAAAAAAAGTGGCATCGAAAGAACTGTGTGCATTGCTTGTTGAGCGAAGATGCCTTTAGGGTCTGCTTGTACCCCTTATGGCAGTGGATTTTTTTTTTCGTAATTTTTACAATTAATAAAATGATAAAGCTGAAATGTCTTGCAGTCAACATCTCTTCTCAACCCTCTGCAATGACTGCATATCTCAACCCCAAGAATTGAGTCAGTGCAATTCCCACTTTCCTTGATCATGCCTTTCAGATGTCACTACAACTTGATTGGAGTCCACCTTTGGCCATTCAATTGATTGAATATTAGAAAGAAACAACCTTTCTTATATGTCCGAGCCTGGTGTTGTTCGTGGTTAGGGTGGTGCTTGGTCCTCGGATCTGATTCAAGCCCGTTGGCCATGATTAAAATACACGGGGTGACTTCACCTGTCATCCTTCGAGGATCGGCAATTGAGCATCGGTTTACTGGTATAAGGGGATATCATCGGCGCATAGCCGCGTCCCACCAATGACGCACCAGCAGCCACAGGCTGCACTCGATAGAGAGATTAGTATATATTAGCCCCGTTGACCGTCCACGTCAGGAGCAGACTCTACCATGAAATCAAGGAAGTCCGTTGTATAACTCGATATAGATTGGAGGAGGCACAGATCTTGGTGAAGGGTAATGAACATTTCTAGAGTGTTCAATTCCAACGAGCACTGAGCTCCATCATTATGGAAATGCGAAGGAATATGTAACACCAAGGACTCTTCCTAGAGTGCGTTCGAGCAAACTGAAATCTGGGCAAGAAGGACCTTGCGTCAGCGGTGAGCAAGAACCAATGACCACTTCTGACGAATACAGAGTTACTTTGCGCTGAGATGTGGAACCTCCAGAAGTACACAACATCTCTTCAGCCTTCATAATCAGATGCTTTATCGGAGAGGCCAACGGAGCCACTCCTTGAAAAGCACGTACAGCACCCTGGAGCTTGCAAAGTAGTGAAGACGAGGAATGAGGCAACTTCTGTGGTCTGATGAGAGGCATTGACTCTTTGCTTGAATTCAAGCGCTATGTTTTGCGAAACGAGCACGTCATCACCATCTCATCCCTCCGTTGAAGCATGGTGGTGCCATCTCATACTAGGGGATGTTTCAGTGCTGGGACTGAGACTGTAAGATGAGGACATTATGGGCCAAATACAGACAAGATTTATTGAGTGAGAACCTGCTTCGAGTGCAAAGGCCTCAGACTGCGGGGAAATTTAGTTCCAACCGGGGCATGACCCAAAGCAACATGGAAGCTCGGCAAGAACGTGAAATCTCGAGTGTCCCAGCCAAGTTGCGACTTGAATCCCCCATAAACTTTGAGCTTGAAGATTGTGGTTCACGCATCCATCATTGTATAGCTGAACAACTGCAGGAAAGATGGGAATCCCCAAATCCTAAATTGTGGTAAAGCTGATGACAACCGAGACACTTGAACTGTAAACCTGTCAATGCTCTTCTACAAGTATTATCAGGGGTGAATATATCTGCATGACTTTCAGCTTTTATTTAGTTATTTGTGAAAAATTTCTAAAAACTTGTTTTCACTTTGTCATAGAAGATTGTGCGATCGGTGACAAAATATTTAAAAATTATTCCATTTTAAATTCGGCGAACACCAAAATGTACAAAAGTCGAGGGGTGTGAATACTTTCTGAGGCACTGTACTCTTTCTCTTCATCTGACTTAATTATTCCTGACGTTTAATCGAGATCAACATAGTGGTTGGACGTACGAGGGAGGATATGATCGCACATTTATTGATTTCTATATTCTAGTTGTTTTATGGGCGACACGCTGATTACACTTGTTCTTTAAAAATAATTTTATGTCTTGCTGTTTAGGCTCTGGTGGGCTTGTCATGGGTCACATGCCAGAACAAGGCTAAGACACCAACGTTCTTGAATTTGCTAGACGTTTGTAATCGACGGTCTACCAACACCGGTAAAATGATTGGAACTGGCTTTTCACCATTCAGCGAAGTATGCGTTGACATGAACACTGACAGGCCAGCCTTTCACATTGCCACGACAACGAATGAACATATCTCTCTCTT
>CM068953.1:101533036-101550618 GCA_035128595.1 Eptatretus atami
AATGTACAAACGAACACTATCAAACATTTTCCAGAAGAAATCATTTTCGAGTGTAGCGTTTGTGTTATTCACAGCCTTATTGAATGTAAATTTACACAACAAGAAACTTTTGGATAGATTCAAATAACTTTGTTGATTATTTATTTCAAAACTATTTGTTCCATTTGCATTCCACTCTGTTCCAGTTATTGCATTTACAAAGAAATAATCTTCTTTTTTAGTGGAATTTGAGATGACAATGGTATCATCCAAATCATAGATACAATCACTTGCTTCCATACTGGTTTAATTGAGGAAAAAAGATATTAAAACATTTGAAACCCTGACCCAAGTATTTGAATTACTTTCTGTCATTCTTTGGGAGACAACTTAGTTTTGCCTTTCTTAATTTCTTTTATTGCTTGTAATTTATGAGATTCCTTTTGGACATATTTTATACTCTTTATAGCACCCACTAGATTTCCCACAGCAGAAGCAGTTGAACCAATTAGGTCTTTATGTTTAAGAATAGTTGAACCTATACCCGCTCACCATTCAAGAGTTCGAATTAAAATGTCTTGTATCACATCTCCGTATAAGATGAGCACGCACTGTACAAGCACGCTGGACATCACGATCGCTATATGTCACTCTTTATGGCTTTGTACCTCGATGCTCGCTCGACTCATAATCTTTAGTGATGCATACCGCTCAATTCCATTCTCTCTTGACTCACGGTGCTCGCGTAATGGACTCACAACGTTGCGCGACATAGGAAACAGACTGGCAATAAGTCTCGATTAGCCGCCTGCTAACGTTAATTGCGATTCTATTGTCCAGTGACTCACGGGTGTTTCCCCTCAGACGAATACCAACTTGTACGTTTTACTTATGTTAATGTATATTCAGATAACAAGTCGACGCTATATTATGAATTCGTGCAGAGGTAATATGAATTATTCGCGTAATTAAAAATACACGATACAATCTTGATGATTACTTGGTCTGTAACTATGAGTAACTTATCGTAGCTTATAGATAACCTACTGTGTACAATGTATCTCCAACGCGATATTTGGAATCTTTCTCGTAGTTACATTGACACGGTCTTCGGACTGACGCACGAGAAATATACTAGAACCGTGTTTTAGTCTAATTCTTAGTTACCATAGTGATTATTTATAATAGGCGATACCAATTGGTGAGGTGTGTTATGTTGAGAGTGATATAGTGCTGAATAATAAAATATTCATGGTGGGCTTTCTAGTTACTATGGAGGATAACCACTCGCTCATTGTTCCATAAGCACCATCAAGACTCCATGTCATTAGCACGAGTAGAATGTTCCAAGTCATCCACGACTGAGATGGAAGATTCCTCATGGTCCTGAAGAGGGCTATTGTTAGACGAGAATAGCACATGACTATCTAATCTGTCCCTCCTCAGAGAAAACACGTATGCGATTACGTCGTCCATCTTCGATCTTTGGCAGGATGGAATTACTCGCAATACCTACTCATCTAGTGTAATTATCATTTGCTCGTGGCGAAACTTCAAACTTGTAAGCCACGGGTATATTAGAAGATGGTAGAACGTTTAATCCCGGCGAGGATGAAGGAACTGGGTGAGACCATGGATCCGGGATGGGTGATTTTGAGAGGATATGCGGCTATTTTGTTGGAGATGATTACTTACGCAAACAATACATTTTGGTTTTGCGTATACTATCACCACCGTATATGTGCCATGTAGCATAGCATATGACGCAAATCACATATTCTCACCGAGCTTCGCTGAAGTTAAATTTGCAGACAAGTCATGCTCCATCGTCCACCAGGGTGAGAACGTATGTGATTCGTGTTTGTACCACTGTCCTGGATTATAACCGATAGACTCTGTGGTATTTTTCTCGTTAAATATTAAATAAGGTATTATACATTCCATGGACAATAAGATGCCGTCAGTATTTTTTGTTGTGTTCCCAGTTGTAGTCGGGTAGGGAATAAGAATGTGTGGTCGCTTGTTGTGAAATTAAAACTAGGATTGTGCTTCTCATACTTATCAGAACTATCGCTTATATATAGTCTGAAATAGTGTGGTAATTTTCTATACGCACTCTATTCTTCAAGGTTACATCGTGATCGGTCGGTCGATATGCCTGCCCAATTGGTCTAAAATCGGGCTGATGCTTCATTAAATACAATTATTTCCAGCCTTCTTCACTACCTAACAACATACAGTCTACTTAACATATTGTGATGGGTGTTTGGGGGAGAAACCAACACCGCTGTAAGCCAGAGGCACTACTTATAAGTGCCATGCTAAGTGAATAAATGAGTGGTTTATCTCCTCATCATTCTCTGTTGGGCTACTTTTAACAGAAAGACCAATCCCTATAATAAGAAAGTCGAAGCAGTGATCAGAAAGTAACTATCTGCCGATCATCAGCTTCATTTGACTATGTCTCCAAGTGGTTGAATTCAAAATACTTTGATACACATGCCAACCGCTCAGCCAGTTGATACGTCTTGTCTTTGGTTGAGTATTTGTGAGAAGAAAGACTATTATATCTACTTCAGGAGTGTATCGGTTCTATCGAAAACTGTCTTACTGTGTCTCAGCAGTTACTGGAGTTGAGAAGAACTCAAAACCTTAATCTTCAGACGTTATGGCAATTTAAAGATTCAATCACACACTCGTTATTTAATCTTGAAGCACGCCCAGATACTGAAAAATCTATGCAATGAGGTATCAGCGACGCCAGCGTTGTTTTAGTATCTAGGTATTGTCAATTGGATTCACCGTTGTCCGCTTTTGGTTTTTGAATCCACTGATATCAATTTGTTTTAGAGAAGGCATCGCTGCACGCATAATACGTCAATGGGTGACAGGGCCTTCACGGTGACCGGTCTGGTCGACGAGGAGACGGTAATTGACGTATCCACTCTTCCAGCTTTGTGAATGACGAAAAGTAGTACTTCGCAATTCGTCTATCGCAAAGTCATTTCTAATATCTGTCCCTTTCTCAGCTGCTGTGACGTCACATTCTGCTCAGTGCACACTGCGCCGTACCATCATAAACACTGAAAATATCTTAGACAAAACTCGCACTCATAAAAGAGCTTCATTAGTACTAATCACGTAGGGGGAGTATACTTGCTAGTCTGCGGATACTTGGTATACGAACTACTGCCGCTATGCTGTTCGATATTTTTTCTTGAGACCAACAAGAGGGCTATCTAAAAGGTGGTTTATACAAAAATTTCTCTTGTTTTCTTTCCAGAATGCTTCTTTCACCGTTATTTTCTGTCTGGCGTTTGCTCGTAGATCCTGAGTTGGGCGTCTTACAATTCACACTTTTGTCAAATAGCCAAGTCTTCGGAGGAAGTATAACGATAAATCCTACATATTGCATACGCTTACATGTACTATTCTGAGAGCAGAAAATTAATATATAGGATGTTTCTTGTTACACCCAATTTTATATTTTTCTGTGTCGAAGAATAATCTCACATTCTGATGTGTACTACTGGATTGCAGAAGAGATCTGTACGAGGCAGATTATGAGTTGTTCTATCAACTAGAGCCAAAGAAGGTTGGCTCAAGATATTCATACAGAGTAGGCTGCGCTAATTTTATACATTTAAAGATATTCCTCTCATAAGTTCGGTGTATTAAGCTTTCTAGTACGAGTTGTATTTCCGGATAAGACCATGCCGTTATCATTTGCACAGTAATAGCTGAATACTGAAACGATGATGTGCATAATTTCTCTTATGTCTATTTTCTAACGGTTCTTCTGTTGAGCTTTAGCTCAGATGACTGTCATCATACGAATCATCAGCCAACAATAGCGAAATGAATTAAAAATACAATCTTAACTCGCCAAAAATTCCGCTCAAAACTGTATTCCTCGAATTAACTGGCGGCTGGTATACTCATCCATCATAGCATTTGACATGCTTTCCTACATTTCGACAAGCCACCAATCAGCAGATTTTCAACGTTACTATACCTAGTCCGCATGCCGAAAAGTGCGACAATCTACTCTTTACATGTGTATTTTGTTGAAGCCAACGCATGCTGGAACCAGCTCTCAGGAGGAATGTTGGAACCGTTTCACAATTTCTCCACTGAATATAGCTCGCAGCAGAAGACTTAACAGATAACATCATAACTGGACATTATACCTCTCCAGGCTCTTCACACGTTATGATCTGGTCTAAGTGTGTGTGCATAGACTCTCACATGGCCTGTGAGGAGTCGAAAAATCGACGGGCAGTTTTATGTTAAAGAGGTAACATTTTTTTACAATATCTTTATCTCTCTGGTACATATGATTCAGCAAGAATCTTGATTTATGAGGTTCTGTCGCACTAAGAATGGGAAGACATTCACCGGGTTGGCACAAGAGACTTATCGAGTCAGAATGAAATTTGTACATAATAGTAATAGTGCTTTAAAAGTATAGTCAGAGTTGTTGACGTTAAATATCTTTTTTGACGGCAAACTAATATAATCCCCTTAGAATAATCACTCTATTGTCTTATCAAACAGACTATGATTGATACCTATTAATTATAATTTTTTCAGTCCGGGAGGATGTTGCTTATTTATACATTTTTTTCCAACAAAATTCTTATATTAGAACTTGCACTGAATTCACATCATTTCTGATCAAACTGAATCTCTCAAAGACATTACTTTATGATCCATAATGATGGGATAGTCCTTAACTCTGGAATAATCAAAGATAAAGCCACGATTAGCTATGAGCATATTTCTTATGAGACCTTGGACCGATGTTCGTAAGGGGATAAAGAGTAAGAGTATGAGGGTTTGGAAGAGTAAGAGTATATACAATTGTGTAAGAAGAAAGATCAAATGTCTGAACAAGCTCTTATATAGCTGTAAAGAATCTCATAATTATGCATTGTCACCATTTTATTATTCAGGTTTGGTTGCTCTTGCGAAACATCTAACAAAATGTCAATAAAGTCACCAGAAACAGGGTTGTGATATTACCAAGAATGTATTACCTGAGAGAGTTTGTTGTTTCTTATGATTTGTACCGCACATCTTTAGGGGAGAGCGGTAGAAACAATTCCGATCCAACTTCCTTGATGAACTCATTGTGCCATTTATTGCACTCTGTATACAGAAGTATCTCAAGTACACTCTCAATTCTAAATATTCGTAATATTTTTCAATCGGTCACTCTGTAGTATGTTAGTTAGTCATCTGTAGTATAATTTAGACACACAAATATATATTACTGTTATTTATACACCTTTCTTCAAGTATTTGGTATGACCGTTAAGCACTATCTTATCATCAGCACAGTTTTGTTTCGATATAATAATAAACCAACCTAGCATCACCATTGTGTGGATTTATACCAAATTTCTTTAATTTCTGGTGTATTCATTACAAATACAGGACATCTCATACTAACAGGATTATGACACTCTTCATGATTACAGCTATGGTCGACAAATTAAATGTGCATTTGTTTTACATGAACATAATAATATGTTATAAATGAGATCACACCTTTTGTCGCGACTCATTAAACTTAATATGGGTATGCAGATAGAGTAGTGATCCATCACTAATGCGTGGATCATGAGTATGTTCCATAACAGTACATACTGATTTACATGCAAAGGAGAGAGGCAAGACAATTAGACAAATTGGTCAAATCGAACGGTCTACCATAACCAGGCGCCATAACTTAGGGAGGCAGGAAGAAGAACCACAGATAATGCGGTCTCGTGCTGTGAATCATAGAACTCACAATCGCACAGGCCCATTCAGACGCATACGGCAGTGTTTTTTGTAGACAAAATATGCAAATGATTAAATCGATATAACAAATACAATTATGTTGTGGTTTCAAAATATTACACATGCATTATTTTATGCATTTAAAAACAATGTGAGCAGCTACGCACCTTCTCTGTTGACGCATGTAAGTAGAAAATCGACAATCAACGAAATCTTAACTTCTTGCTCGTCAGTAAGAGTTACAGAGGAATGTGACCAAATGCACGTCAGGAAAACAAAAGATGACAACATTGACAGTGAATGGAGCTTCTATCCATATCCTTGCTGCAAGACAATTAACAGCACTTAACCTTCACACTCAACCTTAAACAACAAGGCCTTAAAACCAGAGTTGGGGGGTGGGGTGGGGGGTTGTGGGCGAATTGCATAGTTTTATATGCATTTCTCCGTATTTAATGTGAATATACCCCAGCCGATCAAATATGTACAATTCGGCCGGAGAGTATATAGGGGCGGGGCGGTGGAAGGGTTGGTATGGCAACAGGGAGATAGTTTATGCCAAAATATTATGAGGAGACACAATACCGGCCAGGAAGTGTCTTAACCCTGTCGCGTGGGCTGGATAAATAATTGAAGTTGAGAACAAGGTGTCTAGAGACCGGTCTAGGTTGACGGGAGAGGGGAGCGAGGTGACCAATACAAGATGGCATGATGAAGAGGACATCTGTTTTTTATGGGCAAATGAAAGAAGTAATTTCGTAAGGTGCTCAAATAGTGAGGAAGGAGTCCCCGGGGCTAAGGATGTGGTTGGAGTCTTTGAGGCTAATGTGGGTGGATTGTAGGTTCGGGTGCCGTTGTCCAACGGCGACTGTAAGCGTTGTCCACCAGGTTGGCGAGAGTGCCGGGAGTAGTAATGGCCGACACAGTTGGCAGGATGGTCCATATGGTGTCTGAGGTCGTGGAGGGACGTGACGGCTTTACACTGTATTGAGAGAGCGTTTCTGAGCATTGATAAAATATGGGAGCGGGGAGGGGTGAGCAGAGAGGACACGGGAGAGTAAGCAGGGCTAAATAACCACATGTTAAGGTCACCACCGGAGCTGTGTGGAAAGATCAAGGGATACCGACGTGAGGGGAATCGGCGGAGCTGACGCGGCGACAGCTGTGACCTTGTCTTATCATGTAGACGAAACATTCACTTTTTTTTGGAGAAACAGAAAATGACAAACGTTTTCGGTTGTGACATGAGTTATTCCCGCTGGAAATCCGTCATCTAAAATACCATAGACTATTAGACGAACTACGCAACTTGCACCGGAAGATTTGAACCTATCACTCTTGGAGACACTGTTAGGGTATTGCCGGAGGGGGAGGTCTTTAGACAATTCACTAGAACAGATAGAAAGTGCGTACTAGGACGTGAGCATTTGGCCTGCGTATAGCGGAGAGGTTAACAGCAGTCAAGATCTTGGAGTCTAATTTTCAAACCCGGGGGCGGGCTGACCCCGCCCCAAGTCAGCGGTCGCGAGCGGATGCTAAGGAGAAGAGGCCGGAGAAAAGCTTCAGGTTTGTGGCGGGTACGCGGGGGAACGGGTCCCGAGCTCGACCGACCGCTTGCGAGCAGAAAAAAAATATTGGTTTCCTAGGTCTCTCCAGACTCAAGTGTTCGCTGTTCTGTACCGAGGATGGAAAGTGATGACATGACGGTGCTGGTTTCGCTTTGAGCAAAGTAATCGCCGCTTCTGCCACGTGAGGGTCAGGTGGCTGAGCAACGGCGGCGGGAGATGGGATGCTACCGCTTGGAATGGGACTGTATCATTCCGGATTGCGCGGGCTCGCTGCTGAAAGGCCGGTTCATTTTGGTGGAAATTAGTGGTTTCATCCACCGGCCGTCGTCTAGAGCAAGTCTGAGTCTATCATTAACGTCCTTATTCCGTTCCACGTTACGACTCGAGCCCTTATGTGATGGCAAGCACGCGGCCACCAGCAAATTCTCGAGAACGTTGTTCCGCTCAGGTTAATTTCTGGACGCTTGGATTTTACTACGTGTGGATTAAAGTGGGCACAGAGGCCCTAGTGTTTGGTGATGTTTGTTTTGGAAGTGCGTTTCTACGGAGTCTATGATACAAAACTAAGGTGGCACTGAGCCCAAAGGCATCCACGCCCAATAAGAAAAGAAGACCGCCAAGAGGTCCAGATGCTGACCACTTGCCGTCCTTTATGTCGAGTGGGGATACTTAGTGTAGTTCACCGAGCGCTCTTTTTTCTTCTGAGGAGGAATGAATACTTGGTGCTGAGCCGCTCAAGGAATAAGCGTCGTCGCTTGAGATAAAGCTGTGGGGATACTGGCCATCAGTATGACTGTCACAATTCGTTCATATGGCTTCTAGAATCGTCATGTTATATGAGGGTACTCCTTTTGCTTGGTATTCGTGAGTGATTCTCTGCTACCATGTAGAGTGTTTGGCCTATTTGAATAAGACTAATGACATAAGCTCGTCCTCTCTCATCTATAGAGTCGGAAGAAACTCGTGCTGCGCATATCTTTGGGTCAAAGGACATATGGCCTATCTGCTGATGGTTGGGGGATGGTATGCGGGTCGACTGAATAAACTGCGCAGCTCATATATCTTGGACCCTGCACATACACTTTGTCTGTGCGCATGGACAGCCGGAGTATAGCGTATGGTTGGGACCGTATAAGGTGGCATTCTTGGCACGCGCGAGACGTGTCTTCGAGGATGAAGGATATTTAGGAGTACTGCGGCTACGCATAAACTGGCCTCAGGGTCGTACATGAAGATCAAGGAAGCGCTGGCACGGTGAGGCACGCCGATGAAGCACGTCAGGCAATTGGCATCGAGCGCTCGCGCGGACTGATTTGATCTTGCCGTGCGTATATCTGAATACACGGTGGCGAGACGAGCGTCAACTCGGAATACAACAGTCTGGGTCGCGTAAGCTCATCAAGGCTGATAACTTTGTCGCGGAATGAGTCAGAGTGGGTATCTTCTAGCTGTCATATCATTGAAAGCAAACATATATTGGACAATACGAGGGCGACCACTGCAACGAGAGCGGCATAGGACATTTTTTTGCGAAAGAGAGAGGCCAGTTTACTCAGTCATTGGAATCCATAGATGGCCTGGACTCCATTCGAGAGAGTTTGCGCCTTCGGCTTCTAGTAACATTGACGATGTCTATGCTAGCGCAGGCGCGACCACAGCAAGTAACGCTTGCGGTGTAAGGGTTATTCACGGCAGGTGCGTTCTGGACGATCTAAAGCTTAAATTTCGGCTGCAAATGAGGTGGTCGGGTTCGCGCTCAGAACCGTCGCATGCCGAAATCCTACAACGACTTGCGTGTGCTCCGTTCAAGGATTTCACCGAGAAGCGCTGCAGCGGCTTCCGGTCTGGGAACGGCCTGACTTTGCCAGGAACCCTCTGGGCCAGGAGCGTCAGACACTCTCTTCAGATTAGTTGGTCAGTACCAAAGAATCGATTGTAGCGTAGGGTGAAGATCAAGTAATCGATGGTCGGCATCACTCAACACACCTTAGTGTTATAAAGATTTCAGAACTTTGGCTATTGTAAATGACTCTATGGAGTATTGGAAATGATCAATAATCTAGACAACAATAAAATTGGAGGAGTAAAGGTATTACTAGTTGCATATCTATAAAGTAACGACTGCAGAGTTTTCTAGTCCACATACTGGTCCGTTTTAGACCCTACCTAGTGAGGAGACAATACTTAATGAATTTAGCGCGTTCCTTTTTTTATGGTTGGTCTGTGACGTTTTTCTTTTATATATTCGCCAAGAATGGGTCTAAAAATGAACTCGACATAGTGATTGTTTATACTATTATAGGGCACAAACACAGAGGAGATGTTATAAATATGTGATCTAATTGGGGCTTGTTGTAGGTCTAAAGCCGATTGTTTTCCTAATTGATTGCCTCGGGGTTATCTATATTAGGCTAGAGACATATATGTCGGCTATATATTTTATTTTACAATCTCGTTGTTGTTGATATATATCTCCTTGTGAGAGAAAATTGCACACAATATGGTGTTCCTCACAGGGTGCTCCATCCAAGGCAGAAGACTAGCATACAACTACACTACTAATGATTTTTCCATCTACCTATAACAAATTTTCGTCAGCGGTATATTTGCCTTGCGAACTCCTAAAATACTTTGTCTCATATGGACAGAGGGCCCACACCTACAACGAACCAGCTTGTTGAAAGGTTTTCACGCATTACGCGCGCTTCCCCCGTACTGTACGAGACATCTTTAGTCAGAAACTCTGTCAGTAAGAACGGCTGGGTACGCGTACACTCGATCGACATATACCGTTATGGGTAAGTTTTGATAACAGAGCTGGGAGCACGCTGGAACAAGTAAACTTCTAGAGGGAGGCACTCAGATAGCAGCGTACGTTCATCGCGCCACCTGGCTTTAACGTTTGACTTTTTCGGTCGTGTCCGCCTCTACAGTCTTCCTTGAGTGAAGATATCGAGCATCTATCGTACCTCTGAGCTTGGGATGCTCCGCAGCTATACTCATCCTTCGTTCTCGTGGCTTCAGCGAGATATCACGTTTCGATACCTGCGGACTCACACTGGACACGAGATTTGTGACGTCGAACACACAGGAACGAGCTTGTACAGCTCGCAGTAGGATTCAGGCACAGAAGCGCACGTGTCTGTTTAGCGTGATACGAATCTATCGTAGGTCGAAGACATTCTGGTGCACGATACGAAGTGGGTAAATGCCGGTTTAGATCCGTAACCGTACAACCGTATATTTTAATAGCTAGTGCAGTGTCCGTGTTGTACCTAACGTTAGCCGATGCGTTGACACACATCGGACAATCGGCAACCATTGATTACATGGTTTCTCATGCCATATCCTTCATCATACTTTTTGATAGGGAGCAGTGCTTCAGATTCAGTTCGACAACACAATGGGTCGCGCAGATCTGAAGTACATAAGTACAGAAATGTCGCGCGCGTAAGCAAAGTGGATGTGATGTATACCATGATCTCCGGCATTGGTCATACTACGTTCTCTGCGGATTAGATGTATATGTTTTGTTTTTAGAATATCTCTCATGTGTTTCTTTCATCCTGCCTATAGGCGTTGTAGGTGATTATCTAGATTGACCTGTACTTCGGCACTAACTTCTGAATACCAATGTGTCAGACGTGTACCATTTGAGATTAATCATGAGTCAAGGTACTATTCATCTCGTTATACCCACTCAGTTGGCCTACTGAAGGATCAAAACATGACGATGGTAAATAAGTAAACAGTAAATGTTCTTGTGTCACTATGAAATCTTATCTTATACAGTATATATCGATTGGGTTTTGAAATTCTATTAATATGGGTCGCAAGTGCATGTAGGAGCATGGGTGATTCTTCTGAGAGGAGGACCTTCGTCGCCACAATAACGAAGAAAAAAAAAATACCGGCGAGTCCTGGAAAAAAACAGTTGGACGAAAACATCTACTGATTGATACGTGATTTGCGTACATTATGGAATAGACGAGCGACTATTAACAAGTATGTCAAGCTAGTAGAGAATGTACTGATTTGTGTTGTTCGAGCTAGTGATGCGCACTCAATTACGTCAAGGGGCTGTAGTGCTCAAAATTTGGATTATATTCCATCACAGCTACATGTCAAAATGACTGTGAGGGTCCATCCACTTGGCATAGTACGTCGTAGACTTTACTCTCTAATCTCAATATGACTATTAACAAAATTACACATTTCTCCAGAAAATTTGGTAGATAAGATTACATATACCTCTACGCGTATATATAGCGACACATGACAATTCTTCTGGTTATGGCGTATTTTGCAAGATGTGTAAGGACAAACAGATATATATATAACAGACATACTCGAAAAAACTCTATATACCTCAATCCTGAGCTCAAGACCACCACAGAGATACCCATAAATATAACTGGCCGCTGCGGCACACAAAGCTACGAGTTTATTGCACCGCATTTTTCGAGTCGGCATAATTTTAGAACGGTCTGGTAGAAAGATCAGAGTAGCACTAGAATACGAAGCGATGTGAGCTTGAGCGTATGTTTTGACCCTCTTCTCATTTATCTCGCGGGTCTGGTTGGAAATTTTGATATGTGATGCGGCGAGACACTTTTCACCCATAACCTACGCCATGCGTCATATGACAGGGTCCTTGGGCAGGTGCGTGCAGTCGTGCTTAATGCAAAGGTTATGACCTAGCAACTAGTAAAAATCGAACTCATTCACAGATTTTGAATGGAGAAAAGGAGTCATTCTGCTGTCTTTGTGTCACTGTTGCACTGCTCAATGAGTCATGGAGAAGGTATAGTAAGGAAAACAGGAGCCCGCAAGAGAAATATGCAGTTGCTGGAGGAGGTCACAGGACACAAGGTATCTGTGTAGCCAAGCCATGGTAGCAATCATCCAAAGGCCTACAAGAGTCCTAATACTCCAGAGACCTATTGAAATCGTATCCATGTGTCCACCTATGACACAATTATCAGGAAGTTTATAGCCCATTCGCACCTGTAGCTAACCTCCCTGAGATCGAGAGACGTCTGCGCTGTCACATAGACAAAAACTAAATGCCTCGAGACAGATTGCCGAGAAGGGATCTGGTTCAAAAGGTAGTTTGAGATGGGAGAAAGAACACCTTCGGAGACGTCCTAACTTAACAAAGAAACACCATAAAGAGTTAGAATTCTCAAGCACCGTATAAGCACAGACGAGTTTAATTACAGGATCCATGTATTATCACTGGTATGCCTCGACATCATGGCTGTGCTCACGGCTCAACAACGACATAGTGATGAAGTGGGCGGCTGTTATAGCGTATGAAAAGGTGGTCGTTTAATCAACCACTCATACTTAACTTCATGTGATCAAGTAATCTCATGGATATAGGGATCACCAGTCCACTTCTGAGATGCACATTGTGATGGTAGTCACATTAAAAGCATAAATCAAGCACTTCGTTCCTTTTATACTGTGTTTTTATGAGTTAATGCATTGACAAGAAGAATCACCACGATGATAAACTAAAGCACTTCGAAATCTATTAGTAGGGATAGACTGTAGTTTAGTCGCCCTTGGACAGTATAGATCACGCAAGGATTCAAGCTCAGATATTTGACATGAGTGAAAAATAGCGAGACTATCCAATGCAGTGCTCAAACTTGATTTACAGTCATAATTACATAATAAGTAAAGAACACTTTACTCATAGAAACTAAAAAAATGAATCACTTCTTCAGGTAAGTCAAAGACATGGTAATGCGGGGGATCTTCTACAGGTGGATACTTTCTAGAATTCTATTTGCTGTAGAGTACTTATATAAGCTATCGTTTGAAGACACACACATGCTCCCGGGTAACTATCTTAGGCACAAGTGGGTGTCACCCTTATGATCATATTGCTATCGTGTGCAGCATGAATATCATGACTCATTTTATATAATAGTAAGAAAAAGACATTACAAAGTCCGTGGTTGAGATACAAAATCTCAAGTTGATAGTCCGATAATGCAATCTCACACTCTCTTCTATGTTCTAAGAAGGCTCATGAGATTCCAGAATGTAGGTTCTTTGCGCCATGAGCATACTATTAGATAGATCGAAACTATAAAATCCTATATTCATATCCCAAAATGACACCCTAGGAGATTATAGCGTATACTCCAGTCCACATGCTTAGGTATCCTGTCACGGTGAATATGTAGATGCTTACTAGGAAATAGTGTTGAGAAATAAGATAGCACCAAAATTATTCTACCATTTCGCAATTTGATATACAGATCAGCCTGCTTGGAGGAGCATTTTCTGTAAAACACTATGCTCTATGCGAGGAGTTAAGGCATCCTTCATCTGGGAGAAACGGAGCAGTTTGCACAATAAGAAGTATGGGTCAGGATATTCTCTGTCTCATTGTGTATCTGAATAAAGGTGTTATTTGGTATATGGTCTTCATTCATGGCCTATAGGGATGTGTCGCTATGCTTGCAAGTGATAGATATTTTGTGGTCCAATATTGGTGCTCATGCGTGGCTACCCCGAGGAGATTAAGTGCGATGGGTCGTCGACTAAGAGCTTTTGTGCAATGCCAGTACTTTGATTGATTTCTTGGATTGAATGAGAGAGATCCATATTGCAAGTTCTGCTCAAAGACGAAAGGTGTAACATGTAATGATTAACAGTGAAAGAAAGATTGTGGAGACCAAATACTTTTCTGTCAGACTTTCAACTTATTGTTGGAGAAATGTGAAAGTTACTCGTGAAACAAGTGCAATGGTTAGGTGAGTCCCACAGAATTACATCTTTTCTCTTGGCCCGAGCAACAAGAGTCGTCACTGGTGCAGAAGACAGGTCCTTTTAAGTCCAGGCAAGTGCCAGCTTGAAGGTTAAAGAAAATTGAGGTGTGCAAGAAACGCGGCCCCCGTGATTAAACTCGGGCTACGGGGACACTGCGGATAGGGGAGTACGGACTCTCTGGCCAATAAAATCAAGTATTGAACAAAGAGTAGGAGGGCGTGGGACGTCTGACCCCACTGCAGGGAGGAATGCACTCCGCGGGGAGAGAATTTTGCAAACACGCGTATCGGAAGCGGAACTACGTGGACGAAACTAGCGATGCCGGGTATGGCGGATGCTCGTCTCCGGTGGCGATAGGACCGAAAGATGGGTTGGAGATCGACGAGAACAATACGGTACGGACTGAAAGGATTATAAGAGCCTGGAGGAGCAAGTACGAGGGCTGACAGAGCAGCTAATCCGAGGCGGGAGAAGAAATAAGATGCTGCGGAGGAGTACGATCTAGAGATCGCTGTTTTGGCCTTGCCGTTCATGCTTGTCCTGTGCTTGATTAGTCTTGCCCTCGTTCGCGCCTCGCAGATCACCTGCGTTGTGACGACATCCGCAACCATCCTCCCTTCATGTTACAACCCGAGAAAGCTAAGAGTCCCCCAGTGTCTCGTCCTTTCCGTCTGTGATTCGGAAATAGATCGAGAGGAAAGTGAGGGCCTACACAACTTTCTAATCAAATGTGGTATTGGTCTTATTTATATCTGCATATAGGAGTTGATGATTCTTTTACATCACCCTGGGTTGAAGCAAGTGGTTGTAGATCAGAAAGTACAGCACAGAGACACGCCCTTAAAGACTTATCCGGGAAATATGAAGAATGCAATGGCAATTATATAAGCTTACACAAAGCACTATAACAAGAAATTTTCATCTTCTACTGTTGCTTAAGTAGCAGCTGGCATTAAATTGCATTAAATCGAGGGCCTCTCATTAAGCGACACACATATATTAGTGTTAGCACATCGTAGACCATAGCTTTTAAACTCACTCCACAGAGCTTCTGTAAAAATCAGCTCGGGAATTGCTGAGCAAATTCTCGAAGTATAGAGCATGATATCATGGACCTATACATGAGAACCTTTCCACCTTGTGTGTCATTCCACAAAGATGCTATTGGGAATATACCTGGGCTGGCAGCGGGTGGGCTTGAGCTGGTTCAAACGAATTGACGAGCCGCGGATTCACTTTCCGCCATCGGCGGACATGCCACCTCGCCGCTCCCGGAACACGATGCTGGTGAGACGGAAGGGCGCTTTAGAATATTCTATTTCCCGAAGATGCGTACTTCCCGAGAACCACCGACAACGTTGTATGGCCAACGTGGAGATAGCGACAACTTGTCGATAGGCCGGGCAAGTATAACAAGGGCGCACGAGTGAGCCAACAGACAGAGCCTGTTTGTCCCAGACTCAAGTACCCAAGAAGAAGCCTAGCTGAAAGGCCAGACCACCAGCAGAGAAAAACCGACGTAGCACCTATTTCCAACAACCTACCCAAGAACGAGCTGACTCTCATAGATGACGGACCCACCTACTAAAGCGATACAATGCAGAGCGACAATCATTAGTACAGCACCATCATCTTCCATACCTAAGACCAAGCAGTGTCGATACCCTCAGTTACTTATGATTTGCGCTGCCGGGCGTAGCAGTCTTATGGGACAGAATCTTCACGAGTTCATGGCCACGAAATAGTATATTCTCGATATCGCTTTCACGGTCCCGATCGGTATCCTGAACGTGGGGCACTCAGGACATTTATCTGTATCGCTCGCCTTCCAGCCATACCAGTCGCTAACCGGCTTTGGCTGTGTGCTTCGGGTCATTGTATGCTGAAAGGTGAACTTCTGTTCACAATTTCAGCTTTGCGCTGTGCATGAGGGAACGGAGCTGTGTTTCCTTATGCTTGATTTTTTCTTTGCTCTGTATTTATGGCTCCGAGGGTGTATTTCCCTTCACTCTTGCCGTCGAGCAGACAAAACATGCTCCCATACCAATGTATAGGCACTGTTTTAGCCCTGTTTGACTGTCTCGTGGAACGGTGAGGGTACTCATCTGTTTCACAGGTTAACTCCTGTATGAGTGGGTTACTGGTATGGGGGTGGTCGGGATTCGTTGGTGTTGCGTTTGGTGTGTTCTGATAGTAAGATATGCGCCAACCAACACTATTGAGAACTAAAAATCTGATAGCGTGGCATTTTTCATAAGATTATCGGCCAACAATGTATAATCCACTATGTCTTGAGAGTGTTGCGCAGAAGTCCTAAACAATCAAAAAACTACTACTGTAGCTTAGCGCCACGATGAATAATTGGAGGCCTAGAAATCTGTACTTGAGAGGTGTTGAAGTGTGCCGTTGTTGGCATAGATCTATAACGCTAGGGGTTACTCGCTAGATTGCGTGGCATGGGCTATTCAATATTAATTTTGACCTTAATGGCTTCCTTCTTGGCCACCTACTGGACAAGCCAGACTTGTGAAGGGCTTGGATATTGTTGTCACATGCCACACAGCTGACGCAGTCTTTACTATAAAGGCATCGGCAGCTTTTAATAGGTTGCCGTTGACCTCTTGGTGGCCTCTCCGATCAGTCTCTCCTTGAATTTTGGTCCTCACCGCTTGGAGGGGGACGGCCTGATCTCAGCAGGGTCCTTGTGGTACATAATTGCCTTCCACTTAGCATTAAGGAGAGAGTGAAACTTTTGTTTTGTGTCATATGACCTGGTGTCATAATTGATGTTACTTGCTCCAGGAGGGACCAGATTATTACAAGGGGCTTTTGAAAATATGATTTTCCTGTCATAGACACCGGAAATTCCGCAAGAACTTCTATGTATTTATCCTCACGTATTGAGTCTTTTATAGCCTGGTGTTGGGCTCAGTGGTTAGGGTGGCGCTTGAGATCTAGGGTCCTAGATGTCTACTGCCTGTCTGGCCGCTGAATAATAACACCAGGGGGTTGACTCAGCCGTCAATCCTTCCGAGTGTATCGGCGAAATGAGTATCATGTTCCAGGTGTGTGTACTGGAAAGGGGGCAACTGGCATCAGCGGACCAGTCGCGACCTTCAAGAAATGAATAGGCTACCCCGGCAAGCTAAGCGGCCATCCGACAACATTGAGTCTTGCTGTGAAATGCACTACGCCAGCAGACGGGAACCCGCAGTAGACAGCGATTTTATTCTGAAAAAAACATGCAAAATGCATGACAACTTAACAGAGAGGCCAATTAGACTTGGGTGTAGGTTTGAAGGTGATTGGTTACTACCTGAGAGTAATTTCACAATTGATATTATAAGGGGGTGGACACTTATCACCCAAGATATTCTAGTGTTTTAATTCTTTAATTAATGCTTGTGTTGGAAGAATGGCAAAGTATCGACCCAATCAAGGTGTGCAAAGTGGTGGCAA
>CM068953.1:101573327-101589564 GCA_035128595.1 Eptatretus atami
TTCAATAAGCTGACTCCAATGATAATTGAGGTAACACTGGTCAACAGCGTATTATGTGACGAAGGTTTCGTCACTCCTTTGGTGTCGCTTCCCTGGTCTCTGTATATGCTCCGACTGAGGCCTGTGATCTCACTGTGAAGGACGTATTCTCTGCCATGCTCGAGTCTGTGGTTGATCAGTGCCCCAGGTGACATACTCTTCCAGTCTCGAGGGATTCCAAATCATTGATTGGCACTGATTGGGATGGTTATGAGACATATGTTGGTCCCCATGGGTCTGGAAATGTAAGCCAGAATAGCACCAATTTCCTTGACTTTGCAAGAAGTCGTGCATTTTCTGTGGCTGGTTCATGGTTTCAGCGCCCACAGGCTCATCGCTGGATTTGGTATGCCAACGCTGGTGGTGTGGCAAAGGAGATTGGCCATGTTCTCATTGATGGTCGATGGAGGATGATCCAGAACTGCATGGTCTCCCGGAGTTCTCAGGTCCTCAATACTGACCACAAGCTTGTTGTAGCAACTCTGAAGTTGCAGTTTAAATCCGGGAAATTGGTAGTATCTCAGCCTAGGCTGGATGTTGGCATGATCAAGGATGAGATGATAGCTGAGGAGTTTGCGAACAGGCTGAGTGGGGAATTGGGGGGTCTGGGTTCTTTAGGAAATCCTCAAGAGTTGTGGAGTGCCTTCAAGACCACCATCCTTGATGTTGACGGTGGATGTCTTGCAGCTCACGGTCGGGGGAAGATTAATTTTGACTCTCAAGGGACACTGCATAACATTGATCAGAGTCGCATGGCCAGGCATAATGGCAGAGCCGAGCTCATAAGGGAGTTGAGGCATCAAATTGTACGTGCGCTGAGGGAGGACAAGGAGTCCAATGTGTGAGGAATCTGTGAGGGCATAGAGCATCACCTGGGGCCAAGTGATTCTCATCCTGCTTCCAGGGCAATTCGCACATTGAGTTCCTCCAAGCCCATCCCTCGGTGTACTGTGGTTCGAGCAGAGGGTGGTGGGCTCTTGACAGAGGTGGTCAAGTTTCATTCAAATCGTGTGTAGTTTCAGAGAAGAACTTGCAAGTGATCGTGGACAGATGGATGACCAGACAGATGATGCGCCATCCCATATGTTACCCAGAACTACCTTCCAGGGCAGCTAATATTTGGACACTGAGCATTTGTTTATGATGTTACGGCTGTGGAAATTGACAGAACACCATAAAGGTCCCTAGATCAGTTAGGCCGATAAGTCCGTTTCAGATAGATTTCCCCACCGTTGTTTAAAGGGAACTATTCATGTTAACCGGGCTGTGATGTTTGAGTTAGCCGTTATTCTTACTATCGTTTTTTGGACCAACCATGTCCACCACCAACATCTTTCCTCACAACCGCTTCACAACAACCACCCCCACCACCAACATCCTCTCAACAACCGCTTCAAACCAACGTGCCTTCACCACCACAACCAAACCTGCCTCTCACCAAACCACGCCATCCTCACCACTTCGCCGCAACCGTCAACATCTCCACACCACAAACATCGCCTCACCTTCGTCTCCGAAACGACGCAATCTTTGCGAAGCAGCGCGAGTCCGCATCGAGCGGCGTCGCTGCAGGCCGACGCGGGACGTTTGCTCGTCGGATCAAGCTTGGTGATCTCGCGCACGTCCGCTTTCCGCGCAGAGGTCAGAGGTCAGAGGCGATCGATCGAGAGGCTTGATGATCTCGCGCACGTCCGCTCTCCGCGTAGGGGTCAGAGGTCAGAGGTGACGGAGCGAAGGCCAAACCGCGTCTCACCAGCCCTATATAAGGACGGGCGGAACGCCGCGTTACGAGCAGTTGGGGAGTCCGCGTGAGTTGGTGGAGGTCTGGGTTCGAGTTGGGTCGAGTCGAGTCGAGTCGAGTCGAGTCGGGTCGAGTCAAGTTGATCGTCGGTCTGAGCCAGTCTGGAGAGGTCGGGGAGTCGGAGGAAGCCAGAAGCCAAGGAGCTGCGTAAGTCTGGGCTCGTGGCGGAGTCGGGAGCTTGGAGCTTGAGCTTGCAGTCGGTGGAGAGTCCGGGCGTCGCGAAGGAGACGCGAGCTGGAGGCGCAGCCTTGCCTGCTGTCTCGCGCGGAACCGCGCGTTCGTGTGGAGAGAGCTCGCCAGCCAGCGACAGGCGGTCTGAGGTGATCGGGCTTCGGTGCAGTTCGAGCATCACTGAAAAAGAAGAGAGATAAAGGAGAACAGAAGCAAAAACAGATTTGAAAAGGACTTTTATAAATTAATGATAATGCTGTATTGAAAGGACTATGCGAAAATGTTAGGATCGACAAAACATAAGGGAACGTACCTTCATCTTGGAAACAGCTTTCAAAGTTAATTAATAGAAACCAAAGTTTTGAGATGAGCGGAGGGTTTTCAGAGACTATTTGCTATTTCATTGAAAAAAGAGAGTATTGGAAATGGATAAAACCCTCATTATATAGGAACATCAATTATTGACGTTGTCAAAGTCTTAATGTATGACTATTACTTTAATAATTTAAAATAAAAGTATAAGGATTAATGTGTCATTGTTATATATGGATACAGATAGTTTTATATTCGAAATAAGACAAGTTAGTATAATGAGGAAATGATTGATAATATTGATATGTATTGATACAAGTAATTATTAGTCTGATGGTATGTTGTTTTCATATAAGAATAAAAGGGTTATTGGTAAGTTTTAAGGATGAGTTGGGTGGAAAGGTCATGATGAATTTTGTGGGTTTGAGTTCAAAAGTCTTATGCTTTCAACGATTTTGATAATAATAACATTGAAAGGTGTGATAAGAAGCTAAAGGGAATAAAGAAAAATAATCAAGAAACAATAAACTTTAACCATTATTAACATAACTGTTTAATACCTTAAACAAGGAAAGAGTACAGAAAAATGAATACAATAAGAAGTTATAAAACATCAATTATAATACAGAGATATAAATAAGAAAGCATTAGGAGCTTTTGATGATAAAAGATAGAAATTAGAGAAATGGAATCAATTGTCTCCTAATGGTTATAAGTTTAAAGTGTTAAGATATTGGTTGGGGGTTTTAACGGGCTAGCGCCATCTTTTTCCTGATTTATAAATGAAAAGCCAAGCAATAACCAAAACCAAAGAGTGGAGATGTAATCAGCCATTGGTATTTAAAGGGAAAAGAAAAAGAATTGTGAGAAATATCAAATAAGTCTCATTGAAGAATTAACCGGGGTTAAAAGTAGATAAAAACAATAAGCGAGATAAATTAATTACAAATAAGTTGGAGGATGTAAACAAAAAAAATTAATATCCTTGAGTGGACTGAAAACGTTGATGGTTATCAATTGAACAATGGAAAAACAATTAACTACAATCTAAAAATGATATGTGGCTCAGGAGGTGGTCAATCAAGAGCATGGAGAGAAGTTTAAATTTTATTTTCTGCTCAAACAAAGACTATAAACCAAGAACTAAGTTCTAAATAATATTTGTGAATATACTCGATGGTGATGAATGTAATAGGAATTAATTTTATTCCGAAAGTAGAACATAAACAAATATTCATTTGGATCCCTTTGAATGGAAGAAAATATAAAAGGAAGAAGTGCTTTAATCAGTAAGTCTCAAATTTACATTTGCTCAATGGGGGCAGAGATCAGTCTCCTATTTTGGGGCTTTTAGGGCTTGAGTCAGAAGGTTTCCCCATTCATTTGTATGGAGAGGGAAGAAATCAGTCCCTCTTTTGGGCTTTTTGGACGCTTGATTTTGGAGTGTTTTTCCCTTTTTCCCCATTCATTTGTATGGATGCCTTAGAAAACCCATTTATCCTCTACTGGATGATGTATATGAAAATATCCAGATAAACTTATAACAAACATCAAGACAAACAAAAAAAGAACAGAAGCAAAACAGATTTTGAGAAAGGACATTTATTTAAAGTTAATGAATAATGGCTGTATTTGAAGACTAATGGAAAATGTTAGGTATCGACAAAACATTAAGACTTATACTAACATCTTGGAAAACAGGCTTCAAAGTTAATTAATAGACCAAGTTTTGAATGAGCGGAGGTGTTTTTCAGGTGTTTCTTTTTAGACACATGGGCTGATGCCGTCTGGACCTGCAGCCAAGAAAAGGTGGGAGGCAGGAGCACAATTGAAGAATTCCCAGCATGATCCAGAAGAGTAGGTATGTCTTTTGGTAGAAGAGAAGAAGAAGAGAAAGAAGGTGTGTCTTCTAAAAGGAAATGAGTCGCATTTTTGCTGCAGCGCGAGGGAGCTTGGCTGACTCCAGGCTGACTCATTTTGACAAAAAAAGACTGCTTGCTTCAAATTATTTGGAGAAGAACTTTCATAAAATAAATATCATGCTTTCATTAAACATTATAATGTTGAATTTGGAAAGACTATGAAAAAATATAAGGAATCGACAAAATGACATGTGACTCAGGAGGTGGTCAAACAAGAGCATTAAGAAGAAGTTTATCATTTCATCTCTGCTCAACAAGATACTTAAACCAAGAACCAAGTTCCAATTATTCTTGTGAATATACTCAATGGAATGAATGTTATAAGAAATTAAGTTATTTCTAAAAGTAGAACATAGACAAATATTGTTGGTTCGCTCTTTGAGTATAATAGAAATATGAAAGGACTGTGATTATGTTGGGGGGAAGAAGTGCTTTAATCAGGAAGTCTCAATTTTCATTTGCTTGTATGGAAGGAAGGGGATAGGTGGAGAGGAAGTGAGTCTCCCATTTTGAGCTTTGTGGGCTTGGGTCAGATAGTTTTCCCCTTTTTTCCCATTCATTTAAATGGTTTGTCCACGCAGCAACAATTATCATCTATGGCAGTGATTCGTGATTTTTGGTAGTTTTACCTAGATAGGGGGGTTGTTGGCAGTCCTTGAGTGCCTGTGGGAAATATGGTGGGGGACAAATCAGACACAGCAGGTGGGGGGCGAGACGGAGAGGAGATGGTAGAAGACAGAAACCACCGACCTGCCTGGTGTGAGAGAGTGAGAAAGCCCAAAGACAGCCTCATCGCGGAGATACCAATGATCCGAATGCCTTGGTTTCCACAGCATGAAGCCAAGAAAGGTGGGAGGCAGGAGCCACAGCCCAGAGTGGAGACAGCACTCCATCTGGCTGGACGAAAGCTGTGATGTGGTCAGGAGCTCAGGTGGGCCGAGGAAGGACATTGACGATGGAGGATCCAGTCGACGACTTGCTTTGGAGGCCAGCTTGGAAAATATGGCTTTCCCAGGAACAATATCATGGCAGATGTGAGACACAGAAGCCTGAAAGAAAGGATTTCTTCCAGAGGATTTTTGCGAAAGTGGATGGAGAGGGGGGGTCCAAACGGTCCTTCGTGGAGACAGAGTGAGTTTGTGAGATTTGTCGCCGATTGAAAGACATGTTCCACATGTTGGAGTTTTGGACCAGTTGTTGTGATTTTACCCAGATTTGCAGTGAGCGAAGAAGCTGCTGCTTGCCGTCTGAGGGATGACAGATGGTACGCGCAGAGGGTGGAGTCATCAGCAAAGCAGGAATAAAGCATCAGCAAAAATATAGAGGATTTTCCAGAGAGTCGGAGAGATCGTTGATGAAAACCAGAAAAAGAACAGTGCGCAGAACGCTTCCTTGAGGAACCCAGCCTGGACAGGAAGAGGGGATGAATGAACTCCAGAATGCTTCCTTGAGGAACTCCAGCTGGACAGGAGAGGGGATGAATGAACTCCAGAATGCTTCCTTGAGGAACTCCAGCCTGGCAGGAAGAGGGGATGAATGACTCCATTAAGGGCCACACGTCGACTGCGACAGGATAGGGAAGTCTGCGAGCCCTGATGGAGTTGGCATTGAATACCATAGGAGAGAGTTTGTTGAGCCAGGCAGGGTGCCAGACCATGTCAAAAGCACGCGATATGTTGAGGGATATGGCTCTAATTTAATGTCTGGCATTGAGGACCTCCGCCCAATTGTTGGGAGAATAGAAAGCAGAATATCCAGGGTAGAGTGACCTGTTCTGAAACCAAATTATGATCGGAAATCAGGCCATTGGAGAAGAGGAACGATTTAATGTCTGAAGCGATGATGGATTCCACAACCTTGCTTATGATTGGGAGAAGGCTGATTGGTCGGTAGTTGCAGCGATCTGTTTTTGCCTTTTTTATTGAGAGTAGTAAGGTTTGCTGATTTTCAAGCAAATGGCAGATGACCTTGAGCAAATGAGAGGTGAATAGACAGAGAGAGGCGTGAGCAAGAGCAGAGGAGCAGGCTTTTTAGGAACACGTGGGCTGATGCCGTCTGGACCGGTTGCAGAATCTGAGTCGAGGCTTGACAGAAGCTCTCCACCTTGTCAGGAGAAAGGATGCAGAGTCCCACGGACATTTGAGTGCGACTGGTTAAGGTGGGTACACAAATCGATGGGTTTGGACACAAGATTTGATGCAAACAACTGGGTAAGGTGTGCACAGAAAGCGAATGGGTTTTGGATACAAGATTTCGATGCAAAGAACGAGTTTAGTTAGTTCAGCCTTTTCACGTGCGGTATCAGCAGTGCGGCCATTTGAGTTAAGGAGGGGATCGAGGGGAGCATACACCAGAAACAGATTTGATTAGATGAGACCAGGATTTGGAGGAGGGAAAGAGGTTTGAGAGTTCAGATTTGAGCTTCGAAAGATGTGTTTTCTGGCTCTACTGAGGGTAGATACACACTTGTTCTGAGCTTTATTGAAGGAAACTGAGATTACCTTCAGTTGGGTTTGCTTTGCATGGAGGCAAAGACAAGTTGTCTCAGGACAATTGCCACGCAACAAGCTTCAGTGAACCATGGCAGGAGAATGTAGGACAATTGAAGACGAGAGGGGATAAATCTGTGCATGAGGAGAGCAAGTTCTTTGAAAGAATTCCCAGGATGAGTTGATGTTGGAGAAAGTAGCGATTGGAGACTAGTGAAGAAGTTTGATGGATGCTTGGAGACCCTGCCAGTGGCCTGAGTGAAATGCCAGACTCGACGGCGCTGAAGTGGTTCTCTGATAACAGCCAGAGAGATGTCCACTTTGACAAGCACGTTATCCGAATAACCGATTGGAGCAGAGGAAGAACAGCAGATATTTTCAGGAAATTTGTCAAAATCAGATCCAGAAGAGAAGAGTGCCATTGGTTGAGATCGCGGGTCGGGAAATTGACCGATTGAGTCAGTCCCAATGAGTCGCAGAAAGCTTTTGCTGAAGTGCCATGACAGTGAAAGAGGTACCCACACATACCAACTGGCATGATGACATTGAAGTCACCACATAGAGAAAGAGAGAGAGAGAGAGAGAGAGAGAGAGAGAGAGAGAGAGAGAGAGAGAGAGAAGAGTTTGATGAGAAGATAGAAGTTGATCCATGTTTTCGGATAGTGAGATGTAAATGGAGTCACCACTGTTTGGTGGATGGTACAGTGCACATATAATCATGAGTGGGAGTGGAGGGGAAGCCGAGGAATGGAGTCTTTGATGAAGAGAGCAATTCCTCCACCAGCACGAGTCTCAGGTCTGTCATTCCGGAGGAGGGAGTAACCAGGGAGAGATACTTGGGAGTCAGAGACGTCTTGAGGGAGGAAAGTTTCTGTTTGGCAGATTATGTCTGGTTTGTCAGTGGCAACTGTATGGAAAGATCAGTGAGGTTTGAGCGAAGGCCCCGGATATTTGAGGTCCACACTGTTAAAGAAGGGGAGGGGAGGAGATTTTGGGTGCAGTGGATTGGAGGGGAGGGGTGGTAGGAAAGAGAGGAGGGGGATGTAAGGAGAGCTGTTGAAGAAGTGTGGGGGATTGCAGAATAGCTAGGGGAGGGCCGGTTGAGGAGGAGAAAAGGCTCTCTGGTGCTGGGGGAGAGGGTGGGCAAGAGAGGGGACAGAAGGCAGTTGAGGATTTGAGGAGGTGGAGTGATGAGAGGGAGGTGAGCGGGAAGGGAAGGAGGCAGCTTAGTGGATGAGAGGGGAGGCAACTTTGAGAAGGGTGAGAGGGAGGCTTGCTTGGAGAAGAGTGTGATGGTTGCTTTTAAGAGGGAGGGGTAAGAGGGGTGAGTTGGCACTGAAGTTGGAAAAAAAAGAATGGTTGATGGAAAGCAAACATTCATAGCAAACTGGGGTTTTAAAAAATATTAGGTCAGACATGTGATTAAAGACATTTCTTGATGGATACAATAAGGCGAATTAAGAGAATGGAGAGAAGGAATGCTGTAACAGTTGGATTTTTTTGGCAAGGTATGAATGAAAGGTCAAATTGAGAGCAGTCTGTTGAAATAGAAAAAGAGTAGTGCATGATGATACAGTAATGACTACCACACGTGTGAAGAGAAGAATGTGAGGAAAAGAGGGGTCTTAAAAGATCAAAGGGGTCTGTCTCAGCAGTCTAAACTCAAAAGGCTGAAAAAAGTACATTTTAAACATTTGTAATTTATAGACAAAAAAGCATGAGACACCACACACAGCGTACACGCACGTGCGCGCACGCACACAACACACACACACACCCTCATCCTTTTATAGGAGATGTCTTACACTTCATCCTGTTCATTACATAACTTAATCATCTTTCTCTTCATCGTGAGAAATTAACAATTTATTATGCTGCATACAATTGAGTGTTTGAACCGTTTCCTTCTTATTGCAGCCTGGTTTAGCTGACGGGTATAGTGACTTGCTTGAAATCTTCGGGTCCTGAGTGCTAAAAGAGCTTGCTCACCTGAGTTTGAGCCCTGTTATGCAGTGAGACGTAACACTAAGTTGGTTGAATCAGCCACAAATTGGTAGAATAGCCATTCGAGTATCCTGCACAGGAGTGGCGACCTGTCCAGGATTGTGCCCCCGGGCCAAGGAAAATCTACTTTGGAATCCATATATAGTCCAAACATGCGAAAGGAGTGCTTCTACTTCTTCTTCGTCTTCTTTTTCTATGAAATGAAGTCAATTTAATTGCAAAATAAAACGATATTCCATAGCGCTGATTGAAAATAACGTTGTTGAAATATTTATATGAATAATACGAAACACTCCAGATATGGATCATGAACAGTGGGGAGAAGCGGGGTGGGTGGGTGTTTTCGGGTGCGTGAGAGGGGAAGTGGGGAGAAGATTCAATGGTAGTTGAAAACGTTGTCCTCACTAAAACCCAGCCCACCCCCACCCCTTTCCCTTGTCCCTGGAATCCTCTGTTATCAGAAGTTGGAAATGAAAGTGATTCCCATGCCCATGTGCCAGAAGGAATAAGTTGTTAATTGCATAAGCCATTTGATTAACATCACCATTTAATGCAGTATAATATAAGTATGAGTGAATGGCAATTCAATAATACATTTACATTTATAAAGACCAATCTTTTGGGATTGGCCTTATTTCTAGGAATTAGTAAACATCCTAATTGCATAACACACCTTCATGTGGTTTGTATAAAGAAAAGTTCTTCGAGCAGACAATTCATTTCTGCTGTTATAGTTAACGAGTAAAGCCATGGAATTACATATTTTTACCTTCCGTTGTTTCATGACAATGATACAAACCTTGCAATTCTTAATGTACTTCATGTCTTTTGAAATCTATGAACACAAGATTATTATATTCTTTGTTTAAAAATATGTCTTGTCACTTCTCTTGATTGTATGTTTCAAATGACAATGGAAAAGGATTGAGGAAAGAAGGAATATCATATTGGGAGGACTATATCCTGTCCACTTGGAATAGGCAAAAAAGAGAGTCATTTAAATCAACACCAGAATTGCCAGGATGCACAGAGTAAGTATTTTACACAATTACGTTTTCGTTTTAGATAAAACGACTCTTATTGTACCATCGTAAACATATCTTTTTCTTTGCTACTTATGATACCGTTTGTTGTGCTTGCATTTACCAGGGCCGTGACACGTTCCTTGCCAGAAATTGTCAGTTAATGGAATTTCAACATCTTTTGACAAACGTTTCCAGTTTTTATGTTAAATTTAGTTTTTTCACATTGTACTCTCGAAACTGAATAATGACATTACTTTATTATATATTTCTCTAAATCAGGCACAAACTTTTCAAAAACAGTTGATTTGATGAAATATTTTTATTACGGGCCTTGTATGAGTTGTGCAAGTAACTGGTCCTTCAGATCTTTGATTTCATCACAACATTAAAATAAGTTCGTTATTGATTATTCATATACTGTTATTTTAAAATTTCCGAAGGGATTTAGAATGAAGGTTTATGAGCAACTTCGGGAAAGTTTTGTGTATCTTATTTATCAATATTGTATTACTTGAAATGTAGGATAAACTCATTGATAATCATGTTTCTCTCCCATGATGTCAACTGTAATAAATAACTCTCGGAAGACTCTTAGATGAGGAGGGATTTTGTCAAAGCCTTGGCCTAGCATAGTATATAAATCAACAGATTTGACAATTCCCCAACCTTGTCAAAATCAAGAGTTCAATTGTCTTGGAATCCATTGTGCTCACTGTATTCTTTTTTTCGTTTGCTGATGACTTGCGGAATTTGTTATTAGCTGTTGAAACTGACTCGGGAGAAGAACTCTGAGATAATAATCTTACCAAATGCAGGCTATGGCTAGTTACAAAAAGGAAAAACAACTAAGAAATTTGATGCACGAGAGGCTATTTGGCCCTCATGCCTGTATGAAATGAATGCCACATTAAATGCTAAGAGTGGCCGTTCTGAGTCTGAGAAAGGTTGTGCCATTGTTTGTGAAAGTGATGGTACCACAGAGTTCTCTTGGAAGTAATGGCATTTCCCCAAGCTCAGTGTCCTCTTTTGTCTCGTCTAACAGTCTGAGTTGTATTAATGTTAATCATGTGTGTGCTATAGCTACACTACGAGCGTCAGATACCTTTAAAGGGAGGGGGGGAGAGCTAATTTAATTCGGGGAATGATTGGATAAGTGGCATGTGAGAAGTTGGCAAGCCTCAGGGACAGACACAGAGTTTGAGAAATAATTATTTTTTAGCATAGATTTTTTTTTGGGAAGGGGAGGGGATGAGGGCAGTTTCCGGTGAGTAATGCACAAACACCGACCACATAATCTTTTAACGAGACCCTATTATCGGCATCACCATCACTAAAAATTTGCCCAACAACACCATCACTAAAATCCATACTCGAGCTACATTCAAGGCCAAATCCCTGCACCATCTATCTGCAATGCTTCTCACAGAGTTGGAAATTCGAGTTGGTGACTCGGACTGGAGTCACCAAATTTTTAGATTTGCGAACTTGCTTGTGACTTGAGTTTGTATGATTTGTTGACAATGTTCGAAAAATAATCGTTGAAGAAGAAAAGAGCAATCAGAGATTGCAGACCCTCGCCAGGACTGTTTTATGTGGTGTTTGTGTAGTTTTGTGTAGTGTATTTGTATACTGGTGTGTTACGTAATTAAAAATAAGAAATGACAAGAAATGCCACTTTATATCTGCTGGCAGGGAGGACTGGGTACCAAGACATCCCGTTTTGATGCAACCTCGCTTTGATCGGATACTTGACCCTGACAATGACCTTCACTATTATTCGATTTAATTCAGAATGTAATTGAAAGAAGTTCAATTAAATAAAATGGAAGACTAAATAAGTATAGTCCGCAATGGAGTCATCAGAAGGAACCCAAGCAAGCAAAAAGCAATATTGTCATCAGGAGGAACCTGGAGAGGATTCGGGTTTCAGTGGCTACTTCTTTATCCTCAAACCCATCCAGGCGCAGCCAAGTGAGCCTTATTTTTTTAAACCAAAAAAACCCAGATTCAAAAATAAAAAAATTCTGGCTGCCAGACCATGTGTCCGATCAGGTCGAAATGTAAACATATATTTCCATCACTACTTGATCATAATTGTGAAGTTCATGTTGATTGATGAAGCAGTTCAGGTTCAAGAGAAAGAATATTTTTTAAAGATTTTCCTCAATCCAAAATGGCTGCGAGACCATATGACCTATCACTTGTTCGTGAAGGCCTGGTATCCCCAAGGCATGGGGAACATTTGTGTGTAGTTTCCCCTCAATCTGTCCAGCCGTTCTGGAGATTTTAATATGTTGTAGGGTAAATCCAATATGGCTGACAAACCATGTGACCTATGACATATGTGTGAACGTTTTGTTCCTTATGGAAAGGCAGTCATGCATGTAATGGTTTGCCTTGATCTGTTCAGCTGTTTCAGAGAAGATTATTGAAGGGTTTTTTGAAAAAACAAAAGAAACAATGTGGTTGCCGAAACTCATTCCCGATGACGTCATCATTTTTTCTTCTGTGGACCAATTTATCACTAAATGACGCTCAAATATTTTCATACAGATCAGAAGCAGTGTTCTATATATGCAATATTGATGTCATAAAGAAGGCAACTATGACATCACAAAAAAAATATGGGCAATACTCCTGGGTGCTCACCTGGTATAATAACGACAAAGAGGAGGAAGTCAACATAGGGCAGTATCAGCAAAATGTACCAATGAACCAATGTTATAGCAAATACCTCATATGTGAGCAACTCCCACCACTCCCCGCCCCCTTAAATCCCCTTCGACCCAAATTTTTATAGCGTGATTAAACTTTAGTCCATTACGAGTGATGAAGGTTGTGGTCAAGTTTCATTGAAATTGTGTTTGTAGTTTTGGAGAAGAAAGGGAATACATATTTTTTTTGTGGGGGGGGGGGCACGACCCTGCCCACACAGTATACCCTATTAGACCACAATTTTTTCATGTTGTGAACAAACTTTTGAACATCACGTTGTGTGAAGGTTGTGGTCAAGTTTCATTGGAGTTGTGTGTGTAGTTTCTGAGAATATAGCAAATAACTCTTCTGTTTTTTTTGGGGGGGGGGGGAGTGGGGGAGGTTGGGCAGGTCAGTCCAGATTGAAACTATGACTTGCTGCAATTACAAGTAAACCTGTACTAACTTTTTCATGGTCGGGTGGTCGGCGACTAAACTGTCTCCCCACCAGGTTTCCTGGTGAGAAATGTGTGTGGATATGGATTCCCAGCAGTATTAAAACAAACCTGTCAAAGAGGCGGAGGAGCTCCTTTGAGCCAATAGACATCCATCTCTCATGCCCAACTGTGTCTGTGGACATCCTCCTGCAGTTGGGTTACTTTCTTTCAGGTCATTGCAGGATTTGCACTCCAGCCACCGTAAAACAACTCATACCACTAAAGACAACAAAAACCACAAATAAAACTGAAAACACACTCCGTGGAGTTCCCTTTGTGCTGCTGCCTTTTCAGGGCAGCTCACTGGATGATGAATTGGGCAAAGCCTTCGTTGGCTGGGAATTGGCTGGGAACCCCATGCCTTGATGACAGGAGTGAAAGCACAGGGTAAATATCCAGGGTCAGATTGCGGTGTGTGTAGCAGAGTGGTGCCGAGGAGTTATCCACCAGACGGCAGTCTCTTCAGTTAACCTGAGGCAGTCCTCTTCGGGTGGGTGGCTGGAATGCCCTATCCTGAAGAGAGGATGATCACCTGTCTCTGTTATCATCTGAGTTCAAGCATTTGAACATCAGTATTGTTGCACTCTCTGTGGTTTTTAGACCGGATTGTGGCGAGATCATGGCGGATGGTTATACCTCCTATTGGTCTGGTTGCTCTGATGGTTACCATGCCCAAGGAGTTGCTGTAGCTGTGTTCAATAAGCTGACTCCAATGATAATTGAGGTAACACTGGTCAACAGCGTATTATGTGACGAAGGTTTCGTCACTCCTTTGTGTCGCTTCCCTGGCTCTGTATATGCTCCGACTGAGGCCTGTGATCTCACTGTGAAGGACGTATCTCTGCCATGCTCGAGTCTGTGGTTGATCAGTGCCCAGGTGACATACTCTTCCAGTCTCGAGGGATTCCAAATCATTGATTGGCACTGATTGGGATGGTTATGAGACATATGTTGGTCCCCATGGGTCTGGAAATGTAAGCCAGAATAGCACCAATTTCCTTGACTTTGCAAGAAGTCGTGCATTTTCTGTGGCTGGTTCATGGTTTCAGCGCCCACAGGCTCATCGCTGGATTGGTATTCCAACGCTGGTGGTGTGGCAAGGAGATTGGCCATGTTCTCATTGATGGTCGATGGAGGATGATCCAGAACTGCATGGTCTCCCGGAGTTCTCAGGTCCTCAATACTGACCACAAGCTTGTTGTACAACTCTGAAGTTGCAGTTTAAATCCGGGAAATTGGTAGTATCTCAGCCTAGGCTGGATGTTGGCATGATCAAGGATGAGAATGATAGCTGAGGAGTTTGCGAACAGGCTGAGTGGGGAATTGGGGGGTCTGGGTTCTTTAGGAAATCCTCAGAAGTTGTGGAGTGCCTTCAAGACCACCATCTTGATGTTGACGGTGGATGTCTTGCAGCTCACGGTCGGGGAAAGATTAATTTTGACTCTCAAGGGACACTGCATAACATTGATCAGAGTCGCATGGCAGGCATAATGGCAGAGCCGAGCTCATAAGGGAGTTGAGGCATCAAATGTACGTGCGCTGAGGGAGGACAAGGAGTCCAATGTGTGAGGAATCTGTGAGGGCATAGAGCATCACCTGGGCCAAGTGATTCTCATCCTGCTTCCAGGGCAATTCGCACATTGAGTTCCTCCAAGCCCATCCCTCGGTGTACTGTGGTTCGAGCAGAGGTGGTGGGCTCTTGACAGAGGTGGTCAAGTTTCATTCAAACGTGTGTAGTTTCAGAGAAGAACTTGCAAGTGATCGTGGACAGATGGATGACCAGACAGATGATGCGCCATCCCATAGTTACCCAGAACTACCTTCCAGGGCAGCTAATATTTGGACACTGAGCATTTGTTTATGATGTTACGGCTGTGGAAATTGACAGAACACCATAAAGGTCCCTAGATCAGTTAGGCCGATAAGTCCGTGTTCAGATAGATTTCCCCACCGTTGTTTAAAGGGAACTATTCATGTTAACCGGGCTGTGATGTTTGAGTTAGCCGTTATTCTTTACTATCGTTATTTTGGACCAACCATGTCCACCACCAACATCTTTCTCAAACAACGCCTTCACAACAACCACCCCACCACCAACATCGCTCTCAACAACCGCTTCAGACCAACTGCCTTCCACCACCACAACCAACACTGCCTCTCACCAACCACGCCATCCTCACCACTTCGCCAGCAACCGTCAACATCTCCACACCCAAAACTCGCCTCACTTCGCTCCGAAACGACGCAATCTTTGCGCCAGCAGCGGCGAGTCCGCATCGAGCGGCGTCGCTGCAGGCCGACGCGGGACGTTTGCTCGTCGGATCAAGCTTGGTGATCTCGCGCACGTCCGCTTTCCGCGCAGAGGTCAGAGGTCAGAGGCGATCGGATCGAGAGGCTTGATGATCTCGCGCACGTCCGCTCTCCGCGTAGGGGTCAGAGGTCAGAGGTGACGGAGCGAAGGCCAAACCGCGTCTCACCAGCCCTATATAAGGACGGGCGGAACGCCGCGTTACGAGCAGTTGGGGAGTCCGCGTGAGTTGGTGAGGTCTGGGTTCGAGTTGGGTCGAGTCGAGTCGAGTCGAGTCGAGTCGGGTCGAGTCAAGTTGATCGTCGGTCTGAGTCAGTCTGGAGAGGTCGGGGAGTCGGGAGGAAGCCAGAAGCCAAGGAGCTGCGTGGAAGTCTGGGCTCGTGGCGGAGTCGGGAGCTTGGAGCTTGCAGTCGTGGAGAGTCCGGGCGTCGCGAAGGAGAGCGAGCTGGAGGCGCAGCCTTGCCTGCTGTCTCGCGCGGAACCGCGCGTTCGTGTGGAAGAGCTCGCCAGCCCAGCGACAGGCGGTCTGAGGTGATCGGGCTTCGGTGCAGTTCGAGCATCACTGAGGGACGGACGGGTTCTACAGAGCATCAACTCTAAGAGAGCAAAGACCCGTTCGTTCCCTCAAACGAGTTGCCGACTGAGACTGAATCACCCGGCCGCTTGGCAAGACCCGAGCTCGACCGCGGCTACGCTAGCTGCCGTGGGAAGGAGCATCGCGGGTCGCCCAAGCGCGTCTGTGTGGAGAGAGCCGGAGAGAGCTCGCCTGCCGCTTGGCAAGGCCCGAGCTCGACCGCGGCTACGCTAGCTGCTGTGGGGACGGGACGTCGCGGGTCGCCCAAGCCAGACACCACGAGGGTGCAGGTAACCTGCAACGGTCTCGTGGGACTCGTTCGGTCTGCCAATCCCACGCCATAAAGACCCAAGAGGTCAGTCTGACCCCATTGCCTTTGATGGGGTCTTTTTCCTGTTTCT
>CM068953.1:101599469-101613917 GCA_035128595.1 Eptatretus atami
AAACTTGGTTTATTTATCAATCTAGAAGCTTTTTTCCAAGATGTTGCGAATCTAATGTTTAGTCTGTTTCTAACATTTTCCATAATCTTTCCAAATACAGCATTATTCATTAATTTATAAAAGTCCCCTTCAAATTTTACTTTTGTATTTGCACTGAGGAGAGATATATGAAAATACCGATTTTGCCAAACTTGGGCGAAATTGTTGGCTTGGTTGAAGACCTTATGAGCGATCCAAGACCACAGAAACGAGCTCGTCCTTGATGACCCAACCAAAGAGTTATACCTTGGAGACTTATGAGCGACCAAGACCGACAGAACGAGCTAGGCTTGAGTGGGATGAGCTTGCTTGCAGATCGCTATTTGTATGGACTAACCTTCAAGTTGGTGAACTGGATTCAAACCTCTTATCTGTTGAGGTAAGATTTTTATTTTCCTATTTTCAGTTCCTTTAAGCATCGACTCATTTAATATAAATAACTTAATTAATACATATTTATTTCTCTCACAGGAATTGTATCTGAAATACAATATGAAAATACTGCTTTGCTACAACTTGGGGCGAAATTGTTGGCTTGGTTGAAGACCTTATGAGCGACCAAGACCCACAGGAAACGAGCTCGACCTTGATGGCCCAACCAAAGAGTTATACCTTGGAGACCAGCAAAAGCCTGAAAAAAGTTTTTACAGGCAATAGTACATTGCGAGTTATCAAGACAACACCACTGAACGAGTTATACCTTGATGAGCCAGAATACAAGTTTTACCTTGGAGACTCACAAAATTTTGAAAAAATCAGTAAATGAGTTCTTGCCTTGATGGTTAAATAACTACTTCGAGACTCAGGAAAAGGGTTCTGCCAAGATGGTTCTAAATATGGGGCCTACCTTGGAGACTCACAAATTTTGAAAAAATGAGTGATGAGTTATCCTTGTGGTTTTAAATATGAACCGACCTCGGAGACCTCACAAATTTTGAAAAAATCAGTAAATGAGTTCTGCCTTGATGGTTTAAATAACTACCTTGGAGACTCAGGAAAAGGGTTCTGCCAAAGATGGTTCTAAATATGGACCGTACCTTGGAGACTCACAAATTTTGAAAAAATCAGGAAATGAGTATCACTTAGAGACTTTTGTAAGTTGGTTTTATTTGTGGAGACTTGAGAATGTGGTTCTGGCTTGATAACTCACAATGTGATACATATCTTGGAACTCAACAGGAATGTGGTTATACTTGAAGATTGGAAGTGGGTTTTATTTTGGAAGACTTGAAATGCTATCATCTTTGGGATCTAAACCTATCGATGTGGTTCTTTGTCGGATGGTGCTTGATGGGAACAAGATCAAGAAAGTTCTGGAAGAAAGTGCAGGCTTACTCCCCCTTTCTACGTCATCAACCTGAAAGCTTTTAAAGACAGATGGAAGAGAGAAAAAAACATAAAAAATATATATTGTTAGTTTCTGGGAACGAAAGTGGCAGGCTTACTCCCCTTTCTACGTCATCAAACTGAAAGCCTTAAAAGACAGAATTGGAAGAAGAGAAAAAAACCGTAAAAAATATATATAGGTGGAAATCTCATTTTGAAAAAGACATTGTGTTGGGCGAGGATTGAGTTGGGTTGAGATTTTGAATGTGAGGGTTGGGGTTGAGATTTTGAATGTGAGGGTTGGGACAACCACACACACACACACACACACACACACACACACAACACACACAGCATGCCATACATACATACATACATACATACACACATGCATACATACATACATACATACATACACACACCACACACATCAACAAACAAAGTTAAGGCCTTGACTATTCAGTAGAGGATTCTGTGTTTGGGGTTCACAGATCTAAGAACGTCCCTTGACACATTATATACTGTTATACACCTCGACTTGGCCTCGAGTGTCACAACGGTGTATAGGAGGAGGGAGTGAAGCGCCAACCCATTGCCTCCATTGCACACACACAACACACACACACACACACACCACACAACGCAGCACACACGGCACACATACACGCACATCAACAAACAAAAGTTAAGCCTTGACTATTCAGTTTGAGGATTTTGTGTTTGGGTTTCACAGATCTAAGAACGTCAACCCTTGACACACATTATATACTGTTATACACTCGGACTTGGCCCTCTAGTGTCCACAAAGGTGGATAGTAGGAGGGAGTGAAGGGACACACCATGGCTCCCATGGGTATTATGTGCTTAGTTTTGTCTTTTGTTAATTCCTGTGATAAAATGAACCTAAAATCTCTTCCCCTTCTAAATCATAATATCTTATAAGTCCAAGGAACCGTATCTATTACATAAACAATTTTAAAAAGTTTGTTCGGCCATCGTTTAATATAACCTTTTTCAAAATGAGATTTCCACCTATATATTCTTACGATATCACCAACTTTGAACTTAGGTTTTCTGACATTAATCTCTTTTTCAATATTTTAATTTTGTAAATGTTTCTGATGGTTTCATATTCGTTGACGTGTGAATCGTGTCATTATACTTATCCACAATACCTGATAAAAGATGACCATTGTTGTGAACCGAGTTTGTGTGAATTTTTTATATAGTCTCTCTTTTAAAGGTACGATTAAAACGTTCAACAACAACGGCCTTTCCTTCATCAAAGGTACTCTATCATGTAATACTGTTATTTTTAGAAAATTCATAAATGTCTTGTTAAAAAACTCTCTACCCTCATCAGTCCACAATTTTTTAGGTTTTCTCTTACTTTATTAAATATCTGTTGAAATGCTAACATAAGAGTATTACCTGTTTTGTTTTCTTTAAAGGGACAACCATGCGTATCTACCCCTCAAATCAATAACGGTTAAAGCATACTTGTACCCCTTATCATTATTGAGTTCAATCAAATCAGCGGACCACATATAATCAACTTCCTTGGAATAAACTTTCATTCTCTGAAACTTTGTGAATATTGGTTTATGTAATTCATCAGCTAATTGCTCTTCAATCTTAATGACATCATTAGAGCCTATAAGTTTATTGAATTTCCAGTCCAAGTTTCAATTTAGCACTGATCATCTTCTTCAAGATGAACCGATCAACTTTTTCTCTCAAGGTTGGATTTTGTATCAGAGACAAATTTAGACAACATTTCTCTATCGGCTTCATGCTTTTCTTCTAAAGTGTGGTATTCCCATAATCAATATCGTGCCTCCATGCACACTTCATCAACCCTATTGATGGGTTTACTCCATGCTTTTGGATATACTGCCTCATCTAATCTTTTATCCAAGTTGTGCCTGGACCACAGAAAAAATACCTGGTGAATGTAATTCCCCTGGTATTCCAGTAGTTGTAAATTTACTTCCTGATAAAAACTTTTGGATATCTCCTCGAGTTTGTGTTTGGAGATAAATTTGATTTTTTTTGTAACCAACACCGAACATATCTCCTTTTTGTATAACCCTGTTATTTTTACTTTTAAAATATGAGATATTTTTAGTATTGGTTTTTCTTTTTACATTTGAGACAATAACTCATTTATTAATGAGAAAAAATTCCGACAGAGTGCAAAAACCTTTTTAGTTTCCAAAATGCACATTTGAATATTAATTTTTAAAACATAAAGAATCATTAGAAATGCCTTCACTCTCTCCTCCATTTATTTAGAAAAAAGAAAAAACTTTAATTAACATCAATATCCTCTCCATGAAAACGATGTCAACGGTCTTGTCGAAATACTGCTAATAGACTTGTCAATTCTTTGTTTTCCTCCTCAGTGGGTGAGTTATTTTCTGTAATACCACCAATCTTTTTTAAATCTCACTGGTCCAGATTTTCATATTTATTCATTCTCGCTCTTTCCTCCTCTCTCCCTCTCCTCCTCCTCTCTCTTTCTCTCTCTCCTTTCTCTCTCTTCTCTCTCTCCTCCTTCTCTTTCTTCTCCCTTTCCTCCTCTTCTTCTCTTTCAACTTCCTCGTCCCTTACTATCTTGAATCGCTTACACCCATAGAATATCATACATATATTCATCAGGATTTTTTGTTTATTCCTGCATCCAAAATAATATTTTTTTACAACTGGAAACCAATAAAATTTATTTTGAATTTCTAAAAGAGCCTTACGTTTTCTTAACTTTATAATTTTTTCATTATTTAACATTCTAATTAAATCTAAAGTTGTCGGTTTATCAACATCAGCATAATGCACAATCTTTTATTGAAAATACCTCATTCTTATGTTGTGGAACATATTTATTAAAATACCGAATACCCTTTTTGAAGGTATGCTTGGACACAGAAATGATAATTTTTTTGAAGCCTTCTTGCCGTCATTTATGTATTAGAAATATATGTTAGAATAATATTATGACACGAAACACTCCCCATCTTCCGCATAGTTAAATCATTTTGTATTTCTTTACTTATTATGTATAATCCTGTTTTTTTTCTGTTTTCATGATATAAACTAGGGCAAAACCATTATTATATTTACCCTTATTAATTCTTTTATTGTTGTTTACTAATCGTGCTTCCACAAAACTCATTCTCTATACCAAGTGGATAATATTCTTCCTTACGAGACTGATTTATTTGTTCCAGGTCTTCTAGGTCAATTTTAATGAACAATTATACCTAAATCATTCATATCATACCCATTGTTCTATTCTCTCATACAAACGATACGCCTTCTTTACAAAAATTTATTTTAATTCGAACTGTGAATTCTGTATGAACTAGAGATAAAATCACACTTTGTATCTTTGGAATACACGGCCATTTTATTTAAGGATATATATATATATATATAATTATATATATAATATATATATATATATATTTGTGATAAATCACTTAATCTCACCAAGTCATTCGCGTCATCGGGTTGGATAATTTTTTAATTTATAAGCATTTTTCATATTAATATTTTGGTTATTTATATTTATGTCGTTCAGCCTGTGTCTTTGTGTAATAATTTGATAAATCAATATCCAGTTCTTGGGATACACCAAAGATAGAACAATCTTTACCAACATAAGTCATTTATATTAGATTAAAATAATGTCATCAGAAAAAATATTTTTGTTGAGTTGAAATAACACATATAGACATAATTGATCACAACACTTGGAATTTAATTCTTGGACTTGAAATGTTTGATAAACACTATTCTGTAAGAATTTTATGACTTCAACAGGTGGTGGAAGACAAAACTATCAAAATAATATTTGTCTTGATTATTAAAAATACAAACCCAATGAGAACCTGTTCCATTATTATCTTCTAAGTTCATAATAATATTCTTTGTATGTTTAGGCACGTTTGTTAATTCATCTCTCATACAAATAACCACATTATGAATTTTAAATTCCTTACAATATTTGACAAGTTGTAAATTTGATGTTGTATTCTTTCCAATTCTTTAAACCACTCATCAATGCTCATTTATTTATTAGAAAGATATAATCCATTACCCTTTTAGTTAATTTTACACCTGCTTGTGCGATAGAATATGCATATCTCCGACTAACAATCTCGCTTTATTAGGCAGACCTTCAAGTTTTTCAGCAAAATCTACAATTACACACTTCCACTATTTTGTTTCTCCAACTCTTTGTTATGTATTTCCAATTCTTTTTGAGCCCAGAGTTGAGCCTTCCTTTCGTTGGCAGTTTTCACCGCTGTTGAAATACCACCCGTCAATGCTCCAACCGCACTTAAACCAGCAAATAAAGGAATTAGAAATGGGAGAAATCCTCCACTCGTCTCTCTTATTGAATATTTTTTCAACAATGGTTTTGTCATTTTAATTTTAAGTGAGCCAGTATCATTCAAGATTTTAACCTGTTCTCTTGTGAGCAAAATCATTCTTACTGCTCCTTTTCTCTGATTGTATTAGCATTAATCGTACAAGGCTTTCGATTTTGAACACAAGATGATAGTTTATGAAGATTGATTTGATTAACATATACCCAGTTGGTACTTTGCCACTCATTTATTTAAAAAAATTATGTGAGACTAATCATAACACCATTATCTGTATTAATCTGCAATTCTGTTTTCTTCAAAAAGCAAACAATATGTATCAACTTCTTCACTCTCTCCTCTTTCAATGTACAGGGAAGTATCCACTCGATTAGACTTTATAGTTTCGTTTTGAGCACTCAGGTCAAACGCATAGATTGTATACAAACTTTTAAATGCTGTCATATCCAAATAGGATCTTTATTTCCATTACTTTTGCACCCCTTTTGGTAAGACTTGTATGCTTCAGCAAAATCATTTTTTTCCCAATTAATTTCCAATCTATCTCGTGGGTAAAATATTCCATCTAGAGAAACACAAAGTTGTTTCACCGAAGGCATTATCACTCAATGCATTATTCTTATCCGTCGCAGTATCACCATCTGGCTTTTTAAAAATGATCCACAGATATCGTGGCTTTCCTTCCAGAACACCCAAATTCCACGTGTAAGTGGTTTGGTTGCGTTTAACGTGTTGACATCTTCGTTTGCGGTATGATACCCCGAGTGGTTTCTTTGAATTAAGTCTTCTATTCAACATCTCTTCTGTTTTAAGATTAGGAGTATATTCACTAATATACCAACTCATTTCTCAATTACAAATTTATTCTGATCACCAGAAGCACTAGCAACACCAAAAAGTAATCTATTTTCATTATCATTCCTTTGTCGTTGAAATCTAATTTTAAGACCATTCAGAACTTTATCATGATCACAAAATCCAAATATACCTTTAAGAGGAACTGCCACAGTAAAACTATTACCTGCTTTTGTATCATCATTATACATTCCTTTCCTTTGATTATATCCAGGGTCTGTGTTTGTTCCCGTTGACATATCAGGAATAAAACCTTCGACAGCCCCCTTCCCCATTCTATCACCGAAGGAATAACAGTGTAAATTTCATCATTTCAGATACAGCAGAGACATAATCAACCGCTTCAACTTCTTGTGTTCCAATGTACAAACGAACACTATCAAACATTTTCCAGAATAAATCATTTACGAGTGTAGCGTTTATGTTATTCCGGCCTTAGTGAATGTAAATTTACAACAAGAAACTTTCGGATAGATTCAAATAGGTTTGTTGATTATTTATTTCAAAACTTTTTGTATCATTTGCATTCCAGTCTGTTCCAGTTATTGCATTTACCTTGAGGTAATCTTCTTTTTTAGTGGAGTTTGAGATAATAATAGTATCATCCAAATCATAGATACTATCAATTGCTTCCATACTTGTATTTATTTAGGAAAAAAGATGTTAAAACTTTGAACCCTGATCCAAGTATTCAAATTATTTCCTGTCGTTCTTGGGGAGACAACTGGGTTTTGCCTTTCTTAATTTCTTTTATTGCTTGTAATTTATGAGATTCCTTTTGGGCATCTTTTATACTCTTTATAGCACCTGCTACATTTCCACAGCAAAAGCAATTGAACCAATTAGGTCTTTATGTTTAAGAATAGTTGAACCGATACCCATTAGAGTATCAATTATCCCATCTCCTCTAAATTGATGTCCGACACCCTTTGTCTCTTAGGTTTATAGTATCCTCTACCAAGATACATACCTTCGTCCATGTAGTATGGGAAAGGAACATCCCATCCCCTGTAATATTTATATATTCCCAACTCGTGTTTCCTCACAATAACCATTGTATTTATTTATTGGAAAACTTCACGTAGGTGAATTCTAATGGATACAACTTCCCCATTAAAAAATAAATCATACGATTATCTTGGTCAGTTATCCTAAAATTTACTCTGTGATGTTTTTTCCTGATACAGGGAGATAAACCAAATTTTTGGGTTCCATATTGAATTTATAACCAATTGGGGTTGAGTATGCACTGAATGAAAATATTGTATTTGTTTTTATTCCATCATTATAAGCACCATCAATCAAATCACAGTGAATTGATACCGAATTTATTCCTGAGGATATTTGAATGACATTATCACTGTAAAACGTCCCATTAGTTCAATCTTTTTTGAGGAGAACCCAATAACTCTCTAAATGAATTATCAATTGTGAAATCAACCTTTAGTTATTTTTAAGTTAATCGTTGATTTTGAATTATGTTTTGGAATGTCTATAACAATATTTTTTGGTTCATCACCCTGTTCTTTCATAAGACGAGCAATTTCGGAAGATATTTGAGAAATCTCATATGCTCCGGGTGAGACTGTTATCGTTTTGTATCCACTTCCCGGATTATAACTAAACTTGTCATTTTTATCAGTTATATTCAATAAGGTATTATAAGTTTCCATGGACAATAAAGATGCCTCATATTCTTTTGTTGGGTCAAGTTGTAGTGGGTATGGGAATGAAGATGTGTTGTCGCTTGTTGTGAAATTAAAACTCAGGATTGTGCTTCTCATCTTATTTAATATGAGATAAAATGTCTTTATATTGAGATTTATTAATTATTTTCATGTTCATAAACTGGTCTAAAATAGCTGATGCTTCATTAAAAAAATTGTTATTTCCAGCTTTCTTACTACCTAACAACAATAACAGTCTTTTAACTAATTGCGATGGGTCATTTGGAAGAAAACTAATACCTGAACCAAGGATACTTAAAGCTGAATAATGTGTTTCTCCTTCTCATTTCCTACTTTTACCAGAAATACTAACCCTATAATTAAGAGTGTTCAGCAGATCAATATATACTCTACTACATCATTATTTTTCATATCCAATGGTTTCTCAATATACTTTGATTCATCCCTCACAGTTGAACCTTGTCTTCCATCTTTTGTGAGAAGAAACATTAATCTCGGAGTTAGTTAAACAGGGGTTGAGCAGAACCCAAGAACTTTAATTCATCATTAAATATCAATACCTTTTCTTGAACAAGATGAAATATTGCTGGTTGTTTTCTGTGGATGAGTCCTGCTTTGTTTTTTGAATCTGCTGAATATTCATTGTTTTGAAGAGCATTCACAATATAATCAGGGGGTCGATTCATCTCTTCCAGTTGTTGAAATAAACGTTCATCATCATATTCTAATTCGCCTAAATGCTCTAATTCTTTGATTTGATCAAAATCATTTAACATTTGAAGTTTTTTAGGAGTATATTCTACTGTGGGAACTGTGGAAACATCTTTAATTTTTTTCTGGGAAGTTTTTAAAAGTGGTTTAAAAAATTTCTCTTGTTTCCTTTCAAATGCTTATTCGCCGTTAGTTTCTGTCTGCGTTTCTTCTTTATGTCTTCCTCTTGTTTTACAACTTTTGAAACCAACTCTTGATGTTCCTTAAATCTTCTTTCTCTTTCTTTCGCATCCATTTATTTAATGGTAAATATCATTTAATATCTCATCTTGTTTCACAACAATATATTTATATTTTTCAGTCGTGTGTTTCATGTAATCCCCAAATTCCTTTTTACTGCATAATGTAGAACAATTGTCTCTCCAAAAATTGTTTATATCTATTGAATTTAACTTCAATAAAATAAAAGTATTAGCATTGTTTTCTGATGGAACGACGAGGAAGTTGAAAGTATGATTGACTAAGATAATACAATTAAAGACGAATGTCTCCCTCTTGTGTAGTAGATGTCCATAACGTTTGGTTTCTCTCATTAACACAATCATCAAAGATAACGAGGTTATTTTTAGATTTATCCAAATCTTGGGGAGACGGAATATCATCCGTATTATCACTAAGAATACAAGTTATCGGTTTTGATTTCTTTTTATATTTCTGTGTATCACAAAATAGTTGAATTATATCTTCAATGTTATAATCATTTAGGTTTTTTTGAAGTTTAAATAAACCGATTATATCTTCTTTTTGAAGACCAGCATTAAAACCTTGTGAGAGTAGTTGATACTCTGGTTGAAAACTCGACTTTGTGAAAATTATTTAATTATCATAATCTAAAAAGTTGGGAGTCAGGAGCATCTTCAAAAGTAAGCAGGTTTTTCCACATCCGCTTAGAACCAACTATGAGACATCTTAATGAATTTGGAGATTTTTATGATTGTTAAATTTTATCTTATTTTCCCAAAATGGGTAAAAAAATAATTCATTTTATATATTTGGAAAACAGGTTATTTAATTTATTGTTGGCTTTTTTAGAAACTCTATATTTTATCCTAAGTTCAGGTTTAATTTCAAGATAATCCATTATTTATTTATGCAATATCTTGTGTTGATATTTCCCTGAAAATCACATCCATGAATAATATATAACAACAATCCTTTGAACTTTCTCGAATACGTTCAGTTTCTTCCCTTGTAAGGAAAGGTGTGTTATCACCCTCATACTTTACATTCATTTCTCTAATCAATCTTGTAAAGTAATTCATTTTTGGTGTAAATGTAAAAGAATTATTTTCCTTTTTAAATTTTTTTATTATCATTAATTAGAAGATAATCACAGAATATACATTGTTTATAGGCTTTTGACTCTGTGTTTAATCCACATCTTTCACACGCAGGACAATTCTCAAATTTGTCTTATGGAGAATCAGGGAAGTCTATCATATTTATAAAGTAAAACTTTACTTAAACTGAAATTCATCTTCGATATATCTTCGATACTTTCAGAATCATCTATACTTTCATAACTATCGTTTGAACACAACCTCTCGGGATCATAACTACCGTTTGAATGCAAACTCTCGGTATCATAATCACTCTCATAATCTTCAAAATCTTCAGTTGAATATTGACCCATATTTAATTAGTACAAAACATTACCATCGATATCTAGATACTTTTTTTCATGAACAGATTCAACTGCTACATTTTTGATATTAAAGGAAATTTTAAAATGATCCTTAACTACTATTGAACGAAATGTCATTTCACCTGATATATTAACATCCTTTATTTCATCAGGATTTACATCTTTATGGTTGTTGAAAAAATACAAATTTCTCATTGCATATTACAGATGGTCTTATCTTTTCTTTCGAAAGCTTCATCCATAAGGTTTTTATTTTTTGATACTTTCTTTGTTTCATTGCTTTTTATATTTTTGAATATATTACCAGAAGGAGAGGAGAAACTTTTGTTAGAGATATTTAATTGATGTTCTTCCAGGTATACTAAAAGCCCTTCCACTGAAGGAAATTGAAGAACTCATATTATTTACCATAATTATTTTTATCCAATAGTTGTTATATTTATCTTTGTTCAATTTTACATCCTTGACATATTTCTCAGTATCTTTTACAAATGAAGAGATTGATTGAAACTTGTCTTTTGTGTCTTGAAACATTGTATATATTAAGTGAAAAAGTTGGAGGATAAAGTTGTTTTAAGCACAGATTCACCTGTAAAATAAACGAAATTTTCATCAAGAAAATTTTAGTTTAATCAAAGTTTTTATTATATAAATATGGTGAATACAACGTACTGCGATGTTTGTAATCACGAATATAAACATTATAGAAAACACCTCCGAACCAAAAACACACATTTAATCTATTTCATCAAATATCTCCTCTTTAGTTGGAAAGAAAACATTGTGATATCTGCTCAAAGGATGTTTTGAAGAGTAGTTATAATAGACATCTTCAATCACAAAAACACAAGAAAAAAGAGTTTAAAGTAAAGGGAGACTATTATATTGAAAACACTGATGGGGCATTTAAAGGGCATATGAAAATAAGGATTTTTCAATTTGGAGAACCCGGTCCATCATCAATAGCTGAATCAATTGAAATAGTGAAACCTGATGTTGAAAAAGTTATTAAAAAGACATTAAAAGAAATGAAAACTTTAAAGTTTTATATGGGAGTGAAAATGAATATGAAAAGACAAGATGAAGAACAAACTCCTTATATGAGACAGATCTTCATTTTATAACATCATTTCAAGATTTTTTGAAATACTGGGGTTTATGAAGAACTATCAAGACAGGAGGAGGATGTTGATAATACAGTGGTAGGAAGTGGATTTAATATTTTAAAAAAATCATCTTTTTAGAGAAACACATTCTAAAATCAAACCCTCTTAATGCTTCTTCTTATATTGAATTACCAAAAGAAATAAAACTAAACAAGGCAGTTGTTAATATTAAGAACAATGATAATAAATGTTTTCTCTGGTCTGTTCTTGCTCACTTACATCCACCAAAATGTAATTCAGAAAGAGTAAAACAATATATGAAATATGAGAATACCTTGGAGATTAAAGATTTTAAATTCCCAATGCCACTAACAGATATTCCTAAATTTGAGAATAAGAATAATCTTTCTATTAATGTATATGGATTAACGGATACAAACAAAGTTCAAATATTAAAATTTCAAACAACTATAAAAATGAAGAAACACACATTGATCTTTTATATTTTAGTGTTGGAAAGAATTCACATTACACAAACATCAATAATTTATCAAGATTAATCTCTTCTCAGGTATTCAGAACAGCAAACAAAATATATCCTTGTAAGCGATGTCTTAATTCATGTCATAAAAAGAACGATTAGAACAACATTCAAAATATTGAAGTAATCATAAATCAGCTGTAATTACAATGCCTAAACATGGTGAAAAGATTTCTTTTGAAGATTATAATAAATCTATCATGCACCCATTTGTGATATACGCTGATTTTGAATGTATCCTTAAAAAGATAAATACTGCTTCTCCTAATCCAAAAGAATCACATCAAATAAATATCAAAAACATATCCTTGTGGTTTCTGTTATTATATCAAATCAACTGTTGGAGAAAAGCATCATAAACTTGAACATTATAGTGGAAAAAAAGCTTCACAAGAGTTTCTAAAACGATTAGAAAAGGATTGTATAAGACTCAACTAAATTAATGAAAAAAACAAATAAACCGATTGAATTAACCGAAGAAGAAAAATTAGAATTTAGAAAGAACAATATCTGTCATATTTGTGAGGAGGAAATTGAGGAGTCTAAAGTTAGGGATCATTGTCATCTTACTGGTAAATATAGAGGTCCCGCTCATTCCTGTTGTAATCTTAATTATAAATTACCTTCTTTTATTCCAGTCTTTCTTCACAACAGTGCCAACTATGATACTCATCTATTTATAAATGAACTTTCAAAACACCAGGGAATATTTCTGCCATAACAAACACAAGTCAAAGTATATTTCATTTACAAAATGATATTCACAAAACCTTTAACTCGTATTAGGTTTCTAGATTCTTACAAGTTTATGGAACACCACTAGCCAACCTTGCATCAAATCTAAGCTCCACGGGCTCTTTTCCAAATCTTAATTCATTCTTTCCAAAAGAGGAATTCTAACTAAAGAGGAAATTCAGATTAAAGAGAGAATTCAAAGTAAAGAGGAAATTCTAATTAATGAGGAAATTAATGAAGAAATTCTTACTGAAGATGAAATTCTAATTATAAAGAAAATTCGAACAATGAATGAAATTCTAACTAAAGAAAAATTCTGATTATAGATGAAATTCTGATTAAAGAGGGAATTCTAACTAGAGAGGAAATTCAAACAAGGAATGAATTCAAAGTAAAGAGAAAATTCTTACAAGTAAGGGAATTTATCCTTATGTTTATATGGATTCATTTATGAGATTTAAGAAACACAACTTCCTTCAAAAGAAAGTTTCTATAATAACCTTTATGAAGAAGAGATAAGTGATAAGGAATATAAACACGCACAAGAAATTTGGAAAATATTTAAGATAAAGAACCTGGAGAATATCATGATTTGTATCTAAAAAACAGATGTTTTATTGTTGGCTGATGTGTTTGAAGCTTTTAGATCACTCTGTCATAATAAAAATTGTTATGGATTAGATCCTGCCACTATTTCACAGCTCCTGGTTTAGCTTGGAGTGCATGTTGAAAATGACAAAAAGAATATAGATTTAATCAGTGATGTAGATATGCTTTTGATGATTGAGAAGTCTAAGAGAGGTGGAATATCACAAGTATGTTCAAAAAGATATGCTAAAGCAATAATAAATATCTTCCAAGTTATGAGAGTGAAAAAGATAGTAATTATTTGATGTATTTTGATGCTAATAATTTGTATGGATGGGCAATGTCTAAATTTCTGCCTTATGGTAAATTAGAGTGGGTGGAGAAAAGGATTATGAAAAGGCTGTGATGAATATTGTTATTTCTTCTCAAGAGGAATTTAATGAGGAAGAAGAAGGTTTTTATTTTGAAGTTGATTTGAGGTACCCGAGTGATCTTCATAATAAGCATAAAGACCTTCCATTTGCATGTGAGAAAAAGAACCCCAAAGAAGAATGGTCAAATGATTATCATAAAAGTTTTAATATTAAAGGTAAATCAACAGAAAAGTTATTAAAACATTCTATGATAAAGAGGGATATGTTTTGCATCAAAGGAACTTGAGACAATATTTATCTGCTGGGTTGAGAGTAGCTAAAATTCATAGAGTTTTAAAATTTAAACAAAGTCCTTGGATGGAAAAGTACATTAATTCAATACAGATATG
>CM068953.1:101614917-101627281 GCA_035128595.1 Eptatretus atami
GAAAAGAGAGAGATCTGAAGACTTAGGATATAAATAATCGAGTTTCTAAAGCCAACAATAAATTTAAATAACCTGGTTTTCCCAAATATATAATGAATTTTTTTTACCCATTTGGGAAAAATAAGATTCAAATTTAACAATCATAAACTAATCTTCAAATTCATAAGTGTCTCATAGTTGGTTCAAGCGGGATGTGGAGAAAACCTGCTTACTTTGAAGATGCTCCTGACTCCCATGACTTTTTAGATTATGATAATTAAAATATTTCACAAAGTCGAGTTTTCAACCAGAGTATCAAACTACTCTCATCAAGGTTTTAATGCTGGTGCTTCAGAGATAGTAATCGGTTTATTTAAACTTTCAAAAAACCCTAAATGATTATACACATTGAGAGATATAAATCCACTATTTTGTTGTACACAGAAATATAAAAGAAATCAAAACCGATTATACTTTGTATCTTAGTGGATAATGACGGATGATAATTCCGTCTCACCCAAGATTGGATAATCTAAAATAACCTCGTTATCTTGATGAATTGTGTTAATGAGAGAAACCAAACGGTAATGGACATCTACTACACAAGATGGGAGATCATTCGTCTTGTACTTGTATTATCTTAGTCAAATCATACTTTCAACTTCCTCGTGCGTTCCATCGAAACATGCTATACTTTTATTTTATGAAGTTAAGATTCAATAGATTAAAATTTTGGAGAGAACAATTGTTCTGACATTAGCAGTAAAGAATTTGGGATTACATGAAACACACGACTGAAAAATATAAACTACTATTGTTGGTGACACAAGATGAGATATAAAGAATATTACATTAAATAAATGGAGGGCGAAAGAAAGAGAAAGAAGATTACAAGGAAAACCATCAAGAGTTGGTTTCAAAGTTGTAAAACAAGAAGGAAGACATAAAGAAGAAACGCGCAGACAGAAACTAACGGGGCGAATAAGCATTTTGCAAGGAAACAAGAGAAATTTTTTAAACACTTTTAGAAAACTCCCAAGAAAAAATTAAAGATGTTTCCACAGTTTCCCACATTGAAATATACTCCTAAAAACTTCAAAATGTTAATGATTTTGATCAAATCAAAGAATTGAGAGCATTTAGGCAATTAGAATATATGATGAACGTTTAATTTCAACAACTGGAAGAGATGAAATCGACCCCCTGATTATATGTGAATGCTCTCAAAATCAAGAATATTCATGCAGATTCAAAAACCAGAAGCAGGACTCATTCCAACAAACAACCAGCAATATTTCATCTTGTTCAAAAGAAAAGGTAGGATATTAACTGATGATTAAAGTTCTTGGGTTCTGCTCAACCCCTGTTAAACTACTCCGAGATTTAATGTTTCTTCTCCAAAAGAGATGGAGACAAGTTCAACTGTGAGGGATGAATCAAAGTATATGAGAAACCATTGGATATGAAAAATAATGATGATAGAGTATATATTTGATCTGGCTGAACACCTCTTAATTATAGGGTTAGTATTTCTGGGTAAAGCAGTAGGAAAAAATGGAGCAAGGAGAAACACATTATTCAGGCTTAAGTATCCTTGGTTCAGGTATTAGTTTTCTTCAAATGAACCCATGCGCAATAGTTAAAAGACTGTTTATTGTTTTGTTAGGTAGTAAGAAGCCTGGAAATACATTTTTTAATGAAGCATCAGCTATTTTAGACCAGTTTATGAACATGAAAAAATAATTAAAAATCTCAAGTATAAAGACATTTTCTCAATTAAAATTAAGATGAGAAGCACAATCCTGAGTTTTAAGTTCACAAACAGCGACAACACATCTTCATTCCCATACCCATACAACTTGACCCAACCAAAAGAATATGAGGCATCTTTATTGTCCATGGAAACTATAATACTTATTGAAATATAAGCTGATAAAAAATGAAAGTTTAAGTTATAATCGGGAAAGTGGATACAATACGATAAACAGTCTCACCCGGAGCATATGAAGATTTTCTCAAATAATCGTCCGAAATTGCTCGGCTAAATGAAGAGAACAGGGTGATGAACCAATAAAAATATTGTTATAGACATTCCAAAACATAAATTCAAAATCAACGATTAACTTGAAATAACTACAAGGTTATTTCACAATTGATAAACTCCATTTAAGAGAGTTATTGGGTTTCCTCCTCAAAAATAGATTTGAAACTAATGGGACGTTTTACAGTGGATCATGTCGATTAAATATCCTCAGGAATAATTCGGTAATCATTCCACTGTGATTTGATTGATGGTGCTTATATGGATGGAATGAAAAACAAATACATATTTTATTCAAGTGCATAACTGCAACCCCAATTGGTTATAAATTCAATATGGAACCACAAAAATTTTGGTTTAATTCTCCCTGTATCAGGAGAAAAAAACAATACCAGAGTAAATTTTAGGTAATAAGCTGACCAAGATAAATCTATGAATTTATTTTAATGGGATGTTGTATCCATTAGAATTCACTACGTGAAGTTTTCCAATTGAAAATAAGATACAATGGTTATTGGAGGAAACACGAGTTGGGATATATAAAATAATTACAGGGGATGGGAATGTCCTTTCCCCCCAATACTACATGGAGAGTATGTTATCGTTGGGTAGAGATACTATAGAACCTAAAGACAAAGGGGTGTCGGACATCCAATTTTAGAGGAGATGGGATAATTGATACTCTAATGGGTATCGGTTCATATTTTAAACATAAAGACGCGTTAATTGGTTCAATTTCTTGCTGTGGAAATTAGCAGGTGCTATAAAGAGTAAAAAGATGCCCAAAGGGAATCTCATAAATTACAAGCAATAAAAGAAGAATTAGAAGGCAAAACCCGAGTTGTCCCCAAGAACGACAGAAAATAATTTGGAATGCTTGGATCAGGGTTTCAAAGTTTAACATCTTTTTTCCTAAATAAATACAAGATGGATAGCAATTTTGATAGTATCTATGAATTTGGATGATCAATTATTATCTCAACCACTCACTAAAAAAGAAGATTACCCTCAAGGTAAATGGCAATAACTGGAAGCAGACTGGGAATGGCCAATATACAAAAAGTTTTGAAATAAATCATGCAACAAACCTATTTGAATCTATCCGAGAAGTTTCTTGGTGTGTAATTTACATTGCAGCTAAGCTGGAATAACATAACGCTACAGCTCGTAACTGATTTATTCTGGAAAATGTTTGATAGTGTTCGTTTGTAGCATGGAACCACCAAGAAGTGAGCGTTGATTATGTCCTCTGCTATCTGCAATGAATGAAATTTTACCACTGTATTTCCTTCGTGAGTAGAATGGGGAAGGGGCGTCGAAGGTTTTAATTCCTGATATGTCAACTGGGCACAAACACAGGAACGCTGGATAAATCAAGGAAAAGGAATGTATAATGATGATACAATAAGCAGGTAAATGTTTTACTGTGGCAGTTCCCTCTTAAAGGTATATTTGGATTTTTGTGATCAATGATAAGTTTCTGAATGGTCTTAAAATTAGATTTCAACGACAAAGGAATGATAATGAAAATAGATTAATCTTTTTGGTGTTGCTATGCTTCTGGTGAATCAGAGATAAATGTTGTAATTGATGAAATGAGTTTGGTATATTTAGTGAATTATACTCCTATCTTAAAACAGAGAGAGATGTTAATAGAAGACTTAATTCAAGAGAAACCACTCGTGTATCATAGCCGCAACGAAGATGTCAACACGTTAACGCAACCAAACCACTTACACGTGGATGTTGGGTGTTCTGGAAGGAAAGCCACGATATGCTGGGATCATTTTAAAAAGCCAGATGTGATACTGCGACGGTAAGAATAAATGCATTTGAGTGATAATGCTTTCGGTGAAACAACTTTGTGTTTCTCCTAAGATGGAATGATTTTACCCACGAGATAGATTGGAAATTAATTGGGAAAAAAAATGATTTTGCTGAAGCATACAATCTTACCAAAAGGTGTGCAAAAGTAATGGAAATAAAGATTCTATTTGGATATGCAGCAGATAAAGTTTGTATAACAATCTATGCGTTTGAGCCTGAGTGGCTCAAAACGAAACTATAAATTCTAATCGAGTGGATATTTCCTGTACATTGAAAGAGGAGAGAGTGAAGAAGTTTGATACATGATTGGTTTTGCTTTTTGAAGAAACAGGAATTGCAGATTAATACAGATATGGTGTTATTGATTAGTCCTCACATAATTTTTTGTTAAATAAAATGAGTGGCAAAGTACCGAACTGGGGTATATGTTAATCAAAATTCAAATCTTCATAAACTATCATTCTTGTGTTCAAGAATCGAAAGCCTTGACGATTAATGCGTAATACAATTCGAGAGAAAAGGAGGCAGTAAGAAATTGATGTTTGTGCTCACAAAGAAACAGGTTTTAAGAATCTTGAATGAATGGCTCACTTAATAATTAAAATGACAAAACCATTGTTGAAAAAATTCAATAAGAGAGACGAGTGGAGGATTCCCCCATTTTCTAATTCCTTTATTTGCTGTTACGTGCGGTTTTGGAGCATTGACGGGTGTATTTCAAACAGCGGTGAAACTGCCAGAAAGGAAGGCTCAACTCCTGGGCTGAAAAAGAATTGGAAATAGCATAACAAAGAGTTGGAGAAAACAAATTGTTGGAAGTGTGTAATTTTGTAGATTTTTGCTGAAAACTTTGAAGGTCTGCCTAATAAAGCGAGATTGTTAGTGGAGATATGCATATTCCTATCGGCACAAGCAGGTGTAAAATTAACTAAAAGGGGTAATGATTATATCTTTCTAATAAATAAATGAGCATTGAATGAGTGGTTTAAAGAATTTGGAAGAATAACAACATCAAATTTACAACTGTCAAATTTGTAAGGAATTCAAAAAATCCAAAACTGTGGTTATTTGTACGAGAGATGAATTAACAAACGTGCCTAACATCAAAGAATATATTAGTGACTTAGAAGATAATAATGGGAACGGTTCTCATTGGGTTTGTATTTTTAATAATCAAGAAAATATTATTTTGATAGTTTTGGTCTTGCACCACCGTTGAAGTTCATAAAATTCTTACAGAAAGTGTTTATCAAACATTTCAAGTCCAGAATTAAGATTCCAAGTGTTTGTGATGCATATGTCTATCAATGTGGTATTTCAGACTCCAACAAAAATATTTTTCTGATGATCATTATTTTTAATCTAATATAAATGACTTATGTTGTAAAGATGGTTCGTAATCTTTGGTGTACCCAAGAACTGGATATTGATTTATCAAATTATTAACAAAGACACAGGCTGAACGCATAAATATATATAATAAAACAAAAATATTAATATGACAATGCTTAATATTAAAAAAATTATCCACCGCCCTGACTGACGCGAATGACTTGGTGAGATTAAGTGATTTATCACAATATATATATATATATATATATATATATATTATATATATTATCCTTAAATAAAATGGCCGTGTACGAAAGATACAGAAAGTGTTGATTTTATCTCTAGTTCATACAGAATTCACAGTTCGAATAAAATAAATTTTTTTGTAAAGAAGGGCGTATCGTTTGTATGAGATAGAACAATGGGGGTATGACTATGAATGATTTAGGGTATAATTGTTCATTTAAAATTGACCTAGAAGACCTGGAAACAAATAAATGCAGTCTCTCGTAAGGAAGAATAAATTATCCACTTGGTATAGAGAATGAGTTTTGTGGAAGCACGATTAGTAAACCAACAAATAAAAGAATTAATAAGGTAAATATTAGAATAATGGTTTTTGCCCTAGTTTAATATCATGAAACAGAAAAAACAGGAATTATACATAATAAGTAAAGAAATACAAAATGATTTAACTATGGAAGATGGGGAGGTGGTTTCGTGGGGGGTCCCAAATCAAAATATTATTCTAACATAATATTTTCTAATAACATAAATGACGGCAAGAAGGCTTCAAAGAAAATATCATTCTGTGTCCAACATACCTTCCAAGAAAAGGGTATTCCGGTATTTTATAAATATGTTCCACAACATTAGAATGAGGTATTTTCAATAAAAGCACATTGGCATTATGCTGATGTTTTGATAAACCGACAACTTAGATTTAATTAGAATGTTAAATAATGAAAAAATTATAAAGTTAAGAAAACGTAAGGCTCTTTTTGAAATTCAAAATAAATTTTTATTGGTTTCCACGTTGTAAAAAAAATTATTTTGGAATGCAGGAATAACAAGAAATCTGATGAATATATGGTATGATATTCTATGGGGTGTAAGCGATTCAAGGATAGTAAGGGACGCAGGAAGTTTGAAAGAGAGAGAGGAGGAGGAAGGGAGAAGAAAGAGAAAAGGAGGAGAGAGAGGAAGAGAGAGAAAGGAGAGAGAGGAAGAGAGAGGAGGAGGAGAGGAGAGAGGGAGGAAAGAGCGAGAATGAATAAATTGAAATCTGGAAACCAGTGAGATTTAAAAAAGAATTGGTGGTATTACAGAAAAATAACTCAACCCACTGAGGAGGAAACAAGAATTGACAAGTCTATTAGCAGTATTTTCGAAGACCGTGACATCGTTTTTCATGGAGAGGATATTGATGTTAATTAAGTTTTTTTCTTTTTTCTTAAATAAATGGAGAAGAGAGTGAAGGCTTTCTAATGATTCTTTTATGTTTTAAAAATTAATATTCAATGTGCAATGTTGGAAACTAAAAGGTTTTTGCACTCTGTCGGAAATTTTCTCATTAATAAATGAGTTAATTGTCTCAATGTAAAAAAAAACGCAATACAAAAATACTCATATTTTAAAAAGTAAAAATAACAGGGTTATACAAAAGGTTATATGTTTCGGTGTGTGGTTCAAACAAATCAATTTATCTCCAAACACAAACTCGGAGGGATATCCAAAAAGTTTTATCAGGAAGTAAATTTACACTACTGGAATACCAGGGAATTACATCTACCAGGGTATTTTTTCTGTGGTCCCAGGCACAACTTGGATAAAAGATTAGATGAGGCAGATAATTGCCAAAGCATCGGAGTAAACCCATCAATAGGGTTGATGAAAGTGTGCATGAGGCACATATTGAATTATGGGAATACCAAACCTTTAGAAGAAAGCATGAAAGCCGATAGAGAAACTGTTGTACATAATTTGTCTCTGATACAAAATCCAACCCTTGAGAGAAAAGTTGATCGTTCATCGTGAAGAAGATGATCAGTGGCTAAATTTGAAACTGGACTTGGAAATTCCCAAAAAACTTTATAGGCTCTAATCGATGTCATTAAGATTGAAGAGCAATTAGCTGATGAATAATACATAAACCAATCTTCACACAAAGTTCAGAGATGAAGGTTTCTAATCCCAAGGAAGTTGATTTATATGTGTCCGCTGATTTGATTGAACTCAATAATGAAAGGGAGTAGCAAGTATGCTGTTAACCGTTTATTGATCTTGAGGGTAGATACTATCCGGATGGTTGTCAACTTTAAAGAACAAAACAGGTAATACTCTTATGTTAGCATTTCAACAGATATTTAATAAAAAGAAGAGAAAACCTAAAAAATTGTGGCTATGAAGGGTAGAGAGTTGTATAACAAGACATTATGAATTTCTAAAAAATCAGTATACATGATAGAGTACCTTTGAATGAAGGGAAGGCCGTTGTTGTTGAACGTTTTTAATCGTCTTAAAAGAGAGACTATATAAAAAAATTCACAAACACTCGGTTCACAACAATGTTCATTTTATTCAGGAATTGTGGATAAGTATAATGACACGATTCACACGTCAACGAATATGAAAGCCATACAAAACAATTTACAAAATTATAAATATGAAAAAGAGATTAATGTCAGAAAACCTAGTTCAAAGTTCGGTGACTATCGTAAGATATATAGGTGGAAATCTCATTTTGAAAAGTTAATATTAAACGATGGCGAACAAACTTTTTAAAATTGTTATGTAATAATACGTCTCTTGGACCTTATAAGATATAGATTTAAGAAGGGTATAAGGATTTTAGGTTCATTTTATTCACAGGAAATACAAAAGAAAACTAAGCACATAATACCATGGAGCCATGGGTTGTCCCTTCACCCCTCCTACATCCACCTTTGTGGACACTAGAGGGCCAAGTCCGAGGTGTATAACATAAATAATGTGTGTCAAGGTTGACGTTCTTAGATTCTGTGAACACCCAAACACAAAATCCTCAACTGAATAGTCAAGGCTAACTTTGTTTGTTGATGTGCGTGTATGTGTGCGTGTGTGTGCGTGTGTGTGTGTGTGTGTTGTGTGTGTGTGTGTGTGTGTGTGGTGCAATGGGAGCAATGGGTGGCGCTTCACTCCCTCCTCCTATACACCGTTGTGGACACTCGAGGGCCAAGTCCAGGTGTATAACAGTATATAATGTGTCAAGGGACGTCTTAGATCTGTGAACCCCAAACACAGAATCCTCTACTGAATAGTCAAGGCTTACTTTGTTTGTTGATGTTGTGTGTGTGTATGTATGTATGTATGTATGTATGCATGTGTGTGTATGTATGTATGTATGTTATGTATGCATGCGTGTGTGTGTGTGTGTGTGTGGTGTGTTGTGTGTGGTGTGTGTTTTGTCCCAACCCTCACATTCAAATCTCAACCCCAACCCTCACATTCAAAATCTCAACCCCAACCAAATCCTCGCCCAACACAATGTCTTTTTTCAAAATGAGATTCCACCTTATATATTTTTTACGGTTTTTTTTCTCTTCTTCCCAATTCTGTCTTTTAAGGCTTTCAGGTTTGATGACGTAGAAAGGGGGAGTAAGCCTGCACTTTCTTCCCAGAACTAACAATATATATTTTTTATGTTTTTTTCTCTTCTTCCAATTCTGTCTTTTAAAGCTTTCAGGTTTGATGACGTAGAAAGGGGAGTAAGCCTGCACTTTCTTCCCAGAACTTTCTTGATCTTGTTCCATCAAGCACCATCCGACAAAGAACCACATCGATAGTTTAGATCCAAAAGAGTGATAGCATTTCAAGTCTCCAAAATAAACCCGACTTTCCAAGTCTTCAAGGTATAACCACATTCCTGTTGAGTTTCCAAGTATGTATCACATTGTGAGTTATCAAGCCAGAACCCACATTTCAAGTCTCCAAAATAAAAACAACTTACAAAAGTCCTTAAGTGATAACTCCATTTCCTGATTTTTTCAAAATTTGTAGTCTCCAAGGTAGGTCCCATATTTAGAACCATCTTGGCAGAACCTTTTCCTAGTCTCCAAGGTAGTTTTATTTAAACCATCAAGGCAGAACTCATTTACTGATTTTTTTCAAAATTTGTGAGGTCTCCGAGGTCGGTTTCATATTTAAAACCACCCAAGGATAACTCATTCACATCATTTTTCAAAAAATTTGTGAGTCTCCAAGGTAGGCCCATATTTAAGAACCATCTTGGCAGAACCCTTTTCCTGAGTCTCGAAGGTAGTTATTTAAACCATCAAGGCAGAACTCATTTACTGATTTTTTCAAAATTTGTGAGTCTCCAAGGTAAAACTTGTATTCTGGGCTCATCAAGGTATAACTCGTTCAGTGGGTGTTGTCTTGATAACTCGCAATGAGTACTATTGCTCGTAAAACTCTTTTTAAGGCTTTTGCTGGTCTCCAAAGGTATAACTCTTTGTTGGGCATCAAGGTCGAGCTCGTTCTGTGGGTCTTGGTCGCTCATAAGGTCTTCACCAAGCCAACATTTTTCGCCCCAAGTTGTAGCAAAAGCAGTATTTTCATATTGTATTTCAGATACAATTTCCTGTGAGAGAAAATATAATGTATTAATTAAGTTATTAATTATTAAATGAGTCGATGCTTAAAAGGAACTGAAAATAGGAAAATAAAAATCTTACCTCAACAGATAAGAGGTTTTTGAATCCAGTTCACCACTTGAAGGTTTAGTTCCATACAAATAGTCGATCTGCAAGCAAGCTCATCCCACTCAAGGCTAGCTCGTTCTGTGGGTCTTGGCGCTCATAAGGTCTCCAAGGTATAACTCTTTGTTGGGTCATCAAGGACGAGCTCGTTCTGTGGGTCTTGTCGCTCATAAGGTCTTCAACCAAGCCAACAATTTCGCCCCAAGTTGTGGCAAAATCGGTATTTCATATTGTATTTCAGATACAATTTCCTGTGAGAGAAAATAATAATGTATTAATTAAGTTATTTAATTATTAAATGAGTCGATGCTTAAAAGGAACTGAAAATAGGAAAATAAAAATCTTACCTCACAGATAAGAGGTTTGATCCATTCATCAACTTTGAAGGTTTAGTTCCATACAAATAGGCGACACAAGCAAGCTCATCCCACTCAAGGACAGTACAGACACTCCATTGTCAAATTTTTTTTTAATGAGTCTGGGTTGAACCTTTATAGAGAAAGACTGGGTGGGGGTGGTGGTGGTTTCCTTTGGAAATTCCCTGGGCAAGCCCAGGCAAGCCTTCGTTCGGAAATTTTTCAAAACCATATCATTGTAGAATTTTTGCGTGATTTCTTTGAGTCAGAGATGAACAGGAAATGATGTAAGAGCAGGCGGGGCTTAGTAAAAGTGGGCGGGACTTAGAAAAAGTGGGCGTGGCTTATGAAACTATCTCGTGGAAGTGGGCGGGGCTTTTGAAAAGTGGGCGGGGCTTATGAAAAGTGGGCGTGGCTTATGAAAAAAAATAACTGAGCTCAAGTGGTCAGATGAGATCATTAAGAGAAGTATATCATTTCATAATGACACAAAAGGGGTATCTTGAAAAATATAAAGATTCAAATGTTTTATTTTTAAATATTTTTGATGGGGATTATTGTGCAAAGAAAATGAAATTATTGAAGGAATTTGAGAATGAACAAATCTTTATAGGTTCAATGAGTGAGCTAAACAATATGCATTGGTTATTTGAAAAAGAGTGTCCCTTGGCTACATGTTTCAGATATTCTTCAGAATCACCTTTAACAAATCACATTACTACTTTGCTACTTGAACAAATCTTTATCTTGTTGCATTGGTTATTTGAATAGAGTGCCCCTAGGTTAAAAGGGGAGACAAATAAATATACCTTGGGATAAAAAGGGGGTTTACTTTTTAGGAAAAAAATATGAATCGCTGAAAATCCCCCATTCACTTACATGGGGAAAAGTGAGCCAGAATCAGTATATTCACCCTAATATTGTGCCTTTGAGGATACAAGCATGAGCTTTTGCACACTGTTAGAGCATGCCCTAAGGAAGATATTTAGCTATAGGGCCATTGCAGAATTGTCCTGTGGCCAAAATGGCGGCCATTTTCCAAAATGGCCACCACCGGTTGTTATTTTACCAGTAGCTCAGGTTCTAGACTACCAATGATATTGATTCTGGTGGATAATCGTACATTTTCAAGGATGAGGGATGCAGTGGTACTATTTAGAACATGCTTTAACTACTCTAACAACTTCCTAACTACATATATCTAGCTTTAAGGGAAATAAATAATAGTAAAATTATAAACACATTTAATATTGGTGGAGTTATACATGTACATGGTTTGAAACTGTAACATATTCATGAGAGTACAATGCAGTCTTCGCAATGTTTCCTTTATAATATTTGGTAGTTTATTTATATGAGCACATAGTTCATGAGATTATGCTGTATCTTGCAAATCAATAGTGCATGTCCCATTGTTGTTTGACATGTTAGTGGTGAGGGCAAGTCTACGACAGTCCTTCCATTATTAACCAGGTAAGGCCTTCAATGGTAATATTACAGGTTTTCAACGAAATGTAATGTTAGTTTCGAGAACAGAGTCCACCACAATGGCAAAGGGCAGTGCACTGAAGTGCTGCCTTGACACATTTCCACTGTCCTCTGCACCCCTTTTTGCATCCACAGCGTATGAGTTCTCGACAGGCCTGGGTCGCTTCTGGCAGTGTGGTCCAGTGAACTTCCCATCCACCTGTGTCCTTCTTCTTCCACCCCCAGTCACCTGGGGATGGGAGTTCCCGGACTGCAACCATCATCTATTCCCAGCAGTGACCAGCTTGGTAGGCAGCCCTCTTTGTGTGCTGAATCAGTGCTGCTTGTGTTGGAGGGAGTCCTTCAATGTCTCTACCTTTCTGGGTGAACAGCTGATTGCGTGCCTGATTGACTGATTCCAGGCTGCTAGTGCGGTCATAGAGCAATACCACAAATCACTCCAGAGACTCCATCCCGTTGTCTATGGTGTCTGGGGTGGCAGCCAAGGCACAGAAGGCTCTAGTAACATCATCAAAGGCTAGATGATCAAAGTTCTGGCTCGATGAACTGCATCATTGTCAGCATCGTGCTCACATGCTTTCCCTAATGCAGCACCAACATCC
>CM068953.1:101654171-101666183 GCA_035128595.1 Eptatretus atami
CATGCTGTAGCTGCAGCAGATGATGGGGCACAGACTATTGTGGTGTGCAGCCCTGATACTGATATTCTTGTCCTCTTAGTTCACCATAGACAAGCAATCAAGACCAAAGATATCTTCTTTTTGACTGGTCATGATGGCAGGCACACACAGCTTACCCGTTATATACCTGTGCACACCATCTGAGAGATAAAATATTTTACATCTCTATGTGTGATGTTTGTCATTTTAAAATGTTAATCGAAAATGACCACTTGAGGCTTGCTAAAGCCAATGCACCCACTCAACTGATAACAATCCGTTAAAAAAATTTCCTGATAAATTACAAATTTCCTCAACATCTTGCCAATATGCAAGGCTAAATTGTCAAACCTGTCTCCATCTTCAAAGATCTTGTGGCACCCACTTAAGTCTGTCTGGAATATGCTCCCACTTCATTCTTTCTTCACCTCAAATTTCCCAGAGCTGACTGCTCATGAAAAGGCTGAATGCCATCAATTCTGTGTTTGCTTCAAATACGGTGTTCCCAACTCTTCACTCCCTACAACAACCCAGTCCCTCTCCTACTCACCTGGTCCTGGATACTGTGTTTCCCCCACTTCAGACGGTGGAAACGTTTTCTAGCAAACCTTGACTCCATCTCGGCGACCAGTCCCAGACAGCATCAGTGCATGTGTCCTGAAAACCTGCTCTGCTGCTCTTGCTCATTCTCTTCCTGCTCTGTTCACCTGATCATTCTATCTGGGGCAGTTTCTTCTTCCCTGCAAGTTGCCAACATCACTGCAATGCACAAACATGGAGGAAAAATGGATCCTCTTAATTACAGGCCTGTAAGTTTGCTTCCAATTATTATCAGCAAGGTCATGGAATTTTATCATTTCAGATGACAGCAATGCCTTGTTTTTCTCAACAGACTAGCCTCAGATCATTACTTCAGTGTCCTAGCAATCATTCTACCTTGGACAATCTGCTTGTCCTCTCCCAACAATGGAATGGAAGCCCTCAATCTTAGATATGAAATCAGGATAATCTCTCTGGACCTATCTCAAAAATTTAATGCAGTCTGCACCCTGCCCTGGTCTCCAAACTCTCTGATTGTGGCATTTGAGGCCACCACCTCACATTGTTCACTGAATTCCTCCACATTTAATTTCAATGTGTAGCTCATAATGGGATAATCTCACCTCCTCTCCTGTTTGAGGCTGGAGTTCTCCAAGGTAGTGTCTTGGACCCAGTCTCATTTTCATTCCACATCAATCATCTTTCAGATTCCTGAAAATCCTGCCTATCACTTTCTTTTGATTGCACCATCTACAGGATGATTTTGCTTCCTTCAGACAGGCAAGAAGCAGCCTCTTCCTTCTCTGCAGACTTTGAAAGTGTAAGGAGCAGGTTCAACACTTGGAATATGTCGATGTCACTCACTTTTACTGTGCTGGTGGTGGTCCCCCCTTAACATTTACTTCCCTTCTATTCTGTTTAGCAAATCCATGAGCCAAGATCATGTATACAACAACATAGATATTAAAAACAAGCAAAAGAGCAATCAGAGATTGCAGACCCTCGCCAGGACTTCTTTTGTGTGGTATATTATGTGTGGCAATTTGTGTACTGGTGTGTTAGATCATTATTAAGAGTCATAATTAGAACTGCCACTTTACAACTGCAAGCAGTGATGACCGGGTTCCAAAGACGTTCCACTTTGATGCAACCCCACTTTGATCGGACACTTGACCCTGACCCATAAAGTTTGTTTTTTTATTATTCAATATTCAATTGGATTTAAGAATGTGATTAAGATAAATTAAGTTAAAATCAAATGGAAGACCAAATAGGTACAGTGCTGCATTGGAGTAATCAGAAGAAAACCATCCATCCATTAGGACCATACTCTGTGCAGAGCATTGCTGGGCCTAAGCAGTCTCCTTGGCTCTTGGGAACAATCCTGGATGGGTCACCATCTTGACACATGATACCAGCAAGCTGGCACTCCATTTTGCCAACCTCACAAGGAATGACAGGCAGAGTCACCCCAATGGTATTAATTAAACAGCCAAGTGGGACTTGAGCTCAGGATCCGAGGATTCCAAGACACCCCTTACCAATAAGCCAACACCAGGCATAGAAGGAACCCAAATAAGCAAAAAGCAAAGTTGAAGTCATCAGGAGGAACCTGGATAGGATTGGCATTTCAGTTGCTACTCTTCTACCTCAAACCCATCAGGCCCAGCAAAGTGAACCTTATCAAAAACAAAAATCAAAAAAAACAATCAAAAAAAAGAACCCATATCAAAAAATTAAATAATTCTGCTGCCAGACCATGTGTCTGATCAAGTTGAAATTTCAAAACATGTATTCCCCATTACTACTCCATCATAATATTTAAGTTTCACTTCGATTGATTAAGGCGTTCCAGAGAAAACATTATTTAATATTTTAATTCAATCCAATATGTCTGCCAAAACCATATCACCTTTCAAATATTGCATTAAAAGTTGCACACCAAATGCATTGGGGAATATTTGTGTGAAGTTTCCCCTCGATTTGTGCAGCCATTCTGGAGAAGAAGATTTTTTGTAGGTTTAGGGTAAATCCAATATGGCTGCCAAACACGTGAGCTTTGACCACAAATCTGTGAACCTTTTTGTTCCTTATGGATAGGTGGTCATATTTGTAAAGTTTCACTCGAACTGTTCAGCCACTTCAGAGAAGAAGATATTTGAAGGATTAAAAAACCAACAAAACAATATGGCTGCCGAATCCTGTGACTGATGACATCATCGATTCTTTTTCTGTGGACCATTTTTATCCCGAGATGACCTGCAAAATTTTCATACTGATCAGCATGTAGCATTCTATACATGCAATTGTGACAATCATAACGAAGGCACCTATGATATCCTAAAAAAAACCACTATTATTCCCCATGAGGATATTGCCATCTGCCAAGTTTTAATTTTTTCTTTGGTGCTGTTTCAGAGATACAGTGGTCCAAAATTTTTTCCCGTTTTTCTAACATATCTGCCACACCACGTGGCTTAAGCAATCATAATATCATTAACAACATTAAACATGTGTAGTACAACTTATTGTTAAAATTTTGTCTCAATCCAACAAGCGGTTGCGGAGAAAAAACACAAAAGTTCTGTGCAGACAAACAAACAGACAGACACGCAAACAAACAAACGACCCACACACAATATGCTCCCCTGAAGCGAGGGCAAAACAGAAATAAGCCCAAAATAGACTTCTTTCTTGAAAAAACAGACCTTAAAAAAACAATTTTTCTCAAATTGTTGATTGATATCTTATCAAAATGATGCATTAAAGAGTCAGCATCATACATTCTTCTTTGTAATGGTACACTTGGATATGAAATCATTCAAACAACATAAAATTAACAAGAAAAAGAGCAATCAGAGATTGCAATCCCTTGCCATGACTTTTTTGAGTGGTGCATTTTTATAGGTTTCTGGATTGTAATCCAAGAGGCTGTCAAACCATGTGACCAATGACATCATTTGTGTGAGACTTTTGTTCCTCATGGACAGCAGTCATACATGTAAAGTTTCACTCTCTCTGTCAGCCACGTCAGAGAAAAAGATTTTTGAAGTTTATAAAAAATAAAATAAAATGGCTGCTGAATCACGTGTCCGATGACGTCATTTCATTTTTGTCTGTGGACCATTTTATCTCCAGATGACCCTCAAAATTTTTCAATACTGATTAGATGTGGCATTCTACATATGCAATTATGATGTCATAAGGACGACACCTATGATGTCATTAAAAAATCACACTCATCTGCATGAGGAGTGCTTGCAATTTTCCAAGTTTTCAACTTTTTCCTTGTTGCGGTTTCAGAGATACAGAGTCAAAAAAATTTTCTGTTTTTTCAATATGGCTGCTACACCACATGACCTATGACATCATTATTATGCATTAAAACATTCCTCAGGAGTTGTCGCATCAACGGTGAAAAATTCGTTCAATCCAACAAGCAGTTGTAGAGAAAAAACACGTTCTGTGCAGACAAAAAACAAACAGACAGACAGACAGACAGACAGACAAACAAACAATAGAAGACGTCATGCAGAGCTCAACACTTGCAAAATCCATCAAACAAATATGACCTCAAAAATCATTGGTGGTTGAATTCAATAACCAAATATGGAACTCCTCTTTAAATTTTAAGTGAATATTGATGAAATTGACAATTTTAGAAATTCGGCATCTATTGACCTTTTGGACAATGTGGAGCAACAAAATAGTGGCGGTTGAATTCAGTAAACTGAAATATATATCCTCTTCAAATTTCAAGTCAATCACATTAAAATTGAGGATTTTAGAAATACCACCTTAGTTGTTGATCTTTGGCCTATGTTGACCTTTAGGTCAAAGTTGACCTCAAAAATAATTGGCTAGTTGGATTCAGTGACCTGAAATATAAAATCCTCTTCAATTTTCAAGTCAATCGGATGAATATTGAGGATTTTTTAAATTTCACCTAAGTTGTTGACCTTTGGCCTATGTTGACATTTTGTCCATGGGGACCTCAAAAATAATTAGCTGGTTCAATTCAGTGACCTGAAATATAAATCCTCTTCAAAATTTCAAGTCCATCGCATGAAAAATGATGATTTTAGAAATCTCAATTAGTTGTTGACCTTTGGCCTATGTTGACCTTTTGCTTGATGATGACCTCAAAAATAATTGGGTAGTTCGAATTTAGTGACCTAACTATAAATCCTCTTCAATTTTAAGTCAATTGGATGAAAATTGACAATTTTAGAAATATCACTTAGTTGTTGACCTGGGCCTATGTTGACTTTTGGGCCGATGTAGACATCAAAATAATTCGTGGATGATTTTCCTTGACCAGATGTGAAGATCCTCTTCAAATGTCAAGTCAATCAGATGAAAATTTAAGGATTTTTGAGATACAAAATTAGTTGTTGACCTTTTGGTAATGTTGAAGTCAAAAATAATTGGCTGTTTCAATTCAGTGACCCTAAATATAAATCCTCTTCAAATTTCAAGTCAATCGGATGAAAATTGAGGATTTTAGAAACACCACCTTAGTTGTTGACCTTGGGCCTATGTTGACCATTTGTCAATGCTGACTTTAAGAATAATTGGCTGATTTAATTCAGTGATTAAATTTGGCAACTCCTCTTCAAATTTCCAGTCAATCGGATGAAAATTGACAATTTTAGATGATTGGCTGTGTTGAATTTAGCCAATGTGGACCTCAAAATAATTTGTGTTTGAATTCATTGACGCGGAAGTATGAATCCACTTAAAATTTCAAGTCAATTGATGAAAATTGAGGATTTTAGAAAACACCACCTTAGTTGTTGACGCTTGTGCCGATGTTGACCTTTTGGTCTCCGTTGACCTTAAAATAATTGTCCCATTGAATTCAGTGACCTGAAATATGAATCCTCTTCCAGTTTTCAAGTCAATTGGATGAAAATTATGGATTTTAGAAATCCCATCTGAGTTGTTGACTTTGGGACAATAGTGACCTTTGTCCGATGTTGACCTCAAAAATAATTGGATGTTTGAATTAATTGACATGAAATATAAATCCTTTTCAAATTTCAAGTCAAATCGGATGAAATTGACAATTTAGAAATCCGGGCGATATAGACCTAGTGGGTCTATGTTGACCTAAAAAAAAAATTGATAGTTGAATTCAGTGACTTGAAACATAAATCCTTTTCAAATTTCAAGTGGATCGGATGAAATTGACAATTTTAGAAATTCGGCCAATGTTGACCTTTTGGCCTATGTGGCCACAAAGTAATGGGTGGCTGAATTCATTGACCTGAAATATACACTGATGAATTCAAAACATTGTGACCACTGACAGGTGAAGTGAATAACATTGATTATCTTGTTACAATGGCACCTTCCATGGGGTGGGATATATTAGGCAGCAAGTTGAACAGTCAGTTCTTGAAGTTCATGTGATGGATGCAGGAGAAATGGACACGAGTAAAGACCTGAGCGACTTTGCCAAATTGTTATGGCCAAACGACTGGGTCGAGCATCTCTGAAACGGCAAGGCTTGTGGGGTGCTCCTGGTCAACAGGTGGTAAGTCCCAACCGACAATGGTCGGAGGAGGGACAAACCGCAAACCGGCGACAGGGTGTTGGGCGCCGATTTCTCATCGATGCACGAGGCCAACGGAGGCTATCCCGTCTGGTCCGAACCGACAGAAGGTCTACTGTGGCACATGTCACAGAAAATTTTAATGGTGGTCACGGGAGGAATTTGTCACAATCCACAGTGCATCGCACCCCTGCTGCGTATGGGGCTGCATAGCCGTAGCCTGGTCAGAGTGCAATGATGACCCCTTCTGCCATCAAAAGTGCCTACAATGTGCACGCGAGCGTCGGAACTGGACCTTGGAGCAGTGGATGAAGGTCGCCTGGTCCGATGAGTCCCGTTTCTTTTAGATCAACGTGGATGGCCGTGTACGTGTGTGCCGTTTACCTGGGGAAGTGATGGCACCAGGATGCACTGTGGGAAGAAGACAAGCCGGTGGAGGGAGTGTGATGCTCTAGGCAATGTTCTGCTGGGAAACACTGGGTCCGGCCATTCATGTGGACGTCAATGTGACACGTGTCACCTACCAAAACATCGTTGCAGACCAGGTACACCCCTTTCATGGCAATGGTATTCCCTGATGGCAGTGGGCTCTTTCAGCAGGATAATGCGCCCTGCCACACTGCACACATTGTTCGGGAATGGTTTTGAGGAACATGATGAAGTGTTCAGGTTGTTGCCCGGGCTCCAAATTCTCCAGATCTCGTCTGATTGAGCATCTATGGGATGTGCTGAACTGACAAGTCCGATCCACGGCGGCTCCACCTCGCAACTTACAGGACTTGAAGGATGCTGCTGCTAATGTTTTTTTGTGCCAGATACCATATGACACCTTCAGTGGTCTTGTAGAGTTCATGCCTGCGCAGGGACGGCACTGTTTTGGTGGCCCACGGAGGACAACAGCAAATTAGGCAGGTGATAATAATGTTTTGGCTCATCAGTGGTATATCCTCTTCAAATTTCAAGTCAATTGGATGAAATTGAGGATTTTAAAACACCACATTCGTTGTTGACCTTTGGCCTATGTTGACATTTTGGTCCATTGTTGACCTCAAAATAATAGGCCATTTGAATTCAGCCTCCTGAAATACAAATCCTCTTCAAATGTCGTCATTCAGATGACAATGAGGATTTAGAAACTCCACCTTCGTTGTAGACCTTTGAGCTATTTTGACTTTTTGTTTCATATTGACCTCAAAATAATAGGCTATTTGAAGTCAGTGACTTGAAATAAAATCCTCTTCAAATTTTAAGCAATTGGATGAAAATTGAGGATTTTAGAAAATACACTTTAGTTGTTGACCTTGCCTATATGACTGTTGGGCTGATGTGGACATCAAAAATAATTTGTGGTTAAATTCCTTGACCAGATATGAAATCCTCTTCAAATTTCAAGTCAATCGGATGAAAAATTGAGGATTTTAGAGATACAAAATTAATTGTTGACCTTTTGGTCACTGTTGACCTTAAAAATAATTGGCTGCTTGAATTCAGTGACGTGAAATATAAATTATCTTCAAATTTCAAGTCAGTCGGATGAAAATTGAGGATTTTAGAAACACACCTTAGTTGTTTGACCTTAAAAATATTTAACTCGTTTGAATTCACTGACCTGAAATATAATTCCTTGTCAATTTCAAGTCAATATCGGATGAAAATTGGAGGATTTTAGAAATTCCCATCTTGGTTGTTGACCTTTGAGCTATTTGACATTTGGTCCATGTTGACCTCAAAAATAATTGGCTGTTTGAATTCAGTGACCAGAAATAAAAATCCTCTTCATTTCATGTCAATCGGATTAAAATTGAGGATTTTAGAAATACCACCTTTATTGTTGGACCTTGGGGCTATCTGACATTTTGGTCCATGTTGAACTCAAAAATAATTAACGAGTTGAATTCAGTGACCTGAAATATAAATCCTCATCAAATTTCAAGTCAATCGGATGAAAATTGGAGGATTTTAGAAAAATACCATCTTGGTTTATTGACCTTTAGAACTATTTTGACATTTTAGCCAATGTTGATCTCAAAAATAATTGGCTCTTTGAATTCAGTGACCGGAAATATAAATCCTCTTCAAATTTCAGACAATCGATGAAAATTGAGGATTTTAGAAATATTACCTTAGTTTGCTGACCTTGGCCTATAGTGACCTTTTAGTCGATGTTGACATCAAAAATAATTGGCTGGTTTAATTCGTTAACATGTAATATATATCCTCTTCAATTTCAAGTCAATCGGATGGAAATTGAGCATTTTATAAATCCTGCCTAAGTTGGTTGACCTTTGATATATGTAGCCCTATTGGTCTATGTTGACCTAAAAATAATTGGATAGTTGAATTCATTGACTTTGAAATATAAATCCTCTTCAATTTCAAGTGGATCAGATGAAAATTCACAATTTTAGGAATTTGGCCTATGTTTGACCTTTTAGCCAATGTGGCCCACAAAATAATAGGTGGTTGAATTCTTTGATGAAATATATATCCTTCTCAAATTTCATGTCAATTGCTTGAAATTTGAGGATTTTAGAAACACAACCTTCGTTGTTGACCTTTTAGTGAGCAGCAGGGGCCAGAAAAGAGGCTTATTTAGTGAAGATATCCACACCTGCAGCACACATTTTCTAATGTGGTTATTATTGACCACCTACTATCCCTGTACATGAAAACCAATGAATGCCAGTCTGGGAATGGTGGCATTCTGAGAAATAGGTCAATTAAGGTCGTTGACCCTGAATTTGGCAATATTTACTAAAACGGCTATAGTTTTTATATATTTTCATGTTTACAATACCTTGATATAACATCAAACTGATCCTAAGACAATAGGCCTATAAGATGCAATAACAAAAAAAAAATGTGGCTGATAATTGTAAGTGCAGAACCAATTTTATTACAAATTTTGCCCCCAAAACCAAATTTTTCGCATTTTTCAAATACTTTTAGCATCAATCAGCAATGCATAATATAAAAGTATCAAATATTAAGCATTAAAAGTTTCTCTCGGGTCTGCTGCAATTATTAATATATATATATATATATATATATATATATTTTATATATATATTATATATATATTCTATATCTTAAAGGTAAATCATATTTTCATCACATTTTCCAAGATGTCTGAAAATACCTGAAAATGGTATATTCAATACTCATGGCAAATGACCATTAATTTCATATGAAATGTCTTTGAAATAATATATTGTTGTAAGGAATTATAATTGTTGATGAGTATATCAATAACACACAAAGATAGATCAGAATTTTTGAAGGGGTGGGGGAGGGGGTTACAAATACCTATGTACTAAACCACCCCCCCTTCCTCAATAAAACTAAATTACATATGCACTAAAAAAGTGCCACCCTAAACGCCTGAAACCAACCCTAAAATAATGCCCCTGACAAAGAATTATTGGATTATATAGATGATCCCATATGCCACAATAATCCTGAGATGACCCCCACATTCCTGAGATGGTCCCACATGTGGCACTGCTATAAATATAGCACTGTCATCAGCCATGAGTTTACAATGTATATGAAATTAGGTAGTCACACTTGAACAGATGCGGTAGACTACACATACTGCAGCATGTTTTATGTGACACCCTCTTCTCTGTTAAAATGTAAGTATGAAAATATGTGTTTCTATTTTTTTTAAATTATGAATAGTCTTGTGATGAAGATATATTACCATGTAGCAAATTTTCTGATGGAAAAACATGTGGTATACTGAATGTTTTGCCTACAGGCTGTTGAGCTGGGGTTAAATAGTATTGTCATGAGAATGTGTCTAAAATGGAAGTCATTACTGCAATAAATTTTATGTAACATGGTGTTGTGAAAAATAACCCCCCTAAAAGAATAAAGTCCTACGAATAGGGTTTTATCCCTAGGTCTAAAATACTTATGATTTACAATTGAATTATTATCAATTTAGTGGATTAAAATACTTATTCTGCCAAACTATTTGGTGACAATTTTTTTTTACGCTTGCAGGCAGATCCACATTTTTGTCTTATTTGTACTCAAAGATTACTTCAACAGCACTGAACAGTCTATTATTACATATGGATGCAGAATTTGACACTGCTCGCCATTGCCAAGAAAGCTAAGGGAGAAGATACCATTGACATTGATAAGTGTCTTTTCTGCACAAAATCCTTTTCATCAAAGAACAGTCCAGTCACTCCAGTTCTTAACAAACTACGGTCCTTATTCTCAGCATGCAGACAACGGAATGACTCAGTTAGTCAGAAAATTTTGGCCCATGAATCTGATATAATTTCTGGAACAGTGGTGTTCAGGTATCACAGACAATGCAGATCAACATATGTAAGCCACATCACATCAGAAGAGCTATTAAAACAGTTGATAACTCTGATGTAGTTTTTGATGATGGTGGTAATTCTAAGTGGTAATGGTGATGGTGCAAGTGTTGGGTGTGCCACCACTTTACAAGATCCAAGGCATCAGTTGTGAAGTTTGACTGGAAATCTCGCTGTTTCATCTGTAGTGATCCTTGCAGCTCAAAGCACCGAGATTAATCTTGGTCCAGGTAGAGTCATCTGTGAAAGATGACCCTGAGCATCCCAACATGTACAGCCGAGTTCTTCAAGCTGCAAAGGCTAAGCAAGATGATGATATGAAACCAAGACTTCAGGGTGTACCCAATGGTGATTCTGGTTGCCATTGAGGCTCGTTACCACAGACAAAAGTCATGCTACATCAACTATGTCAGTGGTCGCTCTATCACTGCAAGTCAGAACAGAAGCAACAATTTGCTGCACGCAGTACATCAGTGAGGAGACTGATCAGTGAGTTTACATCACCCATCATTGAACAAAGAACAATATTCTTCCTGAGCACCTTGAGAAAGCGGTTCTTAGAGATCCTTGCTTGAAGAGGGACGTGGACGATCCAGGTTCATACACATCCTATAATCTCAAAAGACAACTTATAAAAGAGTGGCCAGATGTTGCATTCATGCCACAACAGGAAAGTCAGAGCTATTGAAGGAAGGCCAGACCATTTTTGTCAGCGGTGGTCAAGAAGATCAAGCATATTCCATACATGTGAAGGAGTAAAAGAAGTTTAGTTCCTGTGCTCCAACCAAGAAGAAGCAGACACAAGAATCATCCTCCATGCTGTAGCTGCAGCAGATGATGGGGCACAGACTATTGTGGTGTGCAGCCCTGATACTGATATTCTTGTCCTCTTAGTTCACCATAGACAAGCAATCAAGACCAAAGATATCTTCTTTTTGACTGGTCAATGATGGCAGGCACACACAGCTTACCGCGTTATATACCTGTGCACACCATCTATGATACACTCACCACTGAACAGCAGACAATTATTCTGTCAGTCTACTGCGTGACTGGTTGTGATACGGTAAGCTCTTTTTTCGGCCATGGAAAGCGCACTGCCTTTAAGGATAATGAGCGCAGAAAGCTGACCAGTTCCAGCCTCTTGGTCTGCTAGGATCTGATGAGCAAAACATTTCAAAGGAGATAGAAATGGCAGCCACAAAGTTTGTTGCTACATGTATGGCAAGACAAACTGCATGTCATTGAATGCCCTGAGGTGTCAGAAGACTGGACAGAGGAACATCCAGAGAAAGAAACTACCACCAAACAGAAGACGCTTTCAGTCTGCATCTAATTCGCTCTGCTTATCAGCTGTTAATATGGAGAACAAGCTGCTTACCCTTCTCCAACCTTACCTGATGCAACAGCATATGGCTTCGAAACACAGCCCAGGTGGCACTGGTCTCCAGCCTCAAATGATGAGTCAATCACCAGCTGCTCAGAGTTTGTTAAATGACTTGTTGTGTGACTGTCAACCCAATACCTGTGCAGTGGAGTGTTCTTGCTTGGAGGTGGCCC